>JBBGZY010001077.1:1200000-1595000 GCA_037952925.1 Lithobates clamitans | reverse complement strand
CTTACAAGTGTCCATGCTTCACAACGTATAATGCATAACATAGACACGTTACACGTTACAAACTCCCCCCCCCCCCCCCCAACAAACCTTACACGTAATGTTGATTATTGCAGCATTCACTGTTGCTGATATATTTATGCACTTTAGAATTTACAGATCCTTGACTTACAGATTAATGACAATAGTTTAATTGACTGATTTTTTTTTTTGATCCTTAGCAGCTCTGCAAGATGAAGCATGATGTGGTGCATGTAGGTCTGAACAAACCTGAAAAATAAATCGCAGCTCAGCTGGCTACAGCAGAGTTATACACTAAATTTTGCCAGCCCAGGGCATGGGGCGCTACAAGAGGATAAAACAAAGGTGTGTTGACAGTATGCCCCCTGACTTTCAGATCAGAGAAGTTAGATACAGCCCTGTTAGTGTCAAATGAAGCCTTGATGGCTAAGTAAGCCCTTGAAGTCAGGCCTTGTTCCTCCCTGTATAGCAGGACCCAGTGCTGGGACAAGGTCAACCAGTGCCCAGGGCAAAGATGCCAAACTGCACCCCCCCAACCCAGTGGTGGCTGGTGGGTTTTTAATTTGGGGACGACACTGCCAGCACCCCCCCACCCGGGTTAGCCGGCAGAGCAGCAACGACAGCCAGCACCCCCCCCGCGGCCCTGTCAATTATCTGATTGTGGCTGTGATCTCCTCTCCTCCTGTGGGGAGAGGTGGCCCGGATAGTGGCCCAGAGTTTCAGGGAGCGGTGGCCATAGGTGCGGGCAGTGCCCCGGAGGTGCAGAGAGCGGCGGCCCCAGTGTATGCTCTTCCTCACAGCGGTACTGTAGGTCGCGGGCTGTGATCTCCTCTCTTCCTTCTCCCGGAGGTGTGGGGAGCGGCGGGTCCATTGTCCGCTCCTCTATCTCCTACAGCGTACTGTTCCTCTTCCACCTAAGCACTAGGCATTCCATCCCTGATCTACATATCAGAGCGACGGGTGCAAGAAGTATGGATGGGGGACAGTGCCCATGCGCCCTCTATGAATGGGCCGGCACTGCTCCAATCCCCTCCCAAGATGTGCAAGCTTAGGCAATCCTACACCCAGCAGTCTCTCACTTGTCAAAATCACTGCAGCTGCGACTACTCTGGTCGGCCTTGCAACAGAAGGAAGGCACTCCCATCCCTACAGTACACCACTACGCCCAGGGCAGCCACCCCTCCTGCCAACCCCTTGTCCCAGTCCTGATTGAACCTAATTTTAGAAAGGTAAAGGCAACACTAGGAGCCAATCCTGTATGCTGCATGCACAGCTAGGACCATGCAAACAGGAAGACAGAGGACAGAAATAACACCATCCATTTGTTGCTGCTCTATCACTCTTCAACCAAAGGCACCAGGTAGAGAAATGTACAACGTTTTGTTGGCCAACTGCAGTGGAGAAAAGTCAAGTCAGGGCTATATAAATCTCATAACTGGATGGACAGATTTACAAATTGCAGTTCCTCTTTACATTATTTCAAGGGCATATTTAGCTTGGAATTCAGTTTGAAGTCATCCTCTTTCTGACTGTTATGTTAGCTGTCCAAACCATTTTGACTGCAGTCCAAGAATAATAACAAAATATGTAAACCACTACATAACACTGAACAAGAAAACAGGGAAGCTGAAGCTGTGACTCACAATATTAAGAAAGTCCAGGAGGCAGCCCAGGGCTCAGCCTCCTGGGGGGCCCATGACTGCCTTAGGCATATTTCTTGCATGATTGTTGGCTGGATGCCCACTTCCCATTCTTATACCTGGAAACTGTTGTAATGTCCTGAGTCAAAGATTGTGCAAAGGGTATAGAACCACTGTATTGGAGGCTTTTATTTATGTGACAGGACTGCAGAATAGGGGTCAATGATTGTAATATGGTCCTCGAAAAAACAGTGTTGACTTCCCATACTTAGTGACCATTCACTACTATGTGTGTGTGGGGTTCATGCACTGTTAAATGCAGGTTTTTCCATGTACTGCTGCAATTGCACAGCGACAAGTGTACAGTACTGGAGTGCAGTGCATCGCCATTTATTTTGAATAGCTATCACAAAACAGTGCAGCACAAGGGTGTAGGCAGGTGCAGTTTGGCCTCCATGCGCAGGTGGCACAGACAGCACCACCTTGCAGGGAGAGTGGAGGACAGGAGGAACCCAAGTTCAGTAACTCAGTAACTTGCTGCTCAGTGAGAGGTTCCAGTGGAGACTGGTCATCAGTTCATCAGTGTTGAGCCTTTCCGCTACAACTCCTTGTTGCATCATTGTCTGTAGGCCACCTCCTCTGCATAGTTCATTACTGTTACCAGATCACTGCTTCCACCTAGACTCTGTACTTTGTTGTTGGAGCTTTCACATAATACACTTTGTTGCAACCTCAAGTTTCCGAGTGTCTTTCCTCCCTTCTGGGTATCCAATAAAGGGCCCCACCGCTCACAAGTATGTTAACACTTTAAACAAACCTCCAATCCCTGCGCAGCAAACAAAATTCCAATCGTAAACCCTAACACTTAAGAACAGCTAAACACTAAAGCCTCTTATACATGGATCAAAGTTCATCTGTCTCAATAGGGACCAGTCGAATTTTGAGCGCTGGTCTCAAATCCCTAATAACACCCCCCAAACTGATGTCTAATATTGTGAATATTATTGACTGCCATAAACACAAAACCAGTGGTCACCGGCCGCTAACTCGATACCACAAGCTCTGGGAAGATGTCGTATGATGAAACGCGTATGGTGGGCCAAGGACGCTGATGTCATCACGCTGACCAGGATCGTACTTGCGGCTTGCGGTATCGAGTTAGTGGCTGGTACATAGAAATGCTTTTATCCCTAGTGTCGGGTTGGACACTTGTAAAATGTAAGTGGATCATTTTATTATTATTTTGATAAAGTCTTTTAAAACAGTATTACACTATTGGAGCCTCCTTCTTCCATTCTATATCCGTGTGGGTCGTGGTTGCGAGGTCTGGAGAGGGCAGCTTGCAGTGAAACAGCGCTGTGGCTCAAAGCATATGATTGTTTAAAGTCGCAGTTGCTGGTTTATAATTTTACCAGCCATTAACTCTGGTGAGCTTGTTTAGTGTGACTGGTGGAGGATTGCACTGGGTTGCAAGTTCACATTTTCATTTGACATCAAGGAAGTCTCTGAGATTCACAGTTTTGGGATTGATGAACTTTGTTGGAGTTTGTCAGCAGGCCCTTGCCAATGATTCATGGCCAGGACCTGTTGATCGGTTGTGTCCAATCACAGCCTAGAGCACTGGGTTGACAATGAACACAAGGCTCTATACAGAGGCAACAATCTATCTGTTGCTTATCCTTGCAAAGGGGATAAGCAACAAAGTGAGATTTAGTAAAAAACAGTACACATTACACAAATTAACACTTGTTAGGCACACATTTAACCCCTTTATTACCTGAGATGTCAACTCCTTCCCCGCCAGTGTCATTAGTACAGTGACAGTGTATAGTATTATAACTGATCACTGTATTAGTGTCACTGGTGATGTCAGTTGCAGTAAGTCAGTTCCCACCCAGTAAAAGTTAGTGTCAGATTGGCCTTTGCAATATCACAGTCCTGTTATAAGTCGCTGATCTCCATTAATACTAGTATAAAAAAATAATAATAAAAAATTCAGTATATACTGTATACCATAGTTTGTAGACACTATAACTTTCATGCAAACCAATCAATATACACTTATTTGGAGGTTTTTTTTTTTTTTTACGAAAGACACATAGCAGAATACATTTAATCCTAAATTTATGAAGAAATTAGATTTTTAAAAAAGTTTTTTTATTGGATATGTTTTATAGCAGGAAGTAACAAATATTGTTTTTTTTTCAAAACTTTAGGTCTTTTTCATTCATATAATAAAAAATAAAAAACCCAGTGGTGATAAAATACCACCAAAAGAAAGCTCTGTCATCTTCCCACAACTGCACGTGTGCCACACAATTAAACACTTCCATCAATCGTGCCTTTTGGGTGTGCTCTCACCTGGAATATAGGAGCTCTTCAATTATAGGAGGTCACATAAGCCATATACCCCACAGGAGTTAATCCTCTGTCTCTCTTTAAGGATTTCTTAAGAAGCAGCTCTTAAGCACTGTAGCCATACCAACCTCTCAAGACTTACTCCTACTTCTCCACAGGTTTAGCAAAAGTCTCAATGCAGCTCCACAAAACAGATACATCATTTTGCTTTCCATAAATACCAGGTTTATTATAATAAAAGATTAAAAACACTCACATTCATATAGGCTTATCAAATTCTCATATACTGTGGCTAATACAGATCAATTAATGGGAATGTCCCTAGCATAATGACCTCACACCTGCAGCCCCACCATACATTCTTTGGACTTCATCAGAGCTTCATGACAATAATTAAAGTGACACTAAAGCTTCGTTTAAAAAAAAACAAAAAAACAAACATGTCATACCCACCTCCACTGGGCAGCTCGTTTTGCACAGAGTGGCCCCGAACATCCTCTTCTGGGATCCTTCGGCGGCTCTTGCGGCTCCTCCCCGCATTAGATAACCCACTGGGAGAAGCGCTCTCCCGGGAGGTTACCTTGCGGGCGTGCTCCAGAGTCATTCATTCGACATCCATAGAAGCCGAATGTATGATTCGGCCCCGCCCCCTGGCTCCCGGGTCATTGGATTTGATTGACAGCAGCGGGAGCCAATGGCTGTGCTGCTATCAATCCATCCAATCAGGACCCGAGACACAGGCTTTTGCTGGTGTGCTCGTCTCCGGGATGAGATAGAGGGGGTACAGGTAAGTAAAATGGGGGCTTGGAGGGGCTGCAGCATTATAGGAGGTTTTTTACCTCAATGCATAGAATGCATTGAGGTGAAAATCCTTGAAGGTTTACAACCCCTTTAAGCTTCATGGGACATTTGTGACTATAAGTAGCAACAAAAGGCCATTCATGACAATTTGTTGGCAACATTTACAATATGTAGTCTCCCAACAAAAAACTGTTGTAATGTGTGGGCAACAAGGGGACAATCATGACAGACAGCACAATGACAATTGTGGTGGTAGAAGGGCAACTATATGGACACATCAAAGAGTGATGACGGAAAAGACCAAGTAGTCTATCAAGTTTGCTTTCTTTTTGATTACTTATTTCTTGTTAAACTTTTTGTCCTAGCATTCATACATGTTTATCCCAACCATGTTTACATTTATTTACTGTTGACTGACTCACTACCTCTGCTGGAAATTTCTGTTCCAAGCATCAACTACCCTACTTTACTACTAATACTTTTTAAAATTAGCTTTGGGTTTCCCTGCTGCTCGTTTCAGGTCAGGTTATCCTTGTGTTCCTAGCTATGTAGCACAGTAACCCTTTATTTACCTTGATAGATGCAAGCACAGGCCCTTTAACTCTGTTTACCACAATCCTCAGAGCTCCCATAAGCCCCTAGGCTCCTGGACACACCCATGGGGTCTAAATTGCTTTCACCCTCGACCAATGGTGCACAAAGAGCCCATGCCTGATGAGACAGAGGCATGTGAGCGATTGCCTGGTGATTTGTTCTTCTACATTCATTTTATGTTATATACAAGGCCTAGTCGAGCACTTCCTTCCAAACCGTAGTTACTATATAGAGCACTATGTTACTCATATGCAGAGCGGGCGGTCCTTTGTCCTGGATACACAGGATAATGGCTGCATACAGAGACTCTTCCTGCCACTAGCTTTGATTTTAAGATTGAATGTTAGACTAGGCTCACGTTAGAAAAAAAGCTATGCAGTTTAGGAGGGTAGCGCTGGAGTCAGCTGGAATGAGAAATAGGGTAATTATTCCTGTCTGTTTCTCTACCCCCTAGATATAACCCTGGCAGTGTGGGAGATGCTCCGCTGCAAGGGTAGATTTTGTTGTAATTCCTGGAGTTGGGCTTTAAGTTGGTTGTAGCCATATTAGCGGGTAGGAGGGGTACAGCGCAATGCGGTAATGTTACACACACAGTCTAAGTGCGATGTAAATACTTGTATTGAAATTATGCAAAAACAGTTCACAATAAACCTGGTGGGAAGACAGCCCAACAGAGAACACTCATGGGTCCAACAGCATGTAGAGTTCAGGTTTCAGCCGAACTATTAGGAGAGGCAGAATGTGGCTTGGCCGTCTTGTGCCCAAGCGGGAAGATGTCCAGAGAAGTTGCGAGCCCTACATTCCCCTCCTCGTCAGGAAACTTTCCCTGTTTTGTCCCTACCAGGCTGGGTACCTGTCCTTACCCAAGATGGCTGCAAGAGTCACATGGGGCAGCAGCATCCAATTGAATAGCTTCCCCAGTGACCCAGGAAACATAAAGAAACCATGTTCCTCCTGACTTCTTGTCCAACTGCAATGCCGCTGCAGACGAGCGCCACCTACAGTGCAGAAAGTAGCCTGCACTTGCCTACAAGTGCACTTGCAAGAACATAATTGAGGACTATCTGTGATACTTTTTTTTTATATCTGCACTAACATTTACAGTTTCAGAACAAACTTTTGAGATGTACTCTTCTTCGCAAAAAAAAAAAAAAAGTATCACTGACTGCATTCAACTGATCTTCCTGAAGCAGGACTGGCTTAAATATTTCATGACCATTACGATTTATGCAGATTTACGTTTACTTCAAAAAAGTACAGGCAAAAACAAAAATAAGACGGGGTGAATTGTGCTTTACTTTACATATCTATATCTGTATTTAAATATTAACCCTGGATCACACCAGTGCGGCTTTGAGATTGTGCTACTTCCACGCGATTTCAAAGCCGCAGATCAGTGCCATTTGGACCTCCGATTTAATTGCGGCTTGAGACTTAATTTAATAGAAGTCAATGCAAGTTGCAATGAAATCCCAAGAAAGTAGTGCAGGAACCTTTTTCAAAGTCAAGCTGCAAATTGAGTTGCAACGATTTCAACGGTTCCTTTGCTGGCAATGGGGTGATGTGACTTGTCATTTTTTTTTTTGAACTGTCAAACCGCATGACAAATCGCACTGGTGTGAACCAGGGCATGTTGTGTGCAGTTACTTTACTTCAATCATGTAAATGGCAGAGTTAATAAGAATGTAATGGCTGCCACCTAGTGGACACTTTGTATAATATATGAGAACATTAATAATATTTCAGAAGTCAGCATACAGACGGTATGTGTTACCTCATTGAAATTTATATATATATTTAAAACATGCTGATCTGGACTACCAACTATCATTTTTAACTTTAAACTGAATCCTTAGATTAGAGTAATTAGGCATGGTCGTTTACAAACCCGTATTCATATTATATACATTATTGTAAGATGGTGCGTTACAGTTGTTTTTATACAGGGAATGTTGAACTAAATGCGGAGAAGCAGTTTTCAGATCCAAATGCATTTCAGCTGCCATTTTTGAGCATCAGAAGAGTGACTTCATTCTTATTGGCAGCCAAAAATAGATTAGTCTCATTGTATTGTTGCCATCACACTGCAGTATTAAAGAAGATGCTGAGCAATTATTATTTTATTGCTGGAATAATCTTATTTGCAGTATCACATTCTCCTCTGGGGTGACTACTTCTTTCTTGTTTTTCTTGTCATCCTGCACCATTACCGGAGTACACAGATTGTAGAGTGTTCGGGCACACACAAAACACACAAGCTCAAACCCCCAGTGTCAGGGCGGACAGACACATAGAATAAGGACAGACAAACATATACTGTATACAAACACAGTGTCAGTGAACACGCACACAGTGTTCACCGGTTCACATGTTCTAAGCACATCTCGCATTTCGATCTGCTGCGGGCACCAATACAATGTTAATGGCACCCCAAAAAAAGTGCTTTGCCAGTGTCAGATCGCATGGTACCATGCGATTTGGAGTGGCTCGTTTTTTTAAAATAGTGTGCTACTTTTGTGCGTTCCGGTGCGGTTTTTAACCCCCTTCACATGAATGGAATGCAAAATCGCACTGCAAGTAAAACATGCAGGAATCACACAGGAACATGGACCACATTGTTAGGGCAGATGCACACACACTGGGTCAGGGCAGACACACAATATTAGGTCAGATATATCCAGCTCACACTTTGCTGACTACCCCAGGATAACTGTACAGATAACTGTCCAGCACACAAAGCTTACTTTCCAGCATCCATTTCACTGGTCAGACCTGTTGCTTTGCCCTCCATCAAAAAAAGACATGTTAAGTTTAAAGAACAACTGTACCTAGGTACAACTGTGTTTCCTGTTTCAATTGTTTTTATTAATGTTTTAAAAGAGTAAAAATAACAGCACTGGGGGGAAACATAACATCTGAAAATCTTAGCAAATAGGTGGGTATTCGCTAAGCTCACGAGTTAGCATTTGACCACCATTAGAAGTGGTCCAGAATAACATATTTTGTGTTGTAACATGGGTATAAAACTGCAAAACAATTGTGGTTACTAGGAAGTGGTCTTCCATACGATCACCCCTTGGAACACAGTGTGGGACAACAAGATCAAAGATATTGAGGTCAAGACCATCTTGAATCATAATCCCTGGAAGCCGGCCCATCATTAAGTAAAGCCCCCATTCAGCGACCATGGCTCGCATAGTATTACTCGTTGCCATGCATTGTAATGGTTCCACAAAGGGGCTCCAGACCCCCAAATATGATCATCAAAAGCTTAAATAAGAAGGAAGAAGGAAAAGCTAAGGATGTGATGCCAAGGCTGGCCAAAGTGGAGGGAACAAGCAAAGAGAAAAGAAAGAAAAAAAGGGGGGGGGGAGAAAATAGATGGGTCTATCGGGGATACAGCATCAACTTATTCGTACTATATGATTCAGTCATTCGGAACCTGTAAGTAAGCAAGCCAAGGGGACCAAATTTTGTCAGAATTGGATAATTTATCTCATACAACACTCACTATTTTTTCATTCAACATGATCCATGTAAGTTTACGTTTTTCAATTTTGGCTGCTGGAAATATAAAGTTGATCAAGGTCCGAGTATGTCATGGAACATTTTCACCAGGCTTATTTAGTAGGGTGATGCTCGCATCTTTGGTGATGGTGACCATTGTGACTGAAAAAATAAATGAATGAACCCTCATCCAAAAGCGATGGACCTTGGGACATGAACACCACACATATAATGGTGAACCTAACTGACCACAACCCCTGAAATAGGTAGCCGAGGTGTCTGGGTACATTTTTGACAGGCGCTCCGGCACTAAATACCATCTGGCGTGAACTTTGTAACTTGCCTTAATCAAGGCAACATTAAGGATCCCTTTATGGATTTGCATACTCCATTTACGCCAGTTCTCCACCTCAGGGGTTATGGTTGCAGAGGCGGCTCTAGGCTTTGTGAGGCCTTAGGCAAAACTTACACATGAGGTCCCACGGACTGGGACGCTCCGTGATGAGGCCCCTATTCCTCAGGCTGCGGGCAGTATCTGATTTGTCCGTCAGCTCCTAAGCCACAGAGTCCCAGTGGGGGTAGGCGGAGCCACCGGCGTCAACTTCAGTGATTGAGAACAGGCAAATTAGGCGGCAGGGAGGCCCCTGAGAGTGAGAGGCCTTAGGTGACCGCCTAATTTGCCTAATTAGAGAGCCACCTCTGTATGGACGGTACAACTGTGTTTTAATCAATTGTACCCACCCCCTTGAATACTCTCCACTTGAAAAATGCTAATCATCCTCCTCAATCTATCATTTTTTGCGGTGGATCCTTGCTTGGTGCCTTTCCAGAAAAATCGCTCCCACCTGATCTGCCTTTCACTGCGTTTGTGCACTGCGGCCCTATTCATTCTTTAAAAATACCATACTTATGGTAGCCTCCAGAGGTCCAGCAGAGTTAGGCTTACCCATAAGAACAAATGGGGTCATGCAATAGGCAGAACAGCCCACACGGCTGCGGTGGGTCCCGGGGGTGGAGGGGGGCTGTTGCGGCAAATTAAACACATAAAAGATAACACACATCCTTCACTGTATTCACTATCAGGATTGCAGAGGTTGCTGTTGACACGGACCCTGTACCTTATGATGTGGCATTTTCAGTCAAGAAGAGCTGATGTGAAACACAGACACTTCAGAATGGTTGTTGCCAGTTGCAGATCCGCTTTTCAGGTTGTGCAGTAGGGAGAATATCTCTAGTTGTCCTAGTAGTGTATATTTATTGCCCTCAGAGCTTCTGGTTATCCTTGCCAGCAATGAAACCCTGTACGTCTCATGCAGTCTTCCTCAGTCAGGATCTGCCCACATGCCTGGATCGGTACCCGGCTCGAACTCTCAGTGGCTGAGCTGGCTGCTCCCGCCCCTTCCACAGCCCAGACCTCCAGTGAGTGTAGGGGGGGGGCAGGGGTAGAGCAGAGAGCTGGTGACTGAGAGCTGTGAGAACCGAGCGTTTAGCAGTGTTTGATCGCTCGGTTCTCAGTGTTAGAGGCACTGGAGGACAGATGCAGCATCCACCTAGGTAAGTATAATTCTTAAAAGAAAACCTATACATCTCTTTTAATAGAGGGCTATGGTGGCTGTTAAGTTTCTGAGGATACTTTGTTGGTTGTTTCTGGTTTGTGTTTCAGGTTACAAGCTGCCTGCTGCTGCTAAGAAGACTTAGGCCTCATTCACATTCCCTTTAGTGGAGTCGACCAGCTGAACAGGAGATCGCTCCGTTGATCTCCGCTGAGCAGGCAGATGACAGGTCCATCTCTGCTCACTGAGCGGGGAGGGGCCTGTCAGAGCGCCGCTGATTCCTATGGAGAGATTGGAGGAAAACGGAAATCATGTCCATTTTTATCAGATCTCATCTGATCCGCCAAGACAGATGGCGAACCGATCGCCATACGTCTGATTTTAGCAGATCGGATGGCAGACGGGTGTCAGCAGACACATCTCCACTAACAGCTGTCTCCCCATAGGAGTCAATGGATGGCCCGCTGGGATCTGCCTGAAAAAAGGACAGGTGGATCCGAGCGGGCTTGCCCTGTGAAAGGGGACTTACAGTACCTCAGGTCTCCAGTCAGTTGAGTGCTGGAATGGTGACATATCTTTTAGCGGGAAAACAGCTGGCTAATGAGTGTAGCCATTCTTGTATACTCATCCCTGTCACTGGGCGATGTCAGCGGTTACTTTAGGTCGTCATTTAGGTCGGACTCACCTCTTGAGTAAAGTCTTCCTGTCCACCCTCCTCTTTGCTCTATTTTCCTTTCTTCACAGTCATTCTTTATGGGGTACTGCCATGTTACCCACTTTGTGGGTGGAAAGTGTTGGCTAAACTGTTATTTGGTTGGTGTAAAATATTGTTTGAATCTTGGTGACAAGGCTAGTCTGTTAACTGAAGACCAAGCTTTTTTTGGCACTTATTGTTTACAAGTTTGAATCAGTGTTTTTTGCTAGAAAATTACTTATACCCCCCATACATTTTTTCAGCAGACACCGTAGGGAATAAAACAACGGTCACTGCAATTGTTTATGTCACACAGTATTTGCACAGTGGTTTTTCAAAAGCAATTTTTTTAGAAAAAAATAATTTTTAATGAATTAACCACTTGCTTACTGGGCACTTAAACCCCCCTTTTGCCCAGACCAATTTTCAGCTTTCAGCGTTGACGCACTTTGAATGACAATTGCGCGGTCATACAAAACTGTACCCAAATGAAATTTTTATCATTTTTTTCACACAAATAGAGCTTTCTTTTGGTGGTATTTAATCACAGCTGGGTTTTTTCTTTTTTGCTAAACAAACAAAAAAAGATGGAAAATGTTGAAAAAAAAAAAACATGTTTGATAGTTTGTTATAAAATTTTGCAAACAGGTAATTTTTCTCCTTCATTGATATGTGCTGATGAGGCGGCACTGGTGGGCACTGATAGGCTGCACTGATGGGCACTGATAGGCACTGATGGGGACAGATAAGGCGGTACTGATGGGCACAGATAAGGCGGTACTGATGGTCACTGATAAGATGGCACTGATGGGCCCTGATGGGTGGCACTGATGGGCCCTGATGGGTGGCACTGATGGGCCCTGATAGGTGTTATTGATAGGTACTACTGATAGGTGTTACTGATAGGTACTACTGATAAGTGGCACTGGTAGGTGGCACTGATGGACACTGGTAGGTGACACTGATGGGCACTGGTAGGTGACACTGATGGGCAGCACTGTGGGCACTGATGGGTGGCACTCTGGGCACTGGTAGGTGGCGCTGGTGGGTACTGGTAGGTGACACTGTTGTGCAATGCTAGGTGGTACTGGCAGGTAGCACAGGTGGGCACAGATGAGCTGGCGGTAGTTCTCCTTGATTGGGACCGATGTCCCTCTGAGAGCCACCGGTGATCGGCTTATTTTGTCAGCGCGAGGAGAAAAAATAGCCTATTACCGACTCTGTTTACATCACATGATCAGCTGTCATTGAAGAAGTTAAAAAAAAAAAAAACACAATATATATCCTAATTTTTTTGTATAATATGAAGGATGATGTTACACCGAGTCATGCTTTAAATTTGCGCATGCTCGTGGAATGGCGGCAAACTACAGCACTTAAAATCTCTATAGATGACATTTTAAACACCTTTACAGGTTACCTGTTTTGAGTTAAAAGGGAGGTCTAGGGGTAGAATTATTGCTCTTGCTCTAGCATTCGCAGGCGATACTCCACATGTGTGGTGCGAACACCGTTTACATATGCTTGCGTGACTTACATATGTGTTCGCTTCTGTGCGTGAGCATGGAGGGATGGGAGCGCTTATTTTTCTTATTTATTTTCTTATTTATTTTTACACTGTCCCCTTAATTTTTTTTGATCACTTTTATTCCTATTACAAGAAATGTAAATATCCCTTGTAATAGAAATAAGGATGACAGATCCTCTTTATGAAGAGATCTGGGGTCAAAAAGACTCAAATCTCTTCTTTACCCGTAAAAGTGTAGCACCCTTTACTTAGGTAGGTGCTAGATTTAGGATCTTTATGAGTGCAGCTAAGTTTAAGCAGGCCTAGCTGGAAGCTGTTTGTTTTGCTCTGTGTTGGCTGGGAGGGGTTTAGAGTAGTCTGGTGACTCACAGATAGCATCACTTCTCGGTTACCTCCCTCTGGCTTCTAGAGGATTCTAGAAGAGAGGAGGGGAAGAGAGGTGGAGCTTCCTGGGGTGTTCTAAGGAGCCCTGACCAATCCCAAACCCCAATTGGCAGGGGGGAGGCCTCCTTAAATACCTAGGGTCAGTCAGCTGGGGAGGAGTTGTTGGGTGGAATAACTGAGGATGGAGTACTAGGCTGTCAGAGGCCTTTGAGGCCATTTTGGGGGGGTGACCTTGGGCCTGGAGAGTTGGGTGCAAGACAGATCATTTTAAAGAACCCATGAAGGATCTGGACAGGAGGAAGAGAGAGGAGTGAGAGAGGATGGCCATGCAAGTCTTCAGGAGGGAGCCACCGGTGTGTGTGCAGCCAGGAGGGCTCGTGAGTGACATGTGCTATTGGGAGTACTGGAGAGGCATGCCAGAGAGGACTGTGAGGAAACAGTCAGAGCTGGGTGTGGAGCCAGTGAGGATTGTAATGTCATGGGCAGTGGAGTCAGGCATCTGCAGCCAGGAGGGCTGGCAGGGCCTGAAGAGGAATTGCTGGGAGCAGTAGTCCACCATAGGGCAGTTAGCACTAAAGACTTTCTATTCTATTTTTGCTACATTAAAAGGTACCAGCGATCCCTGCCTACAAATGGCAGTCCTAAGGGCTGACTGAGTCAGTGTTGGGCCTAACCATGTGCTAGCTGTGCCTGTAGTCAAGTGTTGTGCAGGAGGATGAGAGAGTGATAGTCTGCAAGCTGCAGGAGGAGTTTGAAGGAATATCGTGTAAAAGGAGTGTACATAGTTCTGTCCCAAATTGACTGTTCTTCAATTCTACTGGGCATCCCATATTTTCCCATCCCTATCCAAGTTCAAATCCCTCAATAAAAATACAAAAACAAACATATGGACTGTTCATTGACTCAAGGTGATTGGGAAGTGAATGCCGGGCTGGGCAGGGTGACAGGTGGACCCCAACTTTCAGCAGCCCCTACTGGGGTTCAGCTACAAAAGAAAAAGATAAAAAAAAAAAAAGTTTAGTTCCACCCTGGACCGGACATATCGTTGTGATGTCACTCTGGTCCTCTAAGACCATAGAGGGGATCAAAGTGGATCTACTCTTTGATTGCCTGTGTGACCAGTCGGCGACATCATCCGATCGTTTCTTGGCCGCTTGGAATGCTTTCAAGAGAAAGCCGACCGCCAGCTAAAAAAAACAATCAGTGATTGTCAAAACCAGGGACCACAGGCTGAACTGCAAGCTTTCTATTCCAGAGTTTGTGTTAGCATGTTTAGAGACATCATATGTTCAGTGAGTCCCCAGAGGAGGGAGGAGCTGGACCATTATCTGTATGCGGTGGTGGAATTGGGACACAAGTTTGGGGGCACACCTTTCTATGACTACCATCGGTCATTTTCCGCCAAGGCCGCTGCCATGTTTGCCCAACATCAGGTAGTCACAGTTTGGAGTAGGGTGGGTACTGAGCTGTTTTGCAGACATTTTGTGGGGTTGAGGTCACCGGTTTGTGCAACGTGTCAGTCATCCTCACATACGGCATACTGGTGCCCTAATACCGATCTTCCTGTCCTTCCAAGCACGTCCAGGGGCTTCCCTAGTTCCCAACCAGCCCCGGCTCAGGCGGCTGGTTTTGATAAGTTGGGCTGACTTATTCGGTATCTGGGGCAGATTTACAGCAATTTCAATCACGGTGTTTGCAATTACAGTCAGTGCCATCTTTTGCACATTTGCGCCAGCTGTTTCAGGGCCCACCCGAAGTCGGCCTGTTTCCTCAGGCAAGGTAAAAGCAGCTGACTAAGCAGCATTAACGTAGCTTATTTGCAGGCTTGTTTGACCTTTCACCCTTCTTCTGGTTTGTGTCTGTTTCTGGTGGAGGGGTTCTCGAGGGGCTTCCACACAGGGTTTATCACCCATCAGAAGCAGATACTGAGGCAGAAAATGCACTGCTCCAGTTAGAACTGGACAAAGGTTTTGTCATTGGCCATTTTTGTCGCCTCCTTTTCAGTATTGGAGGGTCAATCCTCTCGGGTTGGTCAAAGGGAAGTTTTCAAATAAATTATTTAATTGTTTAATTTATGATTTGTCCGCCCCTCATTGCTCTAAGATGCCTAGTTTAAATTGCTTAATTCCATCAGAAGAATTTTCATTAAAGTATGCATCAGTAGAGCCAGGGGTGTGTCAAAAGTTACATAGTTTTGACAGGTACCTACTCCCACTTTGGCTCGGATCACCTAGTTCTCCTCTCTCCTTTCCCTCCCCGCAGTCTTCTGGGACACGTCACAGGTCCCAGAAGGCCGTTGGACCATTCACGATGTACAGCGCGGTTCGCGCATGAGCAGTGGGCAGCCGGCTGTGAAGCCGCAAGCAGCACAGACGGCTGACCACAGTTAAGATGCCAGCGCTGGGAACCTGAAGGCTAGTAAATTAGCCTGGGTGAGGACAGCTCTAGATCCCTTGACAGCTGAGTGTCCTGGTATTAAAAGTCAGCAGCTACAGGATGTTTTTTACAGAGTGGAGAACCGCTTTAATGGTGACTAGTTGCCTGGAATTCACCTTTCATGTCATCTGTTTATATCAGACAGGACTGAACAATAACCTTGTAAGATAAATGATCTCAAATGTTCCTGCCCTGAGGATGCATGAGAATCTCATCACAGATGTGTAGCGCTACCCCATTGAGAGCTGCTGAGTTTTGGGTCCCCCTATAGTCTGCATATCCAGGTAACACGCATTTTCCAACTTGCTTCCAGACACAAGAAACGGGCTTGTTTTTTAGTATTTTTTTAGAGATTTCAACTTGGATAGAACAAAAGGGGTTAAGGGATGCCCAACTTGACTCGAAGAACAACAAAATTTGGACAACTCTCTCTGGCACACAGCAAACAACAGATACTTGACTACTTTCCCTCCTGGAAAAAGCAGCAGTCTATTTAGCAAAGTAATCCACCCTAGGATTTTGGTGTCCCCTGAGTGGATTTTTAGAAAAAGGTCCAACTTGTAGGAGCTCTCGGTCCCCTTATTGAAAAATACCAGCCCACCTGGCTGCAGTATCTGATCCCAAGGCACGGGATTTGGTAAGCAATAAACTGTCCCTTGAAGACTTGCCAGGAACTTGCACATAGCAGACTTCTCCCTTATAGGCCCTGGGGATATGGAGATACTTACACTGTCTTTGTCCTGCAGCTATGGATAGAGGGAAGTGGAAGCTCCCTCTATCAGCTTTCCTCTTCCTTCAAGCTGCAGCCTAGAAGCAGAACCTCCCTTCTCCGTGGCCCCCTCCCAGGCTACACAGCAGCACCTCAACCATTTATCTTCCACCCGATTCCTCTGCTGACCAGGCTCTACAATATATATGAGCTGGTTCAGCCACCTTGCCAGGCCTCCTGCCTGGTGATTGCCCACTAGCTTCTAGATTGCCCACTAGCTTCTAGAAGTTTCCATGAGACCTCCAGAACGAGGGGGAGACGATAGAGGCCCGGCCTGCAGAGTCTTTCAGCCTGCCCTGAATCTGAACCCTCACCCAATTAACAGACTTATGCAACTACCATGAGTCAAGTAAATTTTCCTATACCTATTCTAGCACTTGAGGGTGCTACAGATGCAAGACTCCACAGAACAGCATGGAGTCACAGACTTCCCTCTCTTTTCATCTCTAAACTTTGTAATACAGGCAGTGTTGAGGGAAGTAAATTAGTAAAAAGACTTCCACATTATTATATGGTTTTGGATAAACTGATGACAAGATTTGGGGTTAATAATGTATCCCTTTTCCTTTCATTCTCTAGCTGAGACTGACATTTTTGGCATGAAAGTCAGAAACAGCACTGTGTACAGTCAGTATAAAAGAAAAGGATTTTTCTGTAAGATGCAAAGCCTTTGTTCTACCACTAGATGGCATATTGTTTCTATGTATTTAAAACCAGGCTGTAACAGAAGTTATAGTAATGTAGTTTAAAATATTTTTCAGAAACATGGTAAAAATAAAAAGTCTATTCTTAAAGTAAATTTGAAATTCCTTCAAACAATTCAAAATAACAGAAGGGATTAAAAGCTATTTTTTTTATTTTTTTGAATGCTAAAAAGCCCCTAAACTCAGGGCACTGAACAGCAAATACTAAATTTCAGTTATGATGTCCAAGTTCAGGTCACTCTTCTGCAGTGTGTGCTGCTCATTGCAGGTCAGAAAGTCATGGCACAATCCAATGAAAAATGCTGACAGGGAAGGCAGTGTGCCAGTGCTCCCAGGTAAAAGCCGGAAGTCATTCATTTGCATATTGAATATTTGGGTCCAGTGCTCTTGGGGTGTTAAGGAAAAGACACAAGTATGGCATCTTCACTATGTCCTTGTTGTAACTGAATTGTTTAGAGAACCTGTTGTCCCAATTTTTGTTAACCACTTGAGTCTCTCTGCAGTTTTCCCTATAACACTCTTGAGTCCAAGAGCATTTTTTGTCAGGGGGGTACCCTGCAGAAATCTTTTGTCATGTAAAATTTAAACATTATATCTGTTTGATTGAAGCTGAACCTCGCTCCACAAGTAAAGTTGCAGTCCATACCACCTGACCCCCCCTCCCTTTCCGTATTAATAATAGTATGCTCTTTTTTTTGGGGGGGGGGGGGGGCTGTGTTCTTTTTTTGTGGTGGCACTGCCCCCACTGTCCCCAATGCCATGTTGGTTGGAGCAGAATCACATGTCTTCCTCCCGCAGTCCCCTGGGAAACCCTCATTATATAGCTAAAGAGGCTGCGTAAGCCTATTCACAGAATGACAAGAGGGCAGAGCTGCCCCATTATAGAGGGACAAATTGCCTGAACCCAGAAGAGTTAGTTGGCTGAAAAGGACCAAGATAGGCAAAGATAGATTAACAGCGTATCACTGCAAGACAACGCTAGATCCGCTGGACATGTAAATACCGTATATGTGTTTTAAATTTAATCCAGTATATCAGGTAGGGATGTGTACGAGAGAGTTAAAGTGTAAGTTCACCCTCAGCAATATTTTACAAAAGGCCTTCTATGCAATTTCACATCCCCTGAATAGTACTACCCATGCTCCTCATTTTCAAATGCAGAACCTGCTTCCCATTACAATTGCAGCCATGAGGGGGCTAGGAACTATTGGCCCCTCAATCCCCCTCCATCCTGCCTTTTGCAGAATAGACTTGACACTACAACTGTGTGCCCCATAGAGGCCGCTCCAACCCATTCAAACTGTGTACATGCATAGTGCATTCTCTCTTTTCTACTGCTGGTATAGACTATTTGGGGAATCTGGAACTGCACAGGGGGCTTTTTGTAAACTGTGAACTTACACTTTAAGTTCCACTTTAAGCTCACTGCTACTCCTTTACAACCTACCACATTCGTGCATATCTGTTCCAGCAGGGGCGTTGCTATGTCTCCAAGAGATCTGGGGCTAGAGCCCATAGCAGTGCTCACCAACCTTTTTTAAAGGCTGGGGGGAAGGGGGGGGGGCACGTGGGTGGTAAGCAATTTTTTCGCAGGCAATGGCTGGTGTTGGCGCTTCAATCATTTTGGATGATTGAAGTGCATTATTTCTATTGTTATATTGTAATATATAATGAAGTGGTTCAACTCGCCATAATGCAGAATCAGCGGGAGCCTTTAGCGTGTCACTTGCCACATCTCCTGTCACCAGATGCAGCTTGTCACTTGCCACCGTCGCCTGTCACCAGATGCAGCTTGTTACTTGCCACCATCGCCTGGTACCAGATGTGGATTGTCACTAGCCACTGTCGCCTGCCACCAGATGTGGATTGTCACTTGCCACTGTCACCTGCCACCAGATGTGGATTGTCACTTTCCACTGTCGCCTGGCACCAGATGTGGATTGTTGCCTGCCACCTGATGTGAATTGTCACTTTCCATGTCACCTGGTCCTGCCACCATTTGCGGATTGTCATCTGTCACATCGCCTGCCACCAGATGCGTATTGTCATTAGCCACGTTGCCTGTCACCAGATGCGGATGATCACTTGCTGCATCACCTGCCACTATTTGCAGATTGTCACTTGTCATGCCAGCCAGTGCCATCGAATGTGCATTTTAGCTGCATTAGTGGCAGGCTGTCAGCACTGGCCCCTGTAGCACAGAGGCAGGTGCAGCTGTCGGTTCTGAGTGAGGGCAGGAGTGCAGTGATGCAGGGCGGGCAGTGAGAGATGATGTCATCTTGCTGCCTCACGCCGCACCTCCGACATGGAAGAGGCCTGGCTGTTAGGGCGGAAGAGCGTTGATGCAGGGCAGGATGTCTTCTCTGCTCGTCTGCCCGTTCGCTTCTCTCAGCAGGAGGCCTGGCTCTCTCATGCAGCCCACCCGCTCGCGGCACCTGCGGCCTGACTGCAGAGAGGCCACATTCCGCTGGTTAGGCAGGGACCCCTGCGGCAAGAGACTCGGGGCTATGGGCCCCAGATTCGGGGCTATAGCCCCAATAGCCACCCCCTAGCGATGCCACTGTGTTCCAGTGACTTTCATGCCCCAGGTATCATTTCCAAAATGTACCCATTGATATTATCTTTCTACTCCCCTTAATACACTAAATACACTACCAACTGAAAACAGGATTTGGGGACTCCTATCTCCCAAGAGGAGTGGCAAGATATTTGGCTTAATACTGCAAAAAGCTCAAACAACACACTAGTCATGGAAATCAATTATAATATTATATTATTATAAATTGATCATGTGTTGGTACCTCTTTCCCTTCCAACTCTCACATGCAATACACTGGTATCCTCCCCATTGCTTTATGAGTTGCAGTGCCGAAGGCATGTTAAGACATATCTGGTGGGATTGCTTGATAACTAAGCGCTCTTGGCCTCCTACAAGTTATTCTATATGCTCTTAAATAGATCCATCTAGAAGAATCCAGTGGAAGCCCTTTAAGCAAATACATGACAGACTGCACCAAAACACAATTTCATTTACTCACCCAAGTCTTTTTTTACCTCTGTAAAGCAGAAAGTCACCAGGTCTGGGAAAAAGCAAACCATTCCGTTTCAAGCATTGTCTGATCTTTGAGAAAATGTCTGCCACCTTTACAACTGGCTGTCTAAATATAGTGCCTTGAAAAAGTATTCATACCCCTTGAAATTTAAGAAGTACACCTTTACACCATTTCTCTGCGGGGATTTTCGATTAAACGCCACCTAGAGGAAACCGTTGGTATCTACCCATAAAGGCTTGTAACAAGATTGTTTACATCATCCAGGACATCTATTGTTTTCTACACGTTGTTACCTTACAGCTGTAAGGTGAGATGCCACCCGGCACCTAGGTGTCACGGCACAAGAAAGAAAAGACACCCACTTTTATGTCACTTTGATATCTGTATTTTGCACAAGAGACACTTTCACCTTTATAAGATATCACAATTATCACTGAAGTTTTAAAGTTTGTTTATTTCACTGATCATCACTATTTGTTGCAGCAATATTTAGATTTTTATGTATTTTTTTTATTAGTAGCAGCGCAGCACCAGTCACTTTATACACACAATTTATTGGTCACCAATTGGTCAATCGGTGACTGCAGCAGCTACCGCTCAACTCATTTGTTGACAGTGCGGGAATATTACTTTATTTATATAAGGGTTTGACTGAATTTGGATCATACTACGTATTTTTGTACTTCTTTAATACTGCAAGGTTTAACTACTTCAGCCTCGGAAGGATTTACCCCCTTCCTGACCAGAGCATTTTTTGCGATTTGGCACTGTGTCGGTTTAGCTGACAACTGCGTCGTCGTGCGATGGTGTACAAAACAAAACAAACAAAACAAAAAGTTGACATCCTTTTTTTCCCACAAATAGAGCTTTCTTTTGGTGGTATTTGATCACCTCTGCAGTTTTTATTTTTTGAGCTATAAACAAAAAAAGACTGACAATTTTGAAAAAAAAAAAGCAATATTTTTTACTTTTTGCTATAATAAATATCCCCAAAAATATATAAAAAAAAGTAAATTTCTTCCATGGTTTAGGCCGATATGTATTCTACATATTTTTGGTAAAAAAAAATCGCAATAAGTGTATATTGATTGATTTGCGTAAAAGTTATAGCATCTACAAAATAGGGGATAGATTTATGGCATTTTTATTATACATTTTTTTTTTTTACTAGTAATGGCGACGATCTGCAATTTTTATCGGGACTGCGACATTATAGCGGACAGATCAGACACTTTTGACACTATTTTGGGACCATTGACATTCATACAGCGATCAGAGCTACAAATAGCCACTGATTACTGTATAAATGACACTGGCAGGGAAGGGGTTGAACACTAGGGGGTGATCAAGGGGTTAAGTGTGTTCCCTGGATGTGTTCTAACTGTAGGGGGGATGGGCTCACTACAACATGACAGAGATCACTGCTCCCTGTCATGTTGCTAGGCAGAACATGGAAATGCCTTGTTTACATAGGCATCTCCTCGTTCTGCCTCTCCTCGCCACAATCACGGGCCGCCGGCGAACATCGAGTACGTGGGACCCACGCGCGCGCCCGCTAGGCGGCAAATTCAAAGAGATGTACAGTTAAGCCCTTTTGCCTGCCCATGCCATTCTGCCGATGTAAATTGGCGTGCGGTGGTAGGCGAGTGGTTAAGCTACCAAATAGCCTTTTCTATAGTGATATATTGTTCAGATAAAAATACCTTTGTGATCTATGGTGTAATGTTTTGCAATGTCATGTGTCTCTTTTACTACAGTTAATAAACTTGAACTGTTTCATTGATATTGTGCAAGTCTCTTATTATTGGTGATAGTTGGTGAAAATGACCAAACCCAGGGTGTCAGAGGTGATGGAGGATTTGCGGAGTCGGGGGAACCAGTGGAGTACTTATTCTATTGGCGGCCCTCACAAGGGTAGCGCTACATTGGTTATAAGCATTGTTAGGCCTGTTTTATATACTGTTGACATTTTCTCCCCATCTGTCTCTCCCCCACCTCCCCCTGTTTTTCCAGGAGCTCCACACACTTGCCCAGCTGATTTCATGTCCAGTTTGCACTTAGGGACAAGTTAACTCCGATGTATAGGGTCACTCCGCTGGATTTTGATGTAAGGGGGCATACCGCTCGATGCTGATGTAAGGGAGCACGCCGCTGGATTGTGATGTAAGGGGGGCACTCTGCTGGATTCTTATGTAAGGGGGCACTCCACTGGATTCTGATGTAAGGGGGCACTCTGCCAGATTCTGATGTAAGGGGGAACTCTGCTAGATTCTAATGTAAGGAAGCACCCTGTCAGGCTCTGATGTAAGGGGATACTCCCCCAGATTCTGGTGTAAGAGGGACTCTGCTGTAAGGTGGGACTCTGCAGACTCTGATGTAAGGTGGTGGAACTCTGGGAACACTGAGGTAAGGTGGGACTTTGGAGACACAGATGTAAGAAGGACTTTGATGTATAGGGGGAAGGCTGGGGACTTTGATGGGACCTGGTCGATCACGACTCTGTGGTCGTGATGTTGCCGAGCCTGGACTGACAGCAGTGACATCAGCAGAGAGCGGACTTCAGCCCACTCTCTGCTGAAAACGGGTCACAGGAGTGCAGAACGAACTACACTCCTGTGATCCATAGGAGATGTACAGCCAAACGAGCTTTGTCTGGACTTCTCCTTTAATAATAACAGCTGGATAAACAGGTTAAAAAGTAAGTTACAGGGGGATTTGGAAAAACAAAGACTGCTTTGTTAATGTTAGTGACAGCCTGCATCATATATGTCATTTTTCTTTATTTTGCCTTTAGTGCCACTTTAAGTCCTCTGGGATCAGTGTGCAACAGAGCAGGCACTACATCCACCTCTGATTTCTATTAAAATGCTTTTATTGTATTATGAGTTTCTCCACAGTGCTTCTCTCTAGGCAATTTACCTAATGAGGCTGGACCATTATAGAGCAGCATTACCTGAAACCCTGGCCGTGTAAAGTTGCAAATCCTGTTACGACGCTTCCCTGTCAATATTACCAGGCCCTGCAGTTTTGTTTTTTTTTGTTACAAGAAAAGGCCCTGCAGTTTAAAATGATTATGAATTGCCATACTGAACTGCCACTTAGCTCCAGGTCATATAAGGCTAAATTTACTCAGCAGGGTCCCTCCTAATTGCAACATAAAGCAGGCAACAGTGTGTAGTGACATCAAACAGTACTTTTCAGACTTTTATTACTGCACACAGTGACACGGTTCATCTCTAAGTCGGGGAACTGCCTTAATGTTAGACTTTCACTACTGCAGTCCCTGCCTGGTCTTGTTCACGATGAAATGTAGCCCCAGGGCGAGTGGCCTCATCCACATGCAAGTATACAACATAATACTAGAAGAGCTTGAATTCAAAAGGCAATGACAACTGAACTGTAAGTAGCTTGGTGCACGCAATTTCAAAATAAAGGTTAATTTTATTGATATATATATATGTGTGTGTGTATATATATATATATATATATATATATATATATATATATATATATGTAACCAGTGGCGGCTGGTGCTCAAAATTTTTGGGGGGGCGCAAACAAACTGAAAAATTCTGAAAAAACAAACTTCAATTGCAGCCACTGTGCCCATCAAATGCTGCTGCGCCATCAAACGAGCCTTTGTGCCATCAAATGCTACCACTGTGCCATCAAACGCAGCCACTGTGCCATCAAACGCAGCCACTCTGCCAATTAAATGCAGCCACTGTGCCAATTAAATGCAGCCACTGTGCCCATCAAATTGTTGCCTTATGTGTTATTATATTTAAGCTTTCACTTCTGGCTATAAGAATCCTTATTTAACCATCTTATGGTTAATAATTCATAAATGTACGTTTAGAATGTCAAGAAAATGCTGCCAATGTGCCCATCAAATGCTGCCAGTGTGCCATCAAACGAGCCACTGTGCACATCAAATGCTGCCACTGTGCCATCAAACGAGCCACTGTGCCATCAAATGCTGCCACTGCGCCATAAAACGCAGCCACTGTGACAATTAAATGCTGCCATTGTGCCCATCAAACATAGCCACTGTGCCAATTAAATGCTGCCAGTGTGCCCATCAAATGCTGCCAATGTGCCCATCAAATGCTGCCACTGTTCCATCAAACGCAGCCACTGTGCCAATTAAATGCTGCCAGTGTGCCCATCAAATGCTGCCAGTGTGCCGATCGAATGCTGCCAGTGTGCTATCAAACGAGCCACTGTGCCCATCAAATGCTACCACTGTGCCATCAAACGAGCCACTGTGCCGTCAAAGGCTGCCACTGTGCCATCAAACGCAGCCACTGTGCCATCAAACGCAGCCACTGTGCAAATTAAATGCTGCCAGTGTGCCCATTAAATGCTGCAACTGAGCCATCGAATGTCGCCAGTGTGACCCCCCCCGTGCCCGCTGGCCGTCTGCCTGGCACTTACCCTGTCTTGGTGGGGCAGCGGGTGATGGCGACGGGTGTGGTCTTTCAAGCCAGCGTCTCCTGCCGTCCTCATCTCACGACCCCGGTCCTCTTCTCCTGATAGGCGTTCAATAGCGGCACCTGTCATTTCAGCCAATCAGGTGACAGGTAATAGACCCGAGCACCTGATTGGCGGAGAGGCGGTTCAGTGTTAGGAAAGCGAATATTTATTTGCTTTCCTAACACAGCTGAGTGCGAGCGCCAAGGCTAATGTAACTGCGAGCCCAAGGCAAATGTAACGCACCCTCAATGGCATACATCTCGTAACTTAAAAACTAGAACAATAAATGCCAATTCTTGACAACATAAATTACAACAACTAATTATAATAGATAGAATTAAGACTGAAATAAATTACAAAACTAAAATCAAATAGCGACACATGTCATCTGTTAAAATGTACTCATACAAATCATAAAAAACGAATTGAAACTGAGATTGGCCCCACGGATAAGAGAGAAATCTCTTCATTCATACCATGGGGCCAATAAGAGTTCAAATCGTATATCCAGAAGGTCTCAAGACGCGATACACCCCTAATACTAGAATCCCCCCTCCAGTGGGAAATAAATTTATCTATAATTTAAAACTGTGTTCCTGAGGGGTCTTTTTTATGATAGCATAGATAATGTTTTGGAACGCTGTGATTGGTTTTATCATTTTTGATGTTTGTTCTATGTTCGTTTACCCTGACAGAAAAGGGGTGTATAGTGTGAACCACGTATTGTTTCTTACAGGGACAGGTAAGTAAATAAAGTATATGGTGTGTGGCACAGGTGGTAAAATGCTTCATTTGGTAGGAACGACCAGTCGTGGCAGACATAAAATCTTCTGATTTCCTACTCCCACAGATGTTATAATGACACACATTGCACCTCTGACACGGATAAAAACCTTTTAATCGGTGAAAAAAAGAGGCTCAAAGTTTCCAGCTCTGCTTGTTTGGCTACTTGCTGCTGGCAGGTAGCCCACACTTCGGTAAGAGTACCCTATTGTTTAAGCTGGTTGCGGTTGCACATCCGTTGGTGACTCTGTCTTAGCTGTGGGCTCCTTGAGGATCTTAGTATCTACCTACACAAAAGACTTTTCTTCAAAGGCTGACTATTCATTTTTTTACTTTTGATGAACCACCTCACTCCGAGTTCACTTACACATGTTTTGAATGTTACATGTTTTCTTCAACTTAATTTGATGGACATTTCATGTTTTAGTTTATAGGTGCGAGATATTGGCCTTCAAGTTAATATTATTATATTGTTATAATTTTTTGATTGCATATTTGCACATTTGTATCACTATTTAGCGCTGCACTTTTACCTCACATTTCTATACACAATTTGTCTAATTGCAGTGTCAGCAACTCACACATTTTATTTTGGGCGGCGCAGTAATTTTTTTTTTTTGCCTGTAAGGGGCTATCTTTGTGGTAAAAATGGATAACGACGCTTTTGACTTACCTACTGTCCACTGCTAAGCTGGATGCCACTGGACATCAGTGGTTGGCCGCCATGTCTGAATTTCGGTTCAGCTTGAAATACCGGCCAGGAGTGTGAAATCGAGACACTGTCACTCTTTCCGAAGGCCTCACTCCACAAACGCTGGTCAGAAGAGTTGGGTCCATTTACCCCTGGAAGGAGTGTTGGCTGTGTCTCAAGGAGTAGAGCATAATCACAGAGGGGCAATAGGGGCTGAAGCTGCGGGAGTCACCCATGCAGGAGTCACCCCTGCAGGAGTGCCAAGATATTATTGTGATTTGACCCAAGTGTGCAGCCAAGAACTGCCCTAGTTGACGAGGGAGGACATGAGACGGGACCAACGTGAAGATACGTTGGGGAATCTTATAAGAAAATCTTTGTCCGCCCAGGCCCCCTAGATATTGCTGAATAGCTCCATCAAGGGAGTAAAAGTAATCCATAGAGAGTGGGAACGAATGCAGTTGGAAGATGGAGTCATATACCGGAGAGGAACCAGGGGATGTTCGTCAACTGTTCCTACCCGAGAAACAGGTATATAATTTACTGTTAGAAGATCCTTCTTTGGATCAGTTATTGGCTGTTACAACTTCTGGTTTGTCATATAATTACCATTCACTTTCATATGATACAGTAAGGTGATTTCACAGGTTGTGTTCTGTCTTTGGCGACCAAAGACTTTCAAGTGGGGGAGGATGTGCAATGTGGACTACAATTGCAAAGTACGGCGATTCCCTGTCATTTATGTGGATCGTATTGTCCCTCTAGTGCCCAGCTCCATCAGTTGACATATTTGTGTGCCAAACCAAAGGGATTGTGAGATTAGTAGTTCCTCAGAATGGCTATTACTCCGCAAGACTATACACCAGAACTACATATCCCAGGGATTATAGCTACCATTGGAGAGATTGCTGGGAAGAGCATAAAAGAGACTCGCCCCGAAATCTCTTCTTCCTAGGCCTTGTGTATGAGGGGAGAGCAAGGTTGCGGCCTACCACACGGTTTTCAACATTCCAGCCCAGCCGAGAAGGGCCTAGCACTGCTTGCTGTCTTTCAGATATCCACCTAGCATCACTTGGCTGTCCGAAAACCTGCGCTCTGTGCTTCGCCTCAGGAGGTCGGCGTGAGCGAATCAGCTGCAAGGACACTTCTCCGGGAGTTGCTGTTCGGAAGACATCTGATCGGCCTAGTCGTTGTTGAGAGGGCAATTGCCCACCTTTGCAAACCTTTCTTTGGTGCTTCATTGGGACACTGTGTATAGACAGCTTTACCTGGGGAATACGTTACTTCTATTTGAACACTGTACACAGACATCTTTAGCTTCAATCATTCCAAGGAATACCATTACCTTGTTATTGTACCTTATTAGATATAGTTAACGAGCTCCGACTGCCGGTGAAGACCATCAGGCCTGCAACGGGGACATTGCTGTTATTACTGCTTAAAGGGCCCTCATACCATTTTTGTTTTGCTTGATCTCTCATTAGGATTAAAGGTTAAAACAGGCTCGCCTGGGTTTCCCTTTAGAAGTACTGTCAGAATTAATGCTTAACTCTTGCTTATACTTTCAGGTCCTGGTCAAGTGGTGTTTCATTGTACATACGTGTATATAATATTTTGTTATTACCAAACTGCTTTAGCTTGTATTATTTTAGAGGAATTCTTCTACTGAGCTAGTATTGTTATTCAAAGCTCAGTTGATCTATTACCTCTTCTGCGCAACAAGATCTTTGAAGTACTCTAATAAAAGTTATTAGAATATAAACATACTGAGTTGTTTGATTTATTACAGCAGGTGGTGCAAAGATGTCTAAACCCAGAGTGTCAGGTGGGTTGAAATGTTTACAGGGTCATGGTGATGCAGATAGGCAGGTAAATCCAAGCAGTCCCCAAGGGGGTTGTGCTACATGACCTATATTGTCAAAAGTATCGGGATGCCTGTACAGTTTGGCCACCCCCAAACTGTTCCCACAAAGCTGGGAGCATGAAATTGTCCAAAATGTCTTGGTATGCTGACGCCTTAAGAATTGCCTTCACTGGAACTAAGGGGCCACGTCCAACCTCTGAAAAACAACCCCACACCATAATCCCCCCTCCACCAAATGATTTCGACCAGTGCAAAAAGAAAGGTCCATAAAGACATGGATGAGCAAGTTTGGGGTGGAGTAACGTGACTGTCCTGACCTCAACCTGATAGAACACCTTTGGGGTGAATTAGGCAGGTAATACATTGGTTGAATTTCAAAAGAATTTTCTTTTGAAAATCTTATCTAAGAATTTTTGTTCGAATTTCGCACCATTAGTGGGCTGCAGCAACAGCCGATTTTCGTACGGTCATAGAATTTGAGTAATCGGGCATGTTGGAATATTTTTGAAAAACATAGGATTTTCTAATCAATGATGGGAGAATCGTGCGAGAAATGTAATCGAAAAAGAAATGCGCAGGTGCAAGAAAAGAGAATTCCTGGAAAGAAAAGAAGATTCCCAGCCACGAAAATTATTTTCTGTAAGAACAGGAGGTGAAATTATAGGCTTGGTTGGTCGAATTTCAAAATCAATGGTGGCGCCATCGGATCACAAAACGCACAAAATTTTGGATTTTCAAAAGAAAATTCTTTTAAAATTCGACCATGTATAGCCAGCCTTAGAGCAGAGACTGCGAGCCAGGCCTTCTCGTCCAACATCAGTGCCTGACCTCACAAATGCGCTTCTGGAAGAATGGTCTGACATTCCCATAGACACACTCCTAAACCTTGTGGACAGAAGAGTTGAAGCTGTTATAACTGCAAAGGGTGGGTCAACTCAATATTGAACCCTACAGACTTAAGACCTGTACACACGGTCAGACTTTTTGACAAAAGTCCGATGGAGCAAAGTCCGATCATGTGTACACAAAAGCATTGGACTTTTGTACAAACTACAGTACACAGACGCAAGAATGTTTCCAGCGCGATCCTACGCCGAAAAACGGCGTGGGAGTCCCCCCAGGATCCATACCAGACCCTTATCCGAGCACGCAGCCCGGCCGGTCAGGAAAGGGGGTGGGGACGAGCGAGCGCCCCCCCCTCCTGAGCCCTTGTCCTCATCAACATGGGTACAAGGTGCTTTGGGGGAGGGGGGCGCCCCCCCTCCCCCAAAGCACTCACCCCCCATGTTGAGGGCATGCGGCCTGGTACGGCTCAGGATGGGGGTCTGCGTGCTTGGATAAGGGTCTGGTATGGATTTTGGGGGGACCCCCACGCCGTTTTTTCGGCGTAGGGGGTTCCCCTTAAAATCCATACCAGATCCAAGGGCCTGGTATGCCCCTGGAGGGGAACCCATGCCGGATTTTTATTTAAAATTTGGCATGGAGTTCCCCCTCAAGATTCATACCAAACACAGTGCCTGGCATTGGCGGAGATCCAAGTCGAATCCCTGCACCAGTGTGAACCCGGCTCGCAAGGTGTCAATCTCGCCGATAAAAGTGGCGAGATTGACACAATATCAGACAACAATATAGAAGTTGACCAAAGGGTGGTGGTAAAGAGCTGAAAAATCACGTGATTTAGTGAAAGTTGGCTGGAAAAGCTGCCGTCTGTATGCAATACAAACTTTTGGCCAACGCCCTTTGTTCAAAAATCCAAGGGAAAGTTTGTACAAAGTCCTATCGTGTGTATGGGGCTTAAGACTGGGATGTCATTAAAGTTCATGTGCATGTAAAGGCAGGTGTCCTGATACTTTTGACAATAGAGTGTATATATGAGGTCTGCCTGTAAAAAGTCTAGCCATTGTTAATATGACAAGAACAGTTTGCACGTCATCGCTGTAACAGTCAAGGAGAGTGGACTGGAATGTGCATGCGTGTACAATGATGACTTTACTGTACTAGTCAGTAGGGGTGCTAGACATTGTTGAGTGAGTATGTGTACTGTGTGGCCATTGCATTCAAAATGACTCAGCGAGTAAAGCAACGTATCTGCATCAAATTTTGCATTAAGTTTGAACTATTAATTTGGATGATTCAGAATTTTTTTTCGTGGACTATGCAATCAGTGCAGTGCAAAAAAAAGTGTGGCACAAACACTTCAAAGATGGTCGAGAATCCATTGAAAGAGATGCAGGATCTGGAAGGCCGGCAAGCAGAACACCTGAGAATGTTTAACAAGTATGGGCTGCATTCAACAAAGATCAGTGACTGACAGTGTGAGAACCAGGGATTTTTTTCAGCGGAAACACTGACTGTATGTAATGGTAAGGGGGGCTAGGGTGTGCTGCAAGGTCTATTGATGCTGGCTGCTAAGGGTTCTATTCTACCTGGAGGGGATCTATTTTTGCAGGGGGGGGGTCTATTCTTACTGGTGGGGTACCTATTATTGCTGGGGGTGGGTTTTATATCGCTGAGGGGTCAGTTATGGCTGGGAGAGATCTACTGTTGAGGGAGGGGACTATTATTGCTGGCTGCTGGAGAGTCTATTGATGCTGGCTGTGAGGAGCTCTGTTGTTGCTGCTGGGGGATTTTTCGGGTGGCCCATTGTTAATGTTGGGATCTATTGTTGCTAGAGGGGGCTTTATTGTTACTGGCTACAGGGGATCTATTTCACTGCTTTTCTTGTTATCATTAACAAATTCCATACAAATTACTTATCACCACAAAATGATACTTGGTTCTGTATTCTCTAAAAGGGCAATAATGGGAGATAGGTAGAGGGTGTTTGGAGGTGGGTAGAGGCAGAGAAAAGGGGTGACTCAGAAAGGGGGAGTTCCTGCACCTATTCTCTGAGAAAAAAAGCCCTGGTGAGAACTAAAAGCTGACCTGGGGATTCCTAAAAAGGCTGTGTCCGAAATTTTGACGCAGAATCTTGGCATGAAATGTGTCATGGCAAAATTTGTTGTATATTTATTTAAACTGTCTTTTTCTTAATATCAGATAAGCCATACTACCTTGGATTCAACCTTTCCTCTAGCCTACTGATTAGACAATAAAAAAAAGCAGCAGGAGGTTATGCTCTGCTCTCTCCTAATTCTCAGCAAGCTTTTATTTAGATTGACAGCAATTCACAATGCAGTACAGCCTGATGGCTTTGCCTCTTATAATTTGAGGATTGGTGCAGTCAGATTAGGTTACTTTTACTAGCTGTATTTATATTGGTGTAAGGGTTGACCGGGTTACCATTCCTCCATGTCAAGTGTGGGTCACATAGATGGCCTACCCCAGGGTGGGTTCTTCTGGGCTACGCTGGGCACTTTCTGTAGGGTCACTACCTTACACATGGGGTACCTTTTGAACAGAAGACTAAACTTTGGTTAACCCTCTTCATGTTAACTGTAGAGAGGTGAGCACGTGCCAAGGTTTATTTCGGCAGTTTAAGCCATGTTTTAAAAAGAACAGGCACACTAACAAACCAGGTGTGCACTGGGCTTTTGTTAGAACTGGGAGTAGAGGTTAGTGGCCTCAAACTCCCAAGGGGGTCAGTTTGTGCAAGGGAGCTGTTAGGAGCACGTTGCTCTGTACTGTCCATGCGGGGACAGTGAAACGCCGAGCCTGTAAGGATGTAGCAGCAGGAAGCTGCAGGAGAAACAGTCAGAGCTGAGGAAGGTTCAGACTGTGTGTTTGACGGTCTGGAGGACCAAGGCAGGAGGCCTATGCAGAGATACTGCAGAGAAGAGCCATGAGGTGGAGTACTGTTTGTTTTGACACATTGATGGTGAGAACCCCTGAAAAATTATTCTGCTGTGAATCTTTACTTTCTTTTCAATAAAAGTGGGCAGAAAAGGCCCTAAAATGGACTTTGTGGAGTGGACTCACTGTCTGACGCTACCAACGAGCTAAAATACCCCCAAATCATCATATAACATACACCGCTACCGTCACTGTTACAAGAACATGCAGAGCCAATGCCCTCTCCACCTGTCCAGCGTATCCCTGCTACCACACTCCCAGTAATGGAATGTGCACCTACATAGAATTCAGTATTTTTCCATGTGTCAAGTTCACACTGGAAAGCTGAGTTTATACTGTAGCACACCCCCTAAGGAGCTGCAGACAGTGGTGGAATCCATACAGCACGCTGCCCCTCTAATTCATGTGCAGGGCGCCGGAGGCAGAGATTCCAATGGGTCTTTTTTTTTTTTTTTTTTTTAGAAGCACATGATTAGAGCCTGGGGCTCTAATTGGCTCTAATTGGCTTCAAAAAAGAGTGGGCTCGGGGAGCAGAGCACTGCACCCCGAGCCCACCCAGTTGTGTGACAATAACGAATTAATATTCGTTATTGTCTTCCTGATTGTCTCACCCGATTAGCCGAGAGGAGAAGTGATCCTATTGGTGCTGAGGAGGAGGAGGGAGGAGATACAGGAAAGCCGCCGTGAAGCCCAGGAGGAGGAATTACATGGTGGAGCCGCCTCCCAGAGGAAGCGCTGCCGGCGACCTAGATGGGGAAAGTTCTGGGCTGGTGACTGACCGGGGAGGGGGGTGTGCCTGTGACACGACCTGGGGGTGGTTGTGGTGGCGGGTGGATTGTTTGCCGCCCCCCCAAAAATATATCATCAGCCGCCACTGGCCGCAGATAAACTGGATCCCCCTTTCCTGCACAGCCAGGCACAAAGAATTTTCACAGGCACTCCAGAGACAGAGAACAGTCCGTTACTTTGTTTGTGTTTTATTAGGAGGTTTCAACTTGGATAGGGATGGGAGGTTATGTGATGCCCACTTGGCTTCAGAAACAAAAATTTGGCAACAACTTCAGGGACATCTTCCTATATACAGTTTATAAACAGTCTCCTTGACACTCCTACTGAACTTTGCTTGCTTGCAGACTCCAGCTAAATCACTATTAGTAAATCTGACTAACTCTCCATCAGATTTAAGCCCTTTGCAGACAGGAACAAAAAGCCCCTTGTTGTGTAGCAGAATACAGTGATCAGTTTGCACTTCTCCTCCTGTGGCTACTGGATCCAGCACCACCTCTTCAGACACTGGCAACCCACCTGGTTGCAGCTGCCTCTTTCACTAGCCCCCCAGGCTAACTTTCCTCTCCAGTCCTCCAGACTGACTCTTCACCAGCCCACCTGGCTGACTCTCACCAGCCCACCTGGCTGACTCTCACCAGCCCACCTGGCTGACTCTGCAGGAGATCCCCCGGGGAAGGATGAAGACTGAAGCCCACCACTATCTTCAGGGAGAACTGGCTACATCTGGCAGTCTCCCCCCTTGTAGGTCCCCAGTAGAGCTGAAGTGCTGATCTACTCACACTGTCCTCTCTCTTGCCTCCAAGAAGGGCTTCCTCTGTGAGATATGGCAGGATCCTTCCAGCACCCGAGCCCCGTCCCAAAGCAGGACACCCCCCCCCCCCAGACTAGGGGGTACCCCTGAGGGCCACTGACAGCCTCCTCAGCATTATATCTCCATCTTCCACCCGATTGCCCTGCTGGCATGGCTCATGCCTATTTATGAAGTAAGTTCTGCCCCTTGCCAGCCCACTAGTGGGGATTGGCCGAGGCCTCATAAATATTCCAGGCAGCTACTCCTTACCTCCTGCCCACTTGCTCTAGAACATTCTCCAATGTCCCAGAAATGGGGAGGCACCAAGGGAGCTGTCAGAATGAGTCATCCAGCCCTGACTCACTGAACCCTGACCCAGATTCAACAGCTCAGGCTTAGCCCTGAGCTAACAAAATTTGCTTACACTTAACAAAACCTACTCTACTTCTAGCACACACTAGACTAGAGGGTGCTACAATATATTCAGGGATGTGTGTAAAAAAGGAAACACATCTAAGTTTTATCACACAGCAACATAATGTACATAAACATGTCCTAAATATTGCTAAACACGCTGCAACACAACACACCTAGATAAAAAAAAACATTTGATCTATTCAGTTTGTTCCATCCTTTTATCCATTCTGCAGCCATATTTGAGGGTAAGTAGTGGCACAACACAGCCTGTGCAGAATTTAGTTTCTCAGAAATGCCACATTAGGTAGAAATCAGTGAATTTACAGGTTTGTTGCAGCGGCTTTACGATCAGCTATATAAAGACTACAAGAATAACCATACTGTATATGGAGAGAAATTGCAGCTGCTATACTGTATATACAATTTAGCAGTAACAGCCAAGAGAGCAAAAATAAACAAACAGTGAATCTCTTTATGAGCTCATGCACACAGCCGTAAGGAGGCTGTACAGTGGCCAGAGCCAACACTTCCCTAGGACCCACAGCTGCTGTGTACAGCCGCCCACAGACATCAATCAGGAGATGTGGCTAAACATGGGTATTTATTGGGGGTTGTGTAATATACCTGAATGCACACTATCTGCATTTGGGGCATACATCTGTTCGCATGCAGATGCTTTACACAACTTCCCGCTTACCCACATAAAGCCACATCTGATGTCTATACGAGGTTGTACACAGCAGCTGTGGGTCCCCAGAAAGTGTTTATAGAGGCTCTGGCCACTGTATGGTCCATTTACGCCCATATGCATGTAGCAATGGCCCCGACCCCTAGAGGCCTAATGGTGACCTCCAGAGTCAGGGAGAGCTGACATCCTTCTTTGTGCTAGGCATAGTGGGTGTAATGAAAGATGGAAGAATTGGACGCCAGTCACTTTTTGAGTGTGAACAAAAGAGATTTATTGTCTCTTAACAAGACCTGGTGGAGAGAGGGTTAGGACATGAACACCCTTAGGCAGATGCAATAGCAATTGGCAGACTCCGAGACAAAATAGGCAAACAGCTATACAGGTTGAGGGCATTTAAGCTGGTTGCAGCACTGTATTTGTAGAACTGCTGTCCGAATCTGAATGGTCCCTGCTGTCTCTGGGACCCGTGTGTGTCCCAGCAGACAGCACGGGGGGACGGAAGAGTATCAGGGTGTATGTATAAGCCCTATTGTTGAAATAATGTGTAGTGGCCCCAACAATGTAAATCTTTTGTCCTCATCAACGTGGCTCCCCCCCGGCAAGGTACATCTAAATGTTGAGGGCATGTGGCCTGGTATGGTGCAGGAAGTGAATGGGGCCAGTGATGTCACTGGTTCTCAAGGACTCAGACCGATGTCCTTAACCGCTTAAATACTGGGCACCTTCCCCCCCTTCCTGCCCAGGCCAATTTTCAACTTTCAGCGCTGTCACACTTTGAATGCACAATTGCGCGGTCATGCAACACTCTACCCATATGAAATTTTTTTATCTTTTTTTTTTTTTGAGACAGATGTGGTATTTAATCACCACTAGGTGTTTATTTTTTTGGTAAACAAACAAGAAATGACGGAAAATTTTGAAAAACTAAAGGTTTTTCTTAGTTTCTGTTATAAAATTTTGCAATTAAGTAAATTTTCTTCTTCACTGATGTGCGCTGATGAAGCGGCACTGGTGAGGCTGCACTGATAAGCACTGATGAGGCTGCACTGATGGGCACTGATGAGGCTGCACTGATGGGCACTGATGAGGCTGCACTGATGTGCACTGATGAGGCTGCATTGATGTGCACTGATGGGCACTGATGAGGCTGCACTGATGGGCACAGATAAGCTGCACAGATGGGGCACTGATAAGGAGGTACTGATGGACACTGATAACTTGCACTAATCGGTACTGACTGGCACTGATAGGGCTGCACCGCTAACCAGGGCACTGATGATCAGTGCCCTGATTATCAGTGTAAACTATGTACTGTCAACTTTGCCGGTTATCGTCTCTCCTTTCCTCGCACAGAGACAGCATGTGAGGAAAGGAATGCTGATAACCAACAAGCCTGTTTACTTGTGATCCTCTGTGATTGGGCACAGCTGATCACATGGTAAAGGGCAGTTGTGATTGGCCCTTTACTGCGACCAGTGATCAGCTGTGTCCAAAGGACACAGCAGTCACAGAGCACACCCGATGCCTGCCCCAGGGGTTGCGTGGGAGGCATGATTCTGGGAGGACATCCATAGATGCCCTCTCAGAACTGGAGAGCCACGCTGTAGCCTTCTTTCAGCTATAGCACGGACAGGAAGGGGTTAACATTCAATGACAGGAGAAAGCTGACATATATTATCGCATTAGTAATACCGCTCTTATACATGACACTCGGCTCCCACACAAGGGGTACGTGTTCCTTGCTGTGTTTGTACTGCACCTTAAAGTGATTGTAAAGTCAATTTTTTTTCCCTATAAAAATAACAAACATGTTATACTTACCTGGATTTGCACAGAGCTTTGCTGTGTCAGCAACAAGTGTGTGCTGCCAAAGCCCCTTTTTATTTTGGATAGGGAGAAGATGGTGTATAGGCCTAGGACTTTTTTTTTGTTAAGGTATACCTCCCAACGTTTTGAGATGGGAACGAGGGATACCTATTAACAAAAGCATGTAGATTTAGGACACAACCCCTGCCATGCCGCCTTAAAGAGGAAGTAAACCCTGGTGGGTTTTACTTCCTCTTTATTTCCCTGCAAAGGTAAAGCATAATGGGCTACTATGCACCGCATAGTAGCCCATTATGTGTCACTTACCTGAAACTGAAGCCCGCAATGTCATCGTTGTCCCCACTAGCAGGGAGCATCCATCTTCACCTCTCTTCCTTCCGGGGCCGCGAAGTCCGGCTCTGTGACTGGCCGGAGTTGCGTCGCACATGCGCGCGGGAGCCGCCAGTCACGGCATGACCCCTATTAGAAACATCACGATGTGCCCTTTCTAAAGTGCTCATGCGCCAATGTCATCAGCGCTCATCTTTTTAGTAAATATCTCCTTTTTAGGAGATATTCCCAGCACCTACAGGTAAGCCATAATATAGGCGTACCTGTAGGTAAAAGTGGTTGTACACTTTTGTGTATATATATATATATATATATATATATATATATATATATAATGTTACCTACACATGCAGAACATATGTTTTTAACTTTAGGCCTGCCTGCATGTCCCCCTTTTTAAATAAATGTAATACACTCTAATTAAGCATTCCAGACAGCTAACTTTTTCAGGTTTCATATTTTTTGGAAAGGACATAGCAATACATTTTAGTACATGTCCAAAATCTCCCCACAGTAATGCTGGCCATACACTATATGAAAAATCGGCCGAAAAATCGTTCGTATGGACACTTCGTTCGTTTTTCGGCAAGTTAGTGGGTACAAATCGATAATCGTTTGTGACGTTTTTGTGGAAAAAAAACGAACGTCATGTTTGGAAAATTTCTGCCGAACGTACGATAAATTGCAAGGTTAATGTGTTTCCCGTCCGAACTGCCTGCACTAGGTATAAATAAAAAAAACGAACACAAAATTATTTATTCATGTCCACTGAACAGATTATCGGTCATTATATGATGGCACGATCGTTTGCGCTCACGGTCGAACGTTCGTTTTTCGAAAAGGGGTTCGGCCGATTTTTCGTATAGTGTATGGCCAGCATTACTCTATCTAGACAAAGGCAAACGCGCAGCTACAAGCATCATATACATTTTTATTAGAACAGGCAGGACGTCCAGGCTAAAGTTACAGCAATTAACAATCAGCAATACTCATGGATAGATATCAGAAGAAACCTACAGTTGGCATGCAAACACTCGGATTGGGTGGAGGTAGGAATCACAACCTTTTGGAGTAAAAAACCCTTTCTCAAGGGAGACCCACCTGTCTGCATGTGGCAGACCCCTGACCTAAGTGATGTCATATACAGTGCAGGAAGTTACACTTTCATGACATCACAGTCCACAACCTCTCAGATGCAGCCTGCCAAACTCTGGAGGGAATAGCCAGCCAGGAGCAAAGGGGCTATCCAACATCGGAGTAGCGGACTTGCTCTTGCTGTCTTCAAGGGACATACTCCATCAATTAAACAGTTACTGTATATATCCTATTTCCACTGCAGCATTTAAAAAAAAATTTTGCATTGGCACATGTCCCAAAATACCAGTGCTTAGCTTCAAATGATCTTTGTTTGAAAATGCCCTAAAAACAACCTTAAAAACATTGATTTTCAAGTGGATTTAGATTTAAAGTGTATTTCTACTTTTGCAGTGAGGTTTGAGAAAACCCCAATATCTGTTTATAATGTGTTCCCATTCACACATCATCCCTAAAAATACATTTCAAAAAAATGTTTCTAATCTTTGTGGGTGTTTGTGACACACCTTGGTCAGACTGTAAGCTTCTCTGAAAATGTTCAAATGAGAGGAACTCATTCTGTCCCCAGTGACCAAGAGGGAAGCACTGAGCTTCCCCTTACCCTTTGGACAGTCAGTGCTCACATCTAAGTTACTACTGATAATGAGATCTGCCAGCACAGTACCGACAGGGTTAAATATAGTAAATCTTACCTTCCTAGCCTCCTCTGCAAAGCAGAGGAAAAACTTCCGTTTTGGAGTTTTCAAAAAAAAAAAAAAGGAGAGTGCAAAATCTGATGCAGCTGTGCATGGTAGCCAATCAGATCCTAACTTCAGCTTGTTCAATTAATCTTTGACAAAAAAAAGGTGATTGGAAGCTGATTGCTTTCTATGCCGAGCTGCACCCACTGTTGCCAACCGTCAGTATTTTTACTGGCAGCCAGTAAAAAACAGGCAATTTTCTCCTGCCAGTAAATGCCAGTAAAAGGAAAAAGTTGCCAGTAAGAAATATGGCTGGGAGCATCAGCAGTGGGCGTGGCCGGGATGGAAGACTGAGCGGACGTGTTCCTGAGCTCTCCTGGAGTGTGATCCGGTAAATTATCCGTTCTATCTACTTTCACCTGCTAAAAAGAGACCTAATAATATCTGGATGCCTTCTAGAACTCCGGGCTACCAGAAGAGGGGCAAGAAATTGAAGTTCCCCCCTGATATATCCGTAGAGACTGTCTTAAGCTCCGGCTCCACGAGATCCCCTGCGCGCCATAGCAACATGGCGTCGCAAACAGACCATGAGGAGAACTCGGTGTCGGCGTCCCCGGGATTGCCAGAGATCATGGCGGCAATTACAACCTGCCAAGCTGCCGTTACCTCCTGCCAATCTACCTTGGCCTCAAAAATAGAGGTGGTTCAGTTGGATGTCGGCCTGATTCGGCAAGATCTGGACAAGATCCGTGCCAGAGTGACGGAGGCTGAGAACAGAGTTGGAATGGTGGAGGACACAGTGAGCGACCATGCTGCTTCCATTCGCACATTGTAAACTAAGGTCAAGGCGCTCGAATACCGTGCAGAAGATGCCGAGAACCGGAGCCGTCGGAACAATTTGAGGATCGTAGGCCTCCCGGAGGGAGTGGAGGGCCGTTCCCCGTCGCAGTTCACGGAGGGGCTGCTACGCTCCCTGCTACCGACAGCTCAACTCTCCCCTTATTTTGCGGTCGAAAGAGCCCACCGTGTACCGCCAAGACCTGGTCCCGAGGGAGCCCCTCCGAGAACCTTCATCCTCAGGTTATTGAACTTTCGGGACCGAGACGAGTTGCTTAGGGCGTCTCGTGCTGCGGGAGATTTACCCTTCCAGAACACCAAACTCCTACTATTCCCGGTTTATAGCATGGAAACACAACGACAGAGGCGATCCTTTGATGCTGTGAAGGCGACCCTGCGGAAGAAGGGTATAAAGTACAGCGTTTTATTCCCGGCCAAATTGAGGGTGATTGATGGTGAAACGGCGCGCTTCTTTACCAGCCCCAGGGACGCTTCGGCTTGGCTGGATACTCTGCCCCCATAAGAAGTTCACTCTACAAGGCTCTGCTTTACCAGTAAACTGTTTCTCCTGTCTTGCTTAACTGAATATCTCTGTTACTTCCTGACTCTGAACGCTACCATATAACAGAAGCTGGGGCTCCAGCTTCAACAAACGTGTTCGACAAAGTTTATGTTAAGTACCCCCGGCTCCTGTGGCTCCGTTTTGCCGGACCCTGAGCAAGTTGACTGCCTTGGAGCACGGGAAGTACCCTTACACTGACCGCCAGTTTTCGACAGTTGGCTACTTTCGATTCAGATTATACTGGTGATCTCTCTGGATCTTCTGAGGACGATGCAAGTTATGGTAACGAACTCTAAGAATGTTCCCCTGTTTAGGCAGGTGAATGCTGCAATTTCTCTATCTAAGTATGCCTAGTTACTTTTTTTTTTTTGTTTTTGGGTCTTTTTTTTTTTTTTTGACCACTCCAATAGCTCTAAAAGGAACTTACTACTCCCACATACGACCCTGGTATCAGGGGAGATGTGAGGTCTATATCCAAGCTCACAACCCTGACTTAGGTTTCTAATCTTAGTATTATGGGTATTTGGGGATCCAAGCGCTACTCATGTTTCCGAGGTGCGTGGGGTGGGGGGGGGGGGGGTTTGGGATGCTTATGTTTGGGCACCCATGTTATTTTTTTGTTCTATTGTTTTTACTTATTATTTTTGTCTGCAAAAATGTAAACGCAAATCACGGTTGGTCTTTATGGGCAGATATGTGTGGGCTCGTCCCTATCGCATGGAACTCGATTTTTTCTGAGGTTCTGTGTGTTACGGATCCTCGGTTTGGCTTGGGAGGGACAGGTTCTCCCTTGAAATTATTTTTTCTGGATACATTTAACATTTTACCATTTTTATTTTTATTTTTATTGACGCACCTATCCCATGGCTAAGTGTTTGGTGGGTTCTTGGAATGTGAGAGGCCTTAACTCGGCGGTTAAGCGCTCCCTGGTACTTGCCTACCTGCGGAGACTCCGCCCACAAGTGTGTATACTTCAGGAGACACATCTTGTCGGTTCTCGCATCTTAAGTCTTAAAAAGGCCTGGGTGGGCGCGCACTACCATGCACCATACTCTAATTATGCGAGAGGCATTAGTATACTAGTACATAGATCTCTCCCATTTCAGATTGTCGAGGTGAAGTTAGACCCAGGGGGCAGGTACATGCCTTAATCTCTGAAATTCCTTTTGTAATAGTGGGGTTGTACCTGCCACCACTGGCAGATGTCGCTGTCCTCCATGAACTTATGCAAAAGGTCATATTATATAATGTCGAAAATGTATTATTTATGGGTGACTTCAATTTGGCCCCTTCCAGAGATGTTGACAGACTCCATGCTTCCGGTCCACCCCAGCATGGACTCTCTCATTGGGCCTCCGCCTTCCACATGACAGATGTTTGGCGCCACTACCACCCTTCGGATAAGGCTTTCACATATTTATCTACCACATACCGGACCATGTCCCGCATTGATTTGGCTTTTGCCTCCTCTACGTTACTTCGGAGGATTGAATCTTCTGAGATCCTTTCTAGAGGTATCTCGGATCATGCTCCGGTATCGGTTACTATTCGACTCTCTCATGTGGTGGGTGGAAGAGTGTGGAGACTGTCTAAATACTGGATTATGGACCCTGACATTCAGGAAGAGCTCCCAGAGGCTTTATGCAATTTTTGGCTAAATAATGAAGGATCTATGGGGCCTCTGGTACAGTGGGATGCTTTTAAGGCCTGGCTTAGGGGGGAGTATATGACCTGCATCGCAGCCAAGAAGCGCGATTCTGTGCAGTCTCTGAGGGATCTGGAAATGCGGGCGAAATTGAAAGAAGAGGAGTATATACAAAACCCTGATCAAAACCACTATGTGCCCTGGCAGGACTCTCTGAGGGAACTGTCCCTTCTTAGAGTCGAGCAAACTCAAAAATCTATGCTTGATAGTGCACAGAGAGTATTCGAATTTGGGGACAAGAACGGAAGACTATTGGCTTGGTTAGCAAAGGGAAGGAATGGTGTGACCCATATTGGAAGGGTGAAGGCGCTGGATGGTCGGCTATTGACGACCCCAGTGGACATTAATGCAAGGTTCCTCGAGTTCTATCAGAATTTGTACTCAGCTAGAGCGGGATTCAGTGGTGAGGAGCTACTCCAGTATCTGGAGAGGATTCCCTTCCCCTCCCTGACGGATGAGAAGCGCGAGGAGTTAGATAGGGACATTTCCTTAGAGGAAGTCCAGGAGGCATTGGGTGCTATGCAGTCTGGGAAATCCCCTGGACCAGACGGTATCCCTATAGAATTCTATGCCACATACCAGGATCTCCTGGCACCAAGGCTTACCTCGCTGCTGCTGCAGTCGGCGGAACTGAGATCCATCCCAGATTCGCTATCCGAAGCAATTGTTGTGTTGGTGCCCAAGCCTGGCAAGGACCCGGAAGACTGCGCCTCTTACCGGCCTATCTCCCTTATCAATGCAGATGCTAAATTACTGGCCAAAATACTGGCTATTAGACTTGGTAAGGTGATGGAGGACCTAGTGCAGGTCGACCAGACCGGTTTTATGCCGGGTAAGGGTACCGACATAAACATCCGTCGATTATTTCTGAATCTGGCTGCCGCCCATGATAACAGAGGAACTAGAGTCATAGCCTCTCTGGATGCAGAAAAGGCTTTTGACTCTGTTGAGTGGGAGTACTTATGGGCGGTCATGCAGAAGTTTGGAATAGGCCCTCGCTTCATGCAATGGCTCCGGGTTCTGTATAAGGGTCCTAGGGCAAGAATTCGGGTAAATGACACCCTCTCAGATTTCTTTCTCCTCCAGAGGGGCACTCGGCAGGGCTGCCCCCTTTCCCCCAGCTTGTTTGCACTTGCCCTGGAGCCCCTGGCGATTTTGGTCCGGGAATCCAGCCGCATAGTGGGACTCAGGATTGGCCCTCTGGAGGAGAAAATATCATTATACGCTGACGATACCCTGCTTTACTTGCAGGATGCTGGTGCCTCATTGGAGGCTGCTCTGGAGGCCTTTGACGAGTTTGGGCAATTTTTAGGGATACGTATAAATTGGTCCAAATCAGTCCTTTTCCCTTTAGATGTGCGGGCAAAAGAGCTGGCTCCTCAGACAGCATTGAGATGGGTGGAAGAATTTACGTACCTAGGTATAAAGATTGCGAGAGAGCCCCAGGCATATCAGCGCCTAAACCTTTTTCCAATAGTCACGCAACCAGGGGCGGACTGATAACTCATGGGGCCCCCGGGCAATAGGAGATTATGGGGCCCCCAGGCAATCAGAGATTATGGGGCCACACAGTATACACACACACAGTATACAATCACACAGTATACACATACATGTACACACAGTATACACAGACAGATGTAAAAAAAAACACAGATTTATACATACTGTCCCTGGTTTTACTGAGGCTGGCAACCCTGATGGGGCCCCCTAGTGGCCCGGGGCCCTCGGGCAATGCCCGAGTTGCTCAATGGTCAGTCCGCCCCTGCACGCAACTTAAAGAGCACTGTTCCCGATGGGCTAACCTGCCCCTAAATCTCCTTGGGAGGATTAATATCTTGAAAATGATATACCTGCCCAAGCTCAATTATATATTCCGAAACTGCCCAACGTGGATACCCCAAGTTTTTTTTAAGAATCTGGATACGTGTATTGGCTCCTTTCTGTGGAGGGGAGCGTCTCCACGTATAGCTCGTACCACTTTACAGCTCCCCGTGAGTTTCGGAGGCCTAGCCTTACCTAACCTGATGGTGTACTACTGGGCGGCTGTCCTGGTCATGGTCAGGTGGTGGTTCGAACAATCTAGAGCTAACGCAGCGGTGTGTCTTGAGGCGGCTATCGTGGGATCCCTTACTAAACTAAGCAACCTGGCCTACCGCGGGACTTCGTCGTACCCCTCCCTGCCTGTTCCCACTGAAACAGCCATAAGAGTCTGGGGAATGGCTAGGAAAAGGTTCTTAGCTGCCAGCCAGTGGTCTCCATTCTGCCCGTTGTGGGGGAACTCCACCCTCCCGCATTTTCGGACCATTCCGGATCCGCAGGTCTGGGCCAGATATGGTGTCAAGGTCTTAAAAGATATTATAATGTCAGCATCCCTTATCCCATTCCGTACACTAGCGACTAGGCATAATCTCCCGGGGTGGATGTTTTTTCGTTACTATCAGTTGCGACATGCCTTCCAAGCACAATTTCCGACCCCGCCTATTATTCAGGCCGATGCGGTTGAGGAGTTGCTCTCACAAGAGGTCTTGCAAAAACTCTAGTCCACGCTATACTTTACAATACTTAAGAAAGGCTCGCCCAAGATGGAGGCCTTGTGGGTTAAGTGGAAGACAGATATTCCGAACTTAGACAGGGAATCATGGGAAGAGTGCTTTGATAATGGTCTTCAGATACTGATCTCCTCTAGGGATAAACTAATTCAGACCAAGTTTTTGCATAGGGTGTACTTCACGCCTCAGAGACTGCACAAAACGTTTCCGTTGAGATCCTCGAATTGTCCAAGGTGCCAGTCACCGGATAGTGACTACATTCACATGTTCTGGAACTGTCCTAGACTCTCCAGATATTGGGCTGCTATAGAGGAATTTATACAGGTCAGACTACAGTTGGAAATTTCTCTATCGCCAGAATTGGCCCTGTTGGGTATTCAAGATGACGAACAGAGACCTCGCTATACCAAATTATTACTGGCTCTACTGTTATTCTATGCTAAAAAAGTGATTCTGTTAAAATGGACGTCTAGTCGTCCCCCTACAATAAGAACCTGGGAAGACTCAATAAATGCGGTCATACCGCTTTATAAATTAACTTATATAAGTAGAGGTTGCCCCCAAAAATTCGCCAAAGTCTGGCAACCATGGACTGACCCGATCTGACCTCCCTGCTGGGTCTCTGAAGGCTGTGGAGCTGGGCAGGATTTGTGGTGTGTAATGGGTATGTTGTTCCCCCCCCCCATGTATCGTGCAATGACTATCTGTATTTTATGCTGGCACCCCCCCTCCCCCCCCCACTGCCTGGTAACACCAAACTGTACAATAATTAAATGCTAAGCTAATAATGTCTGCTGTATACTATCTATACGTTGCATAACTGTATTGTGTATCTGGCACACTATTTTCGCTTTTTACATTCTGTACATCATATTCTCAAATAAAGACCAACCTTGTTGTTAAAAAAAGAAATATGGCTGGGATGTTCAGCTTGGTCCAGAGCTGGCCGAGACCATCCGAGTCCCTGCCACAGTGTGTTCGGGCAGTTCTGGTGGAGTCGGTGTCTGAACATGTCATGTGATGTCATGGTGCAAGGGAGCCAAGCAGAGGGGCCAGAGCCTCGTTTGTGGGTCAGCAGGTCGGGAGCGGGACTGGCAGTGCCGTTTAGACTGGAGTGGACTGAAGGGACCAAGAGTCAACTTCATGTGTGTGCGCCTTCCTATTCTAATTTCTTGCCCTCCTGAGTCCTGTCCCTGAGCTGCTTAATTACTATATCGAAAATAAAATAATATGTTTTTTTGCCCTAATATCTACCCTAAATCAGATTGTTAATTGCATATTGTACTTGTTTATAGCCTAAATACTAAAATTTGCACTTAAAACTGAAATTTTGTAACTTTTGGAAATGCCAGTAAAAACTTGGTTGTGCCAGGAAATTGTGGGTGTCGTGTCAGTAAATTTCAATCTGGTAGATTGACAACACTGGCTGCACCAGATTTTGCACTCTCCAGTTTTAGTAAATCAACCCCAATGAGACAAGTTTCCCCAAACTTGCCAATAAAGCCCACAATTGCAGACACTTTCTGTTTGTTTTGTGGCTCTACTGGGTGTAAAATGGTATCACATAACTGCCCTTAGTCTACTGCACTATTCCAATAGTCACTGGTTGAGAATTAAAGGTTGATGGAGGATGGGTGGAGGGTGTAAGCCTCAGCTAAGGTATAACATGACAGTTAAAGCAGATCTTCACTGCATCTGAGTACCACCAACCAGTGGCGTAGTGTGGGTTTACTGCTCCCGGGGTGAGGCAAGTAATTTGCTCCCCCCTGACTCGCGGACTTACCTATTTTCAGCTAGCTCCAGTCTAGTTACATGATCCCCTGTGTGAGCCAGCGGTGGCTACAGGGGAGAGGAGAGCATGCTTGACAATGACTTTTAAAGCATGGAGTGGTGACATCACCCATAGGTTCCTATGTTCCATCTGTTGTTGGCGCTCCCTCCTTTCCCCTGCATACACTGCTGGCTCACACAGGGAATAACATGACCGGACAGCCTGAAAATAGGCGTTTACATCTTTTCTACACAGGTTAGCCATCATAGGCATTAGGAGTGGGATTTTATAATATTTCAGTAAGGCCCCTTTCACAGTGGGGCGGGGGCGGTGGTAAAGCGCCGCTATTTTTAGCGGTGCTTTACCGTCGTATTTGCTGAGGTATTCGACCGCTAGCGGGGCGCTTTAAACCCCCCTGCTAGAGGCCGAAAAGGGGGTAAAACCACCCGCAAAGCGCTATGCCGGCGGTATAGCCGCACTGCCCATTGATTTCAAGGTATACACACCGCTCCTTCACCGCTCCTAAGTTGGTGCTAGCAGGACTTTTTAGTCCTTTTTAGTCCTTTTTAGTCCTTTAGGCTTTCACGCTGAAGAGACAGGAGTGGCTGTTTCAGGGCGCTTTGCAGGCGCTATTTTTAGCGCTGTAGCGCCTACAAAGCACTCCAGTGTGAAAGGGGAGTTACTGGGAGCTACATATGTCATATTCACACTATAATACTTGCAGCACCATGCAGTTGGGATCACTACCCAATAAGGTTATATATATATATATATATATATATATACATATATATATATATATATATATATATATATATATATATAAAAATTCAAAAAGGTTAAAAAAAAAGTCCCAATCACCGGTGCTGCCAGAAATTTCAACCTCATTGTTAAAATAAAGCAAATAAATAAAGTACAGAAATTTTCATAAAACAATTCATTAAATACAATAATTCTAAGATAGTCCTACTGGGTAGTGAATCCAAATCACCAGTGCTGCAAGAACACACAATTGTGCAAATATATAAATAAACAAACTATTTCCATATAACAATCAATAAAAAGCATCCAAAAAACATGGCTATGAATGAACATTTTATTGATAATTATATAAAATGAGTTTGTTTATTTATATATTTGCACAATTGTGTGTTTTTGCAGCACTGGTAATTTGGATTCACTGAGAGAGACATTGGGTTTAGAGAGACAGTGGAGCTGAGGGAAAGGGGGAGGGAGGCTGAGAGTTGACGAGAGAGACTGCTAGCCCTACTTTCCATGCTAGTGTGTCTCCTTTGATCCTTCCTGCGGCTCCCTGGCAGCGTGCCCATCCTCTGGGTCCCCAGTCAGCCTGTTCCCGGACCTCATTTTACGGCGAAGAGGAAGTTCGAGCAGCTCTGGAGGCACGGGAGATGCTGCGCCCGCCACTTCTTACCTCTTGGGGGGGCGGGGTCAAGGAGGAGGCGGCCGCGGTGGAACTATTCTCCCGACCCCCCGGGGTCTTAGGCCAATGTCCATTCTGTCCTCGGATCGGCCCCTCGCTGATCACTGCCATGAGAGAAGTCCCCCTGCTGCTCGCCCACACTGCAAGTTCGGCCGCTGTTGCTAGACAACGTGGACTCATCATAAGTTTAACAAGGGACTTTTATCCCCTTGCTAGACAATCCACACTTGTGACAGCGCCCCTTTAAATTGTGCGCCCGGGGCGGTGGCACCCCCCCACGCTACGCCACTGCCACCAACCAAAAACACTATTTAATTCATTTTTAATATTGAAAGCAAGCTCCCCCATCTATCCATGTCTCTATGCTTTATTTTGTTGAGAAATCACTTTAAAAAAACAACCCTCTAGCACAGTGGTTCTCAACTCTAGTCCTCGGGACCCACCAACAGGCCAGATTTTAAGTATTACCTTGGGGGAGTTGCAGACTAGAATACTGCAATTACTAAGCAGCAAGTGATATCACCTGTGATGTATTTCAGCTATCTTGCAAACCTGACCTGTTGGTGGGTCCTGAGGACTGGAGTTGAGAAACACTGCTCTAGCAATTTTGGCTGTGGCCATCTTGAGTAAGGGCAGATGATTCATGTAGCATTTACTTCCTCGAATCCAGTTGTCCTTAGCTCAAGCATGCATGCAGGAGAGAGGGCTTAGCTGAGAAGAAAACCCTCCTCTTCTTCCCTCCTGAAGACTCCTGGGATGTACAGTATCTCCCAAAACTGAGTACACCCCTCACATTTTTGTAAATATTTTAATATAAAATGTCCAAATTGGCCCAATTAGCTATTTTACCTCCCCGGTGTCATGTGACTTGTTAGTGTTACAAGGTCTCAGGTGTGAATGGGGAGCAGGTGTGTTAAATTTGGTGTTATGGCTCTCACTCTCTCATACTGGTGACTGGAAGTTCAACATGGCACCTCATGGCAAAGAACTCTCTGAGGATCTGAAAAAAAGAATTGTTGCTCTACATAAAGATGGCATAGGCAATAAGAAGATTGACAAGACCCTGAAACTGAGCTGCAGCATGGTGCCCAAGACCATACAGCGGTTTAACAGGACATGTTCCACTCAGAACAGGCCTTGCCATGGTCGACCAAAGAAGTTGAGTGCACATGCTAAGCATCATATCCAGAGGTTGTCTTTGGGAAATAGACATATGAGTTCTGCCAGCATTGCTGCAGAGGTTGAAGGAGGGGTCAGCCTGTCAGTGCTCAGACCATATGCCGCACACTGCATCAAATTGGTCTGCATGGTTGTCATCCCAGAAGGAAGCCTCTTCCAAAGATGATGCACAAGAAAGCCCACAAACAGTTTGCCGAAGACAAGCAGACTAAGGACATGGATTAGTAGAACCATGTCCTGTGGTCTGATGAGACCAAAATAAACTTATTTGGTTCAGATGGTGTCAAGATTGTGTGGCGGCAACTAGGTGAGGAGTACAAAGACAAGTGTGTCTTGCCTACAGTCAAGCATGGTGGTGGGAGTGTTATGATCTGGAGCTGCATGAGTGCTGCTGACACCGGGGAGCTACAGTTCATTGAGGAAACCATGAATGTCAACATGTCCTGTGACATACTGAAGCAGAGCATGATACCCTCCCTTCGGAGACTGGGCCGCAGGGCAGTACTATAACATGATAACGACCCCAAACACACCTCCAGGACGACCACTGCCTTGCTAAAGAAGCTGAGGGTAAAGGTTATGGACTGGACAAGCATGTCTCCAGACCTAAACCCTATTGAGCATCTGTGGGGCATCCTCAAACGGAAGGTGGAGGAGCGCAAGGTCTCTAACATCCACCAGCTCTGTGATGTCATCATGGAGGAGTGGAAGAGGACTCCAGTGGCAACCTGTGAAGCTTTGGTGAACTCCATGCCCAAAAGGGTTAAGGCAGTGCTGAAAAAAATGGTGGCCACACAAAATATTGACACTTGGGGTCCAATTTGGACATTTTCACTTAGGGGTGTACTCACTTTTGTTGCCAGAAGTTTAGACACAAATGGCTGTGTGCTGAGTTATTTTGAGGGGACAGCAAATACACACTGTTATACAAGCTGTACACTCACTACTTTACATTATAGCAAAGTGTAATTTCTTCAGTGTTGTCACATGAAAAGATATAATAAAATATTTACAAATATGTGAGGGGTGTACTCACTTTTGTGAGATACTGTATAACATCATTTGCCTAGGCAAGAAACCAGGAAGTAACTGAAGAAATGTTAAAAAAAAGTTTAAAACATGTAAATATGATATACTTTCCTATCTATTTACTAATGCTAGCAGCATGATGATTAAAAATGATCAATGTTGATTGGGCACTGAAGGAGGAGAAAGAGTTAACATGACTAAAACTTTAAAACAGCTGACAGAGGAATATCTTTATTTTAGGGTCTTGTTTGTCACCATGACCACAGGGTAGATAAGGTCTGGTAAGAACTGGTTTTCAAATGATGCCTTCAGACAAAGTCAGAACATCAGCATTAAATAGTTTAAATTATGTTTTTAGATAATATCCCCTGGCAGCTAAAATACTAGTTTAGACTATGTCTGAAATGCTATATATTTGTATAGGAATTATGTGTCATGTGATGAACTCTGTCCTCCCTACCTCCTTTTCTTTAAGTTGTGCAATATTCTTTGTCCATAATTTGTATAAAGATGCGATTCTTACCATTAAAAGCAAGCATTCATTGAACGACTCTCTTGTCTTGTGCATTGGACGCTTCTGGAGCTCCAAAAGAATCCACAGGTCTAAGCAGATTTAACCCTTACAGGCACTTTTGGCACTTTGACTAATTGGCAGGGAACACTAAGAGGGGACCGTGGTGAGGTGAATTAAAATTGGACACTACTACAAATTCACAATTTCCTTTGACAGGAGGTATGTATTTTTTTTTTTAATATTTTTTAGGCTACTGAGTTTTTATAAAGGCATGTCATTCCAGCTTAAAGGCTAAGTTCACCTTTGTTGACCTTTTCTTTTTTATTTTCTAAATTCCAGCTCCTCTATATACCAATATGACATTAATGTACTTATTTTGCAAAAATAAAATAGCTTTCCATTAATTCAACACCTGCTTACCTCACTCTCTTCATAGCTATTTAAACACACTGCTTGATTACTTCTGCCTTACTTCCTGGTCAGACTTTAGGTCATGACACAGGAAGGAGTTGACCAGCTGAGGGCAGATGATGCAGGGTATGTGCTACTGAGATCAGCTGGTCAACTCCTTCCTGTGTCGTGACTTAAAATCTGACCAGGAAGTAAGGCAGAAGTAATCAAGCAGTGTGTTTAAACAGCTATGAAAAGAGTTATGCCGCGTACACACGGTCGGACTTTTCAGCTACAAAAGTCCAACAGCCCGTCCGACAGACTTTCGACGGACTTTTGGCAGACTTTCAACAGACTTTCTAACGACCGGACTTGCCTACACACGATCACACAAAAGTCCAACGGATTCATACGTGATGACGTACACCGGACTAAAATAAGGAAGTTGATAGCCAGTAGCCAATAGCTGCCCTAGCGTCAGTTTTTGTCCGTCGGACTAGCATACAGACGAGCGGATTTCTGGGTCCAGCGGAGTTACGAAGTAAAGATTTGAAGCATGTTCCAAATCTCAAGTCCGTCAGATTTGCGGCTGGAAAAGTCAGCTGAAAGTCCGGGGAAGCCCACACACGATCAAATTGTCCGCCGGACTTAGTCCGTCGGCGTCCGTCGGACTTTTGTAGCCGAAAAGTCCGACCGTGTGTACGCGGCATTAGGTAAGCCTGTGTAGAATTAACGGAAAGCTGTTTTATTTTTGCAAAATAAGCACAATAATGGTATATTGGTACATAGGGGAGCTGGGATTTAGAAAAAAAGGTGAACTTAGCCTTTAAAAAAGTGTCTCAAAAGAAACTTTAAACCAATGGATGGGAGAACATGCGTGAATGTAATTTGCACATTGCCTTCACACCCATAATGCACTGAATGGCTATTTGTAGTTGCCCCTTTCGCATCTTTAACAAATGTCTTTCATAAAAGCTGGAAAAGCCAGAAGAAGCTAAAGTCCTTGAACATGCAGCTGGCTTGAAATTTCCATATGCTGTTATAATTGCTGACTGAATGTACCATTGTGTACAGCTAACTTTGTAATAGCCAAAAAAGGAACAGATTAACAGAAACACTTTTTATGTGTCACACTCCCCTCTCTGTAGGGAGCCATTGCTTATTAGGGTACTTTATTATGTGTCCCCTGATGTGCATGAGAAGAGAATGGTGGTGGGTGACATTTGTGGACTGCCCAAATTGTCTCCTACTTTGACAGGTTAATGTGAGGGTGTTTTGATGTTTCAGTACGGCTGTCATATTCCTCTGCCCTACAGTTTAACTGATTTAGTAGCATAGCCGATCGATTTAAAAGACAAGTCCAAATATGATTAAGAAATCTATATAAAACTGCAAATGCTTTACACAATAAAGCTTAAAATGATTTGTTCTTTAAGAAAGTTCAATTGCTGTAATTAAAGAACAAAGTGTGTCTCTATAGCAAGAATTCTATACAATTAGGAATTAGTCTTCTATACAATTCCATATGCAGTATGTTACTGAATTGAAGGCCTTTGAATTATTTATATGTTGATAAGTGCCGTGACCTTTTATTGAATTTTCAAAACTTTGAGTAGGTCTTGCTGTTTAGTTCTGGAGAAAACGTTAGGGGGGCTATACTTTTTTATGATTTCCACATCATTACTAACCTGCTGTGTTTTCTAAGCCATATTTATATACCATGTGTTCCGGAGGGTACCATGCTACCACCACATGCTACAAAAGTTTTGAATATTTTTTCCACAGCCTCCCAGTAGTTCATTGACCTTGGCAAGACTTGTAGTAGAATTGCATACTAGGTTTTTCCTGGGAAAACAAAAATCTAAATGTCATGGCGCATGAAGAAAGTCAGTGACAATGCAAACTGTACTTTGTTAGGCTACTGATAGTCATAATAAGATATTAATGGGATGGTTACAGATTCTAATAATGAACCATGACAGGAGCACCAGAGGCTTAACCTGGCTGGTAAAACTATGGTATACAATGAAAAATGTCTTTGTAATAGATTTATGTTCTAATACAAATGCATTAATAATTTAGGTTACTGTATCTTTGGTTTTAAAATATTTATTTTAAGACATATGAAGATTTGATCATTTGTTATCTTATTTTAAATAGTTTCCATGCATTTAGAACTGCTGGTCAATAGCACCACTATGTCCAAAATATAGAGCTAAAAGTGGAACACAAGGTAAAAAATTTTGTTTCTGACTTGTGCTGTGTACAAAGAGGCAGTGACAGGAAAAAGTTCATCCAGTGCCCAGGGCAAAGATGCCAAACTGTGACCCCCTCCCCATTCATGATGTGCAAGCTTAGGGGATCCTACACCACGCAGTCACCCACCTATTAAAATCACTACTGCTGTCACTACTCCTGTCAGTCTTGCAACAAAAGGAAGGTGCCCCCATCCCTACAGTAAACCATTGCGCTCAGAGCAACCGCCTCTCCTGCCCACCCCTTGTCCCGGGCCTCCAAAGAAGCTTCCTCTAATGATAATTATTCTAAGTCTGAAACGCTCATGTGAAGGGTAAAAATCCTAGCTTCATTAATTACAGAAAGCACAGGTAGTGCTATACTTTGGCGCTGTAGGTATTAGAGCAATAAGAGGTGTGGCTCTCATACAGTGAAGGATCCTGTCTTTTACCCACATCTCCTCCTACTTGTCCATTCACAGAACACCTTTCAGTGTTGGAAGAATAGCATTGGCTGTACTTTCTCTCATGAATGAAACTAGGATTTTTACTTATTCAGCAGCAATCCAGACCTAGGATAATCATTTTTAGTTCTTTGCATGCAGCACGCAATTTACTAAAAAAAAAGTTTTTTTCTCCTGGAGTTCCTCTTTAAAGTTTGTTGTAAGGAAGATGCGATATGCAAATTACTTTTATTTTAAATGCTGGTATATTCTCCTGACCAGTGGCGGAAGTATAGGGATTGCTGAGGTCGCCATGGTTTCCGGGCCCCATGCTGCAGGGTGCCCTTGAGGCCCGCCTGTATACCTCGGTAGGAGGAGTGACAAGGGCGGCTGAGACCGAGCTCCCCGATTCTCAGCCGAACTTTAATCGGCACTGCAGGGAGCTTGTCACGCTGATTAGACCTAAAGTGAAAGCACGGAGTGTGCTGTGCTCTTTGTCTCCCCCTACAGTGCAGTACCCGGCAGGAAGAGGTAAGGTAAAGCACTGCCGTTAATTTTAAAATGCTATCTATATACTGAATGTGTGTTTATATGTGTATGTGCATGTATGTGTGTGCATGCATATGTGTGTGTGTGTGTGTGTGTGTGTGTGTATAGGTGTGTGCATGTGTTTATATGTGTGCGCATATGTGCATTTATATATGTGTGTGTTTTTATATGTGTGTGTGTATATATACAGTATATGTGTATGTATTATGCGTGTGTGTTTACATGTATGTATGCACATTTTATGTATGCGTGTTTAATCCTGACCCCTACATGTGTACAATCAGAACTGATTTTTTTTTCTTGCTTGTTCACAGTACCAGCAAAAAAATGCTGTTCTTCTGAAAAGCGATCCATGCTCAGATCGCTTTTCAGAGGCATTTGAGAGCCGGTAAAGAGGCAACATGTTGCCTCCTGATCGCCTGTTTTAACCCCTTAAATGCATCATCACTATGCTGCAACTGCATGCAATGCACACAGTTGCAGGGTGGTTGCAGTGCAGCCCCATTCACCTAGGGGTGTACTTCAAGGGTGCCCTGACTGGAAAAAGATTGAGAAACACTGGCATAGAGGAACCGATCTCTCCATCTTCCTCCTACAGCCGATGAATGCCTGCGAGGGGGAGAAGAGGAGAAGCAGGGAGAAATTGAGAAATTGGTTCCTTTATATGCAGCCACCCACTTGCGACTGGGCCCTGTTGTTCCGCCACCGGGTTCAGAGGAAAGGGCCCTGTTTGGGGGTCAGGGGTGCCCTTCATGGTTTCTTGCATCGGGGGCCCTGAAGGTTCTAGTTACACCACTGTTCCTGACACTCATTAGAACTGAAGAAGTTAGGCTGCAAAGTGTTCAAGACTACAGAACAAGGCCAGTTAAATGTGACTAAATACTAGCAGATATCTGTCAAGAAAACAAAACAGCCTCATGACATACTAAAAGTATTTTTAAACCCAAAACCAAAATGTAATATATCTCAGCTCACCAATCATTAGATGTGGTGGCTGCATCAGTTTTCTTTTCTTTTGTTTTTTTCCTTCTGTTTTCACCTGGTGATCTGGCCAGTAACACACCTCCTGTATTAGTAAGACACAGCTCTGGATGAATGAGAATAGAAGGCACAGCAGACAGCACCATTGTCTGTCTGGGGGTAGGGTAGTGTTAAAGCATTACTAACCCACTACCCTGCATTCACTATATCTGCTCTCCCACAGTACACAGAACATGAAAATGCAATAATTTTAGTAAATGTAAACTGCTAAATACCTTTTCTCATCAGCAGTATATATCAGTCTTGTGAATTCTATCAGTTCCTGGTAAAGCTTGTAGGAGGAGTATTCATTCTGCACTGACTGTCCTATAAGGATAAAGGACCCCTGACCCTCTGTCTGGACAGTGCTGATTGACCTTGTGCTGATCACATGCACTCTCCCAAGAAAAAAAAAACTCTCTAGCAATACACACCAAACTGAGCATGCGCAGCCTGACTCCAAATGATCTGTACTATCCGGACCTGTTTTGGAGTCATATATATATATATATATCCTACTAAGTTTTAAAATTCTCTGTAAATATGTGTCATCTAGAAAGATGGTCAGATGCTTTCTATTCCATTAATCAAAATAGACTTTTAATTTTAAGGGGAATTTGCAGTCTTTAATAAAATGGAAAACACTTAATATGTTGAAGAATAGGTGTAACTGGTGCAACCGCAGTACAATATATAACACATGCCATTCAAATAAAGTACAGAATTCTAACTAAATATAACTAAATCAAATTATGCAAAACCAACATGTGTATGACATGTAGACCAACACTATATTCAAAATAATGTGGCTTGCCCTGTTATCATACTGTAGTTGCTGTAGCATATTACAGAACATTTTAAAGCCCCACTCTGGGAAAAAAAACTGGATGGAGCTTTCTCAGTTATTGGTTGCTAGGCGGTCCTAGGAGGAGGAAGGATGTGGTGGTGGTGGTGGTGGGGGGGTTGGGCATAACAGTGATGACAAATGTACAGAGGACACTGCTTTGGGGGATGGGGAGGCATAGGCCACTGCTTTCAGGGGGTAGAGGACCCTTTGTGGGGGCAGAGGACACTGCTATGTGGGGGAGGGGGGTAGATGACACTACAGTGGGGGGGGGTGATGTAAAGGGGAGCAGAGGACAATGTTTTGGGGGGTACAGGGCACTACTGGGGGGAAGGGGGCAGAGGACCCTACAGTGGGGGGAGGGGTTTGATGTGAAGGGGGGCAGAGAACACTACAGTGGGGGTAGGGGTGATGTGAAGGGGGCAGAGGACACAACATTGGGGGGTGCAGGGTACTACTGTGTGGGGAGGGGGCAGATGACACTACAGTGGGGGAGGGGGGTGATGTGAAGAGGCAGGGGACACTGTGTTAGGGGAGAGCGAACACTACTGTGGGGGGAGGGGGGCAGAGGACACTACTATGAGGGGCAGAGGACATTACAGTAGGAGGGTGATGTGAAGGGGACATAGGACACTCCCCCCAGGGATCTTTGCTGTGTCCTCCATGTTGTTCATGTAGAGCTCAATTTCTAAAAGGTTGCCTACCCCTGCTCTGACCCATTCTAATAGTCTTACCTGGTGAAGGAAGTTATACTTACTGGCGCATGTCCCCTGTCCAGGTCTCCCACTTGTTGGTTCTGGTGTGGAAGACTGGTCATCCAGTGCTGCAATGTCATCCAGTTCCCTTGCTGTCACTTTGTGATGATGTTATCTTCTCTCTCCTGTGATGACCCCTCTCAGTGGCCATCCACATGAAGGTGTCCATGCTATCCTTGCAGTGATGTGTACACCCGAAGAAGGACACCTCCAGGAAAAGAACAGAAGAAGAAAAACCTCAGGCTGGTGGTGTCACATGATTGCTGCTTTGGGTAATTCAAAAAAAGGATTTAGCTAGTTTGTTTTTTATTAACCACATCAGTAAGAAGGTATCCTGGAATGGGACTTTAAACTATGTGGAAAAATAATGGATATACTGGCATGATCAACAGGTTATAAAACTGTGTTACAAAGGGGGTCTCAGCAAAATAACAACTGTGGCGTTATGGCCAGTTCACAATCGCGCAGTCCGTTTTTGGTGCATCGGATTTTAGGTGTGTTTTCCATGCATTTTTAGGACTGCTATTGTTGAACTCTTTTAGAATTCTAAGAAGCTGCTGGATTACTTTTGCAGGTGGCAGAAGGGGGTCCCACCCCCCTCTCGCCATCACTGCCACATTTACAGAGGTCTCTTCCGTGAGCCCAGTAAGGATGTGGCCTGTGGCATTCGGTTCCTGGGACACAATGAGAGGAACTGATGTTGTTTCTCTTACTGTGTGACGTCAGAAACTGGAAGCAACAAGGATTTTGTTACTTCCAGTCTTGGTCTTATGTGAACAAGCCGTTACTGATATGAGCAAGCATCTGTTCAAGCCATTTTGATTTGATCAGATGCTTTGGAGGATAGAGGAGAGATCTGGGGTCTCCATAAAGAGAACCTGTCATGGCCCATGCTGTCACAAGGGATGTTGTTTATCCCTTCCAATAGCAATAAAAGAGATAAAAATAAAGATACAATGTACATTTTTTAAATAAAATTAAAAATTTTAAAGCGCTCCCATCCCCTCTTGCTTATGCGCAAAGGTGAACACATATGTAGGTCGTGCACACATGTGTAAAGGGTGTTTGCACCACACATGTGAGGTATCGCCGATAACATTATAGTGCAAGCAATAATTCTAGCACCAGACCTCCTGTGTAACTCTAAGCTGGTAATCTGTTGAGGCTTATAAAACATTGTCTATGAAGATTTTTAAGAACCATAGTTTGTCGCTATTCCACGAGCATGTGCAAAGTGTGACATGTTATTTACTTGGTGTAACATCATCTTTTATATTTTACTAAACAATTGGGTATTATATAGTATTTTTGTGCATTACAACTAAAACTAAAGCGTATTTTCCCCCAAAAAATTGTGTTTGAAAAAGTACCATAGTTTGGGGCCATTCCACAAGCATGCGCAAAGTGTGACATGTTAGGTATCTATTTACTTGGCGTAACATCATCTTTTATATTTTACCAAACAATTGGGTATTATATGGAGTTTTTTTGCATTACAACTAAAACTAAAGTGTATTTTTTCCCCAAAAAATTGTGTTTGAAAAACTGCTGCATAAATATCCTGTGACATAAAAAACACCCACCATTTTATTCTCTAGGGCCTCTGCTTTAAAATATAAAATGTTTGGGGGTTCTAAGTAATTTTCTAGCAAAAACAAATGTAGATTTTTACATAAACAGTATGTGAGAAGTGTCAGATTTGGCCTGGGGCTGAAGTGGTTAACATTCAGAGATGAATGGTTTTTAAATGATAAGAGGTTTGTATGAGAAATAAAAAATCTGATTCCTGTTTTGCCTGGCAGTGTTCAGGAACAATATGTTCTGTCTCATTTTATATCTACAGGAGAATAGAAGCAAGAACTCTTTTCTACCTCTCATGGAAATTTTGGATGTTCCAGCATCTGCTATTGCTTTCCCATCAGAGTAGAGTTCCTAATAATGGGGGCAGTAGGTGGCAGTCCCAAGAACTCAAGCACACCTATCTCAGTAGTAAAATCCCAGGAAGATATTTCTGTCAGGTTCCATTATCTACCAAGAACTATCTCTCTTGGTTGTTTGTGAAGGTTCTTATTTATCTAGGTCAGTGTTTCTCAACAGTTTTTTAGTCAAGGCATCGTTACCCGTTTATTATATTTAAGATTTAATATCTCAAAGATATGATGTTGGTTAAATGAGAGTTCTTTGACCAAGAGTGAAAGCTTTAACACAATAACAACATTTATTGGTAAGTAGTTGAAAGTCTATCTAATACACAAAAAATCTATCTATAGTCTACACCAATGAAGAAAATATTAGGTTAAAATAAGAGAATTACATGAAGTAATACAGAGCATATTCCTTAAAACATTAATCTACAAACATATTTAGTTACAGGTAAAAGGGCAGACCTTTCCCATAATTACCCGTTTCTCACCAAGGTTCCATTTTGATGGCTACCTTACCATACAGAGAAAATTTCCTCCCATCTAGTATGTGTATATCAATACAGGCTGATGCCTCATTGGTTGTCATAGTGTGACTTCTGATTGGTTAGCTTCCCTATACTTTGCCTAAGTCAGCCCCCTTTAATGCAAATGCTTGTGAGCCAGAGATTGATCCTTTGAAATGAGTATGTGTAAAAATGAAGTTTGAATCCCATTGTTTGTGCACAAAAGCCTGGGCCCTGTCTTGTCTGGTCTTCTCACAGATTTGTGTGAAGATACTATCTTCTGGCCTGCATAGATACAAGCTAAATGATTTATATTTCTAATTACTATATTTTACAGCTATTAATGGAGATTTCACATAAACTAATAAGGCAACAGCACCCTTTAAAATATAAGGACGATCTTGAGGCGCCCTCCAAAATTATGTACAGTCTCGAGGCACCCTTTAAAATCATGGACAGTCTTGGGCAACCCCATTCTAAAATGTGAAAACTAAAAGCTAATAGGTTTACATAATGCAGCAACATCCACACGCATAGGACACCCAAAGTTAGAGGTGATTTATTCTTTCAAAGCAAATACACTTTTGCAAACTGGTACTGACTAGTATTTCAGTGTTTCTCACTTAGCTAATCACTTAGCTAATGTGACCCCAAAGTTAATGGAAAGAGGCAAGGGAGGGTCAAACAAGAATGCTATACAGGCGACTGGCATCTTCCTTATCAACTGATGATGTCATTGGTCGTAAAAAGGTTGGCAGCTAAAAGGTCTTAATTGTGCACAATGAAAACCTGTGGCTTTGTATAACTAAAAGGCAAGTTTCATCCACCCGCCGGCTTGTATACAATTTTTAGGACTTTTGCCAAGGCACCCCAGGGTGCCTAGGAACCCTAGTTGAAAAAGGCTGATCTAGGTCATGGTAGACAGTGTACCTGTAAAGAAGTCCTGTAACATATTTTCATATCTTCTAATAAAAAGTCAGGGCTGTACAAATATGTCATGTAAAGCATCCTCATTTACATATATTTATAATTAAATGATCAATATGAAGGGTCATGTTTGACAGAGCGTGCTGTCCAAACATAAATATTATCAAATTTGCACTTCTTTTCTAATGCAATTGACTGTTTGGTAATTTGCTGTACGCTGTGGCACAGTTTAAATTGCATGATTTTATACACAGAAATTTAATTTGTATTTAAATAATATATGCATTGGGACTTCAAACAATTTCTTCTCAATTTCTAATGTAAAAGCTAAAGAAGCGCAAGGCTAAAAATACTATTTCAATACTTGTTCATGAAGAGTGGAACACAGACAAAAATGAATTTGAATTGCTGGCTAATTAAAAGCTAGAAGGATGTAGGACATAATTCAGATTCTAAGCAGACATGTCTGTCTGTGGTTAGGAGATCAATATCTCATTTATTATATGATAGTTGCCCATTTATTATTTTATGTCAGACATTAGGTCATTTAGAACCGCAAAATTACAATCATAAAAAAACAAATATGCAAGCTGCTCTTCAACAAATATATACAGTATAATAATAACAATAATATTTAATCAAGCCTCATAACAAACATATACAGTATAATAATAAAAATAATATTTAATCAAACCTCATTTAAAGAAGTTATCGTAAAATTATAATGCCATTATACAAATCAGGCAAGGAAAGTTTAATAATTCTCTTTGACGCCTTAGCTGTGGCAATTGGGTGCTCCTCCCAATAATTGCAATGATGCTTTCATGCTAGCCAGGACCCTGCTACCTGAGGTCCATACAGTAAGACAGCTTACCCTGCAGATAATTTAGAAGGCATCCAAGGCTATATGAACTGCCTATGTGCCCCTCATAGTTTATTTGGTTGATCACTAACAAGTAGCTCTAGTACTAGTACTAAGGGATTTGGAGGCTCACACGTCTGTAAACTGGCCTGTCTAGCAGCCACATAAGTCATTTACATGGATTACTATTTAGCATGAGATCTTTTTATATTTGCTAAAAGTATTTTCTTAAGATGCCCCTTCATATTCTACGTTGCTAATGACTATCATAGCAGTGCCAGTATAGAATGAGGACTCAGGAGTGCAGCTGCTCCTTCCCCCTCCCTCCTGAAAGATGTGACCGCATTGGATGGATGATGGGACATGTGGTCCATAGAGTGGAAAGGCTGAAAACTTTACTTCCCTAAGATACCTTGCGGGAGAGGAGGAGAGGACATGGAATTTAAATGTGCGGAGGTCTAGGCAAACCGTGTGGGGAAACCAGAGTGTGCTGACCAATTACTGTGTGTGCTTCATTTGGAGAAAGCCTGGTGGGGACCAGAGCTGTGTGCTGTGTCCATAGAGGCTGAGGGGTGAGCCACCGAGGGCCTCTTTTATAGTGGACTGTGTGAGGTACAGATCTGCTGCTCCTACCTGTCTGTGTCCACCTTCAGAGAGACTGAACTTTAGAGAGTCGGAGGACTGAGTTATAGAAAGGTGCTGGGACCAGAGATGGAGAGACCTGTTGCTGTGTGAGTGCCTACATCAGAAAGAACAGAGCAGTGTGGGGACCTGATCATGAGGACTGAGACACCAGGTACAACAGACCACCAAGCGTTTTGGATCAGACTCATTGGGTACCAGGATTGGTGAGCTGAACCATGTGCCTATCCCCCTACTACCCGCAGTTAGGATCAGTAGAGGCTACCCTCACTTAGCTGCTTAACAGTCATTCACTGTATTCAGTTTAAAAGAGACAGTAACATGTGCACCACCTTACAGATGTGCCCCAAACATTAGCCAACTTAAATTTGTTAAAATAAATAGGCAGTGCAGCGCTATAACTAGAAGACTCAAATGTTACTTATAGCATAAAAAATGAAAGTCTCTTTATGAAAGTAGAAAACAGCACGTTTATAGAAAAGAGGTCTCCTCAATGGTGGTCTAAGTGCTCATGACAGTCCATATAGTGCAATAAATCCGTGATTCCACCACCAGCTAGCCAAACCGCTCACCTCAGTATATGGGCCCCTGAGCTAACAGATGGGTCAAAACAGCTTTTACCACTCTGTGGATACAGATGGAAACTTGCGTAGGCAGATGGTCACATGATTTTTTGAGGCAGCACTCAGTGTTTGATGATCACATTCACATGCAATATAAAATAAGGATAAATAGTGCACACTGTGTGGCTAAAATAATCACATTTATTGAAAGTCAAGTACTCACATACACAGCACTACACCCTAGTGCTGGGATAAAAGTGTAAAATGGCATCATAGAAAAATGTCAGTGGAAAAGGTGGCTGCAGTGATGTCCATCAAGTGTCAGAGGGGACAGGATGGTTTACAGAGTTGTGGCAGAACAGAGGACCCATCATATCAAGCGGCTCCTGTGGGGGTAAGCGCTACACTAGGAAGTAGGAACATTTCCAATTGCCATTTCCATCTCTGAGAGCTTGAGTATCGAATGTAATATGTATTGGTTGCTGTTGGCAGCACAAACAATTCTCATTTAGGACATATTTATAAATTAGGATGAGTGTTTTATACATATAAAATCTAGAGCAAAGCAAAGTAGATCCATCTCTTGTTTCAAAAAAATCACACCAAGCTGTCTTTTTAGGGATAGATTAAAAAAATGAAAGCAAACTGACTGGTTGGGCAACATCACTTTCCATAGATAATCTTAAGTGAGACCTCTATGATCGGTCATGTGCAGTGACGTAATGTGATAGACCAGTATCCAAGGAGCAATCTTTTATAAAATACTGAGTTAAATAAAGTATTCAACTGACCGGCAGCAAGGAGAACTGTACACACTTCATAATATGATGGAATGAACTTGTAGCAACAATGTCCGCAAAATAGTATCAAAAGGAAAAATTGTTACTGTAGAGATGGACCACACTTGTAGATGCAATCCATGAAAAAAATATGTAAAATATGAAGCAGGCACCAGGTGCATTCAGCAGGACTTACAACAAGAGAAATTTTCCAACAACTGTGTATGGCAAGGCTGTGCAGCAATATCATTCATGTTGATACGGATAAGAGTGTTGTATCATCTGAAAGTTTATTAACTGATGCAGATAGAGACTGTTCAGACTTATGATTTTGGTGCTTCTCCCTGTTAGGGTAAAATGTCTTTTAATGAATCCACTAAGCAGGTAAATCCAGTTAAAGAGATTATTAATGATATCTGACATGGCTACAGAGTGTTGCCAGGAAGCTGCTTACTTATGGCCAGCTAGACAGCATTCCTGAAAGAGAGTCCTACTCATGACTATGCTTGTAACCAGCAATAACCTGGACTGTCAATCAATGTTGGGAGGGTGTTCACAAGTTTCTCCCCATAGGGGCACCTTGGGAGTATGTTAATGTTAAGGCTCATATGATACTTAATTTGTATTGCATTAACTCGTTCAGGCTAGAAGCTATATTGCACTTAGTAGCACACCCTTACAGAAGGACTGTGTCTTCCCCTTCATCTTGCCAGCTGGTGACATGCTCTGTTCCTACTGGTGACGTAGGTTGTCTAGTGTTGCCTTATGAGTTTATATGAAATCTCCATTAATAACTGTAAAATATTGTAATAATGAATATATTTAATTTAGCTGGCATCTATGAAAGCCAGGCAAAAAGGGTTTCATTTAAGCTTTTGCTAAAAGCAGAGAATGTGGGCCAAGGCTTGTATATGCAAACAATGGAGAGTCAATTCCATTGTTCTACACCTACTCCTTTGAAAGGGTGCCATGCTGGGATATGCATTGGACCTAACTTCCTGGGGAAATGCAATTAACACACTTGGCCAACATAGTCACAAGGATTTACATGAAAGGGGGCCGACTTATGGAGTAAGCCCTCCAATCATGATCCAAGCCAGGCCAACCAATGAGACATCAGCTTGGTTTGATATACTCAGAGCCAAGGGGGAGGTAACCGTTCTCTTTCTGATAGAGCAGCGAGCTGAAAGGAGCTTTGGTAAGGATGGGTAATTATGGGAAAGGAATGCCCTTTTACTTGTAACTAAATATGTGTGTAGATTACTGTATTGAGGAATATACCCTGTATTTTTTCATGTAAATACTTTATTTCAACCTAATATTTTCTTCCTTGGTGTAAGGCGATAGATAGACGATTGTGTATTAGCTAGACTTTCAACTGTGTCCTAATAAATGTTATTATATTTTAAGCTTTCACTCTTGGTCGAAAAGAACTCTTATTTAACCCACATCATATCTATAAGATATGAAAAATCTTAAATATAGATTTTTCAGGGTAACACTAGGGATAGTTTTAGACCCTCGATAAATCTGCATAAGGTGTACCTTACAATCCCCACATGCCTGTGAGATTAGCCCATTGAGACAATGATAAAAAAAGAATGACAATGCCTCGCCGAGCAAATCTAATCTTTAATCTTTGGTGTGAATATTTAAAGGGGACTTTCAGAAACTACCACCCCTTGACCGTGTCATACAAATTATCCAATCAAATACAGAAAAATTTTATGACAAAAGTGAAACCAAACGCATCATTTCTGGGAAATCACATGCTTTACAAGAAATGGAAAGTAAGGAAAGATAAGAAGAATAATGAACAGTACATGCAGCTGTCTGTAAAATAGAATACAGGATAAAAAACAAAATGGAAGTTGATTATTGTAAAATGGATGTGGTTAAGCTAAATATCCCTTCAATCCCCTCTTAGATCATATAAGATGATCTCTACATTCTATCTAGTGTTCTAGTACTTTTTTTGGGATCGTGGCATAGATTGCCTGATGATTCTTCATGTATGTCATGTAGGATAGAACCTTATCAGGAGATTGAATGTGTGCAATTATGCAAATACAACACTTAAAGCAGAGGTAAAGAATCAGAGCAAGGATAAATATCATAGTAGTCAGGCACCTTGGCACATAGTCCTCAGTCATTTCACATAAACCTGTGAGAGCTGCACTCATGCTTTCTATAGCTAACTCATGTAGTTCTAATGTCCTGTACACACGGTCGGATTTTCCGACGGAAAATGTGTGATAGGACCTTGTTGTCTGAAATTCCAACCGCGTGTGGGCTCCATCACACATTTTCCATCGGAATTTTCCGACACACAAAGTTTGAGAGCTTGCTATAGAATTTTCCGACAACAAAATCCGTTGTCGCAAATTCCGATCGTGTGTACACAAATCCGACGCACAAAGTGCCACGCATGCTTCAGAATAAATTAAGAGACGAAAGCTATTGGCTACTGCCCCGTTTATAGCCCTGACATACGTGTTTTACATCACCGCGTTCAGAACGATCGGATTTTCCGACAACTTTGTTTTACCGTGTGTATGCAAGACAAATTTGAGCCAACATCCGTTGGAAAAAATCCATGGATTTTGTTGTCGGAATGTCCGATCAATGTCCGACCGTGTGTACAGGGCATTACTGTTTTCTAATTGCTCTAGTTTCTATGTTTAATATAGCAATGTCATCTGAATTCCTCTCCATTATCTCGTCCAATATACTTGAATAATTATTCAACCTTTTCATCATGTCTATACCCCATCCTGTCCAAGAAGGAAACCATGCCCAGGCAATATCTTGTTTATAGAACATTTCCCTTTTGTCGCGGTGTTTGAGGGGGTATCTGGGGTGTATTCTGGCCTCTAGATTCACACATGGAGATGTTAAATATTGACCTACTACAAATGGAGGAGTTAGTCTGTGTCTCATTCCCTAAATTAAAACACCAATCAAGGGAATGAGTTTTACCTGCTATTGGAAAAGTGACAGTGTTATTTATGTACAGAGTGGATATGTTAGTTAAGAAGACAGGAGGAGTCCCGTTGAGGAAGGAGGAAATATTTAAAGATACAGCCAAAAGGGGAATTCGGGCAGTGCTAGGATGTAATTTTCTACATATCCAACTTTCTTCATACCCTGATTTTTGAGCAGAAGCATACTTAAATTTTATCTCCAATCTCTCTCTTTGTTCTAGCTTGTGTCACTGTAATGTTCTCTTGTGTGTGTGTGTTCCCACAGATACTTTTAATTGCACCCAAATCTTCAGGGTGGTAGATACAGTTAGTGATAAACCAGGTGGGCAGGAACACTAATAGAGAGATCAGGATCAGGAGGCAAAATGCCTTGCCAGAAGTCTGTGGTGAAATAAGCGAGGTCATCTTCTCTGGCCGGACCTGCTTTCCCAGGAACTCCTCCTTCATCTGCTTGGACTTCTGCTTGAGGGCCTCCTTTATCCAAGGTCTCCTTCCTGTTCCTGGGGCTTTGGGCAACTTTTTTTACTCAGCTGGCATGGTCCAGGACTGGCAGTTTTCCACTAGGATGGCTGTTCTGGTCACTGCAACCACTGTGGTAGGAGGTCCAAAGGAATACTCTTGCTTCTTATTTCTGTTCAGCTGTTGGACCACCACGGTGTCTCCCACCTTGAAGGTGTGAGTAGCTTCCTGTGAAAAAAAAGAGAGGTGCGAGCAACATTTCTTTTGACTGTATTCAATGTTTCAACCAGTTTTCTTACATATTCTTCCTGTATTAAGTCTAAATCTCCCTTTTCTACTATTAAAGGTGCTCTGGCCCATGGGGTGGGGAAAGGTCTACCCATCAAAACTTCAAAAGCTGACTACCCTGTTGTTTTGGATGTGGTCATTCTTATTTCTGGCAGGACTGCTGGGAGGACCTTTTTCCAGTGGGCAAAGGTTCCTCCTGTGGCCTTTCTTATCTTGTCTTTTATTGTTCTGTTCATTCTTTCTACTATCCCTGAGGTTTGAGGGTGGTAGGGAATATGAAACTTCCATTCTATCTTGAGAGTTTTTACCAAGTCCTGGCAGACCTTGGCCATGAAAGCTGGGCCATTGTCTGAGTTTATTTGAAGTGGGCATCCTCATTGAGGAATGATTTCCTGAGTGAGGATCCTCACTATTGTTTGTGCATCTTCTTTTGTGGTCACGAAAAGTTCGACCCATCCTGAGAATATAAAAAATCTCTACTCAGAAGATCAGCAGATCAGCCGTGACCTGTATACCTGTGTGACCTATTCCGTGGTACTGTGAGATGAAGAGTGATGCACTTGCCACTGGTATACACGGTTTCCCCTCTTTGCAGAGAAGTCCAGTTTTTGGATCTTTCTGCACGCCCTTTTTATCCCAGTCCCTTAACTCATAATTTGAGGCATAATTCTGGAGATCTGCGAGTGACTGTTCAAATGGGGATAGGTCAGGTATCAGCATAGCCATTTGGATGTCTGCTGTCTGTGAGATAGCAGCTTGTTTAGCAGCAAGGTCAGCCAGAGCGTTTTCCCTGGCTATCTCTGTGTTGGCCTATATGTGCTCTGCAGTGTGCTATAGCCTGTTGTTTTAGGTAGCTGGATAGCTTTTAGCAGTAACATTACCAAAGAAGAATGTGAAATGTTCTTTCCATCTGCTGCCACAAAGCCATGCCTACTTCATGTCACACCGAAGTCGCGTACCACGCCGTACCCATACTTTGAGTCAATGTAAATGTTTAGATCCTGACTTTCAAAGAGCTGGCATGCTCTAGTGAGTGCAATTAATTTAGCAGCCTGTGCTGATTGATATGGGATAGGCTTGGCCTCAAGTATAACATCTGGAAGCTGCACGACTGCATACCCTGCATGGTATGTATGATCATTTGGCCTAGAGCAAGAACCATCCACAAAAACATTCTGTGTGTCTGGTAGTGCTGTGGAAGATAAATCAGACCTGGGTGATGTGTCTTGGTAAATGAGGTTAATGCAGTCATGTTTTGGCATGACCTCATCCTGTTCTCCTTTTAATCCTAAAAGGACGTTTAAAATTGGTGCTGGGCCTACAGTGGGAGAAGCATTTGATGTGCAATTTTGGATTGGACAGCAAAATCACCTTTTATCCGTTCAACCTCTGAGCAGACATGTGCTGTGTATGTACATTTTTCAACAGGATTGACACATTGTGTGTGATGTGAAGTGTGGTGTCGTGTCCCAGAGTGAAAGAAGTGGCCATCTCAACCACCATCGCACAGGACGCTAGAGTTCTGAGACACACGGGCATGTTCTGAACCTGCACAGGGACCATCTTTGAGAAAAAAAAACTACAGTGCGCAGTCTCCCACCATGTTCCTGGGCCAGTACTCCCGCCATGGTTCTGCAATTTTCCCTGCCAAACAAGTTATACATTTTGCTATATTTCAGGGAGGCCGAGGTTCGGGCTGGTAACCATTGCACATTTCAACATGGCAAAAACATTTAACATTTCATCAGACCATTTTACAGTATCAGACATTTCAGAGAGAGTTACTTGTCTCAATATATTGTCATAGAAAGAACAGTCAGGTATTCATTGGCTGCAGCAACCAATCATTCCAAGAAAGGTAAGCATGTCTTTCTTGGTAAGTGGGTGGGGCAAACCCACAAGAGCGACAGCTCTTTTTTTGACTGACTTTCCTAACTCCCGGAGAAAGCACAAACCCTAGGTATTCAACCTCCTGTTTACACCATTGTAACTTTTTCTTAGACACTTTGTGACCACATACATGTAACCATTTCAATAAGGATAGGCTATCAGCTCGGCAGTCCTCCTCTGAAGAACTACAAATAAAAAGATCATTAACATACTGCAACAGTACAGAACCATGAGGGGCAGTCCAAGGCCCGAGGGTGGCTTGGAGTACTATAGAATAGACCACAGGTGAGTCTAACTCTGCGACATTCAACACCAGATAAACTGACGACTGTGTTGGTCAATCGACACAGTAAAAACAAAGAGTGGCCGTGTCTCCTCATCTACAGGGACGGAGAAAAAGAAAATTCTTTAAATCAATCACAGCAAAATACTCTGTGTCGTATGGTATGGCGGCAAGTATTGATGGCACATCAGGCACTTTAGGGGCAATCGGTACCACTAGGCTATTTATGGCCCTTAGGTCTTGTACAAACCTATAGTCACCATTTGCCTTCTTTACCAGGTTAATGGGAGTATTGTAGGGCGAGACAATTTCCCTTAATATTACTTTCTCCTCTTTTTCTCTGTATGTAACTCCCTCTTTGTCCTTGCCCCCTCCCTCTTTGTATAAAAGTTTCCCCTTTTGATTTCCTGAGAAATCATTTTGATAATGTGTCTTCACTGGTGTTTGTTTAGGAATGTCAAAACATCCTGCAGCATCCTTCTCTGTCAGCTTCTTGCAAAAATCAGTTACAGTGCCTGTAGCCCAATCTGATATTTGCTGTCTTACTGTAAGTGCATGTTTAAGGCCAAGGTTGCTGAGGTATGTCTGTATTAAGAGACTGTGCATGTTATACTGAACAAATCCTGCCTCTTGTGTCCAAACATCTATACATTTTTTCCAGCATTCTAACACAGATTTTGCTTGCAAGCTGTTAAAAAAAATTGTTGCTGTGTGACTTCATGTGATGAGGTCCTTATCTGGTTGTGGAATGTAAGGGGGAGGAGGCGGGGCACACAGTACAAGCATAGAGAAGGTTGATTTAACCCTTAAATTTAGCATCCTATGACTCTGCTAAACCCATCGTGGACAATGTTTGGGCTAGGATACTATAGGAAGCCTCGGTCCAGCAAGGGGATCTCCACAGCATGCATTTTTATTTTCATCTTTATTTTTCTTTCTAAACATTCTAAATTCTTGTAGATACTAAGTCTCTGTATATTATTACTTTCCCTATGTTTATAACCAAACAATTTTTATTTACATTTCAAATTTTTGGCAGAGTGCCAACAGGTTCAAACAGTGCCTTCAATTGCGGTAGCGCTAATGCCGCAAACAATTCCCCACTATCTATTACAGTTAGTGAGATATTAGCACTTGAACCCTGTTGGCAAAAAGCCAAATGTCCAAATTTTGCACCTGGCTTCCCCTTTGCAAAAAATGTCAGTAGCAAAAAGAATTATTCAAATAGCATGTTTTAATTAAAAGTTAGCCTCACCAATTTATGTATTACCTTAATAAAGTGTTATTAACACTCTACCCATATTTTAATTGGTAAAAACGTCCCTTAATGTCACAATACTTCAAAGACCTGGGACAGACTTGATAAGTCTCCCCTGCTCTTCGAATAAGTGACATTACTCCCTTCACTGTCAACCCTTCTTAAAACACAAATTTGTTATGTAAATTAAACCTTAAAACTTGAACCCTTGGTTTACCTTCTCTAAATAAGGGTCCCTTTCCTAATTTAGAATGATACCCTCCTGGGACACTGGCTACAAGACATGTCTGAGGACCAGTATAACAGAATAACAAACCAGTAATACAATCAGGACACCTTAGAGACATTTGTTAGTACATAAGAAGAAATTAACCTGGATACTCACCAATCCAGGGTTCCTTATAAACTCTAAAATTCTTATTCAACTCTATACAGATAAATCAGCAGAAATTAAACACCAATAAACCTTAAAACAATAATTCCGGTATAAGACTTAGTTCTGTCAGACCACCCAATATTTTATTTCTCTTTTTAGTTCTCTCCCTAAAATGACACTGAATGTTTGATTACTGCAAGGAAAAGAAAATATTTTTACTCACTGAAACAGTGCCAGAATCATTCTTGCAGACTACAATATGGTACAGGTAATATCTTAAACTTTAGAGTCAAAGCATTCATATATAAATCATTAAAAATAAACAGTGCAGTGGAAAAGGTGTTATCTTACCCTATGACACCCGACAAATTCCACACAGACAAACATTACACAGATTACAAATCATCTTATAACAGCTAGCTACGTAACAGGAAGATAAAGCAAAGAGATCGGATTTTGTCCGGCACACCTTATCAGACTTTTTCTTATAATTACAGTACTGTATAAATCATTAAACTCTCCCGGAGCTATTTATCTCACTGTTTACCAGAAACAATGGCTGCAGTCTTATTCTATGGACTTCTCCTTAAAGTCCTTAAAACCCACCCAGGGTTTTTATTGCTTCTCAGAGCAATTTTCTTTGAAGCCCACCCATGGCTTATCTATCGAGGTCTAAAAAACTAATTACAGGTCCCTTAAAAGGAATTGATCTCTAAATAAATCACGGCAAGAGAAAAATAGATATAAATCTAGATCACCGGACGTATTATGATCAATCCCGGACGAGCCCCCATCTGAAAGGTGATGTAGGTTGTCTAGGGATATTTTTAGACCCTCGATAAGTCTGCGTAAGGTGTACCTTACAATCTCCACAGGCCTGTGAGATTAGCCCATTGAGACAATGATAAAAAAGAATGACGAAGTCTCGCCGAGCAAATCTAATCTTTATTCTTTGGTGTGAATATTTAAAGGGGGCTTTCAGAAACTACCACCCCTTGACCGTGTCATACAAATTATCCAATCAAATACAGAAACATTTTATGACAAAATTGAAACCAAACAAACGCATCATTTCTGGGAAATCACGTGCTTTACAAGAAATGGAAAGGAAGGAAAGATAAGAAGAATAATCAACAGTACATGCAGCTGTCTGTAAAATAGAATACAGGATAAAACACAAAATGGAAGTTGATTATTGCAAAATGGATGTGGTTAAGCTAAATATCCCTTCAGCCCTGACATATTATTTTGAAGCATTTTAAGAAAGTATTGCTGAACAAGTATATAACTCCACCAGCATGTCTCACAACTTCACTCTGCTACCTTGATCTATATTCCACCCTTTAGCATACAAGGAAGTCATCATACTTCGCAAGCACACTGTTACTGTACTTCAGGCTCAGTACCTGGTAGGTCCTTTACCGCTGCGGGCTCCAATATGGAAAGTGGGTACATGAAATACTAACCCAGATAGCAAGGATAACTTGCCACAAATTTTTGGCAGTGTGTAAGTCTGTTAACTTGCTGCACATTTACACTGGCAAGTTGTACACATGCAGAGCACGTGAAGCACAAGTTCTAGTTGACACTTTTCCAATTTGTAGCAAATTTGCATGGCAAGTCTATAGCAAGAGCTAAGTTGCAGTGTTGAGTCTACAGCAAGAGCTCTGCAAGTGTACAGCATGAAAATTCAGTCACAGTGACCCCTGTGGTGCAATGACTATTGCACAACATAACTGAACCAGAACTTGCAGCAGACTTGCAGAATGTTTGCAAAGAAAGTTATGCAATGCAGACTTGCTGCAATTGTGCAACAAACTTGTGAAGCCTGGAAAGTCTAGCATAAGCTTAGCAAGTAATTTTCAAACTTGCAGCACAATTGCTTGCTATCTGGGAAACTGTTCCCTCACTACCAGAACTTCTGTACCCTGCCACTGTCACAAATTCGTCTGTCAGCTGGCTGTTTACCCTTCTGTTTGTTTATGTACACCTTAGAACATAACCGCAAGCATTGACTAGATCACACATGTTACTGCGTGTCTCACTCATCTTCGTATAGCCGGGTACACACAGGACGAATGTCAACGGCCGGTTAAAAAAAAACTGTCCGACATTCGGCCCATGTGTGTGTCGGACGTGCTTGCTGGAAAACCAGCATCCGACCACCTCCCGATCAGTGCTCTCAGCCAATGTCAGAGAGCGTTGATCTAAGTGTTCTGGCAGGGGGCCATCCCCCCTGTCAGAACACAACAGCTCAGTGGGGAAGATCGCTGCACTAACCTCGCATGGTTAATACAGCGGCTCTGACTGGAGCTAACAGTGTGTACCCGGCTTTACCCTGGGGGTATAATGTAGTTTCTCTCCAAGTTCCCAGTTCTTTGTGATACACCATAACTACACATTACTGTAACACAATAATGTTCTCTTTCCCAATAAATGATATAGATACCTTCTCCTTTTCATGAAGACTCCATTTATTTACTTAACATTACCATGATCAGCTTATATGTATACATATGCCCTAGCACAGCCCTCATTTTCTACTCGCCCACTTGCATTTTGCGAGTGGAAAATGGTTTCTGGCAAGTGTGGACTGCCTCTAAGCGGTGGGGGGGGGTGAGCACCGGCAAGCAGGGTTGAGTGGGAGCTGTTCTCCCAGCGATCGCCCCCGAGGAAGAGAGAGTGGAGGAAGAAGAGGCGGGAGGCAAGCTGGCTGGATCACAGAACGGGGATTGCCCGCTGTAACAGCTTACATTTGAATTGATGTTCACTAGCGGTCACAAACAGCCCCACCTCCTGACCCAGCGCCTGTGACAGACAGAACACATCCCAGCATTGGACCGGTATTCTGTCTGTCACAGGCGCCGGGTCAGGAGGCGAGGCTGTGTGTCCCCAAGATCTGACAGCAATTCAAATGTAAGCTGTTACAGCAGGCAATCCCCGCTCTGTGATGATCTGGCCGCCCTCTCTCTTCCTCTGCACAGGTCATGTTGTAATGATGGGCACAGGCAAGGCTCCAATGATGGGCACAGGTCACGCTGCAATGATGGGAACTGGTGAGGCTGCATTTATGGGCAGAGGCCAAGATGCATTGATGGGCACTGGTCACACTGCATTGATGGGCACATGTGAGGCTGCATTGATGGGCACATGTGAGGCTGCATTGATGGGCACATGTGAGGCTGCATTGATGGGCATAGGTGAGGCTGCATTAATAGGCAATGGTCACGCTGCATTGATGGGCACAGGTGAGGCTTCATTGATGGGCACAGGTGAGGCTGCGTTGATGGGCACTGGTGAGGCTGCATTGATGGCCACAGGTGAGGCTGCATTGATGGGCATAGGCGAGGCTGCATTAATGGGCACAGATGAGGCTGCATTGATGGGCACAGGTGAGGCTGCGTTGATGGGCACTGATGAGGCTACATTGATGGGCACTTGTGAGGCTGCACTGATAGGCACTGATAAAGTTGTTGTTCGTATTTATTTTTGTAACTTAATTCTGCATAAAATATTTAAGTGTCATTTCACTAGTTAATTTAGGAGGACGTGTTTAGGGGTGGAATTAGGGGCGGGGTAGGGTAGGGGTTGGGTGGGGCAACTGGTGGCGCATAACCCTATAAGGCCTGGCTAGCAGATCAGCACTTAAACTTTTGAGCCCTGCCCTAGCAGGATACACTGGCTTTGCCTGATGTCTTTTCTTTGATGTTTTTATATATGTAATATACTGTTTTGCACTTACATCAATGTTTGTACTATATATATATATATATATATGTATTGGTGATGATTTTTCTTCTTTATTCTGTACTTTTTAGAACACCCTTCTCCTGAAAAACCTGCAAAAAGCTACAAGAGATTGTAGTCTCTCTAGAGTTTACTACTACAATAGTCTTTGTGCTACAGAACCATATGGACTGGTATATGGTTGATGGGGGAGAAATGTAATTTACCCTCACCAGTGTAAGGTACTTTATATGTTATATATATTATTACTGTGGATGGATCTTTATACTACAATAAGGGGTTATGTTCATATATGCATTCTTGTGATGTATGTTGGTTTTAAACTTTTTATATATGTCAGTTTGTGGACTATCAACCAGCGTTCATGCTAGGCTGATTAGTCAAAAAAACAATAATAAACTTTAATAATTTTATACATGTCTTGGTATAATTTCTTAGAGGAGTAGGTACCTGAGAAGTCCCTTTACTCTTTTGTGGTTGCTATTTTTGACAGCTATTTTTTTTGCTGCATGAAGACTTCATTTACTGAACAGTATGTAATTTACATTTGAGGTAGAACATTGGAGTGCAGAGCATCAGTCTCACATACATGGCTGTATAATGCATTAATTTGGCTGTGCATAGATTAAGCTGTGCAGAGATAGGCTGTGCTGTCCCCAGTGGTACCCATGCCTTTAGGTTAAAGAAGTCCATGTAGCAAAGTCCATAATGTGGTTGCCTTAAAAAATGGGTACCATTGGAGGGGAATGCATTCAGAAAAGCAGGACACATGGCACATTGGTCCTCACTATGCACTCCCACACCAGATTCCAGACCACGAGTTAGGTTCCCCGGTATATAAGTGACACACCTGCATGGGGAAATCATGTCACAAAATACATTAACCCCCTACATACATCTGCCAAAACTTAAAGCTACAAAACATGTTAACATCATAAAAATATAGGCCCCTGACTATGCTCATTTTGGAAAAACATGGTCCCCTTTGTCAAAATCCAGCCAACAGGAGTCCTCAGTCAAGCCTTGTAGCCTGTCACGGTTAACTCTTCATGCTCGGCGTAAAGTGATTGATACTCACAATATATTACGCAAGAAGAATCTTGAACATTATAACATATACAGTACATTGTCTAGTGTGCAATAAAAGGAATTTCCATAGTGTAACTTAGTCATTAAAACAAGAGTTTGAAAGCTTATTGGGTGTATTATAACTTTATTAAAATAGGATAAAGATCTGTATTGGATCTCATAAAATGAGAATTTACAAAAAACTGGAAAATAAAAAACAAACAAACATCTGATAATTCAGATTCACATTGTTCTATATTGAACACTGATGATATTAAAAAGCAGTCTTCTATTCAAAAGGCTATCAACTGCAATGTATTACATTTGTGTGCTTATGTTTGTATATCATTTAGCAGGCCCTAATGTCATCATATGATAATTAGGGATGAGCTCTCTGTTCGGGTCGGCTGTTCGCCCGTTTGTCAAAAACCTAACATTATGGGCTGTTCGCGCCAAATTCGTACGGCACGTAACGGCCCATAATGCACTGCGGGAGCGCAGTGCATTGCTGTATGATGATTGGCCAGAGCATGCACCATGACCTGCACCCTCAGCTAAGAGAGCCATAATTGGCCAAAGGCAGGGTGCCTTTCGCCAATCATGGCTCAGGGGGACTAAGTCCACGCCCCACACTATATAAGGTCGCCTGCACGTCGGCCTCGGGTAGTGTGTTGTTGGCGTGGACGGAGAGAGAGTCTCATTTAGATTGAGCAGGCAGGCAGGCAGATTATTCAGTTAGCTGCAGTGTATTTAATGTATATTATTATATATATATATATATATATGTATATATATATATATATATATATATATATATATATACACAGATAGTCTTGTATATACAGTGGGGGCGGAAAGTATTAGTAGACCCCTTAAATTTTTCACTCTTTGTTATATTGCAGCCATTTGCTAAAATCATTTAAGTTAATTTTTTTCCTCATTAATGTACACACAGCACCCCATATTGACAGAAAAACACAGAATTGTTGACATTTTTGCAGATTTATTAAAAAAGAAAAACTGAAATATCACATGGTCCTAAGTATTTAGACCCTTTGCTGTTACACTCATAGATTTAACTCAGTTGCTGTCCATTTCTTCTGATCATCGTTGAGATGGTTCTACACTTTCATTTGAGTCCAGTTGTGTTTGATTATACTGATTGGACTTGATTAGGAAAGCCACACACCTGTTTATATAAGACCTTAATGCTCACAGTGCATGTCAGAGCAAATGAGAATCATGAGGTCAAAGGAACTGCCTGAAGAGCTCAGAGACAGAATTGTGGCAAAGCACAGATCTGGCCAAGGTTACAAAAACAATTCTGCTGCACTTAAGGTTCTTAAGAGCACAGTGGCCTCCATAATCCTTAAATGGAAGATTTTTGGGACGACCAGAACCCTTCGAAGAGCTGGCCGTCCGGCCAAACTGAGCTGTCGGGGTGAGAAGAGCCTTGGTGAGAGAGGTAAACAAGAACCCAAATATCACGGCTGAGCTCCAGAGATGCAGTCAGGAGATGGGAGAAAGTTGTAGAAAGTCAGCATCACTGCAGCCCTCCACCAGTCAGGGCTTTATGGAAGAGTGGCCCGACGGAAGCCTCTCCTCAGTGCAAGACACATAAAAGCCAGCATGGAGTTTGCTAAAAAAAAACACCTGAAGGACTCCAAGATGGTGAGAAATAAGATTCTTTGGTCTAATGAGACCAAGATAGAACTTTTTGGCCTTAATTCTAAGCGCTATGTGTGGAGAAAACCAGGCACTGCTCATCACCTGTCTAATACAGTCCCAACAGTGAAGCATGGTGGTGGCAGCATCATGCTGTGGGGGCGTTTTTCAGCTGCAGAGACAGGACGACTGGTTGCAATCGAGGGAAAGATGAATGCAGCCAAGTACAGGGATATCATGGATGAAAACCTTCTCCAGAGTGCTCAGGACCTCAGACTGGGCCGAAGGTTTACCTGCCAACAAGACATTGACCCTAAGCACACAGCTAAAATAACGAAGTAGTGGCTTCACAACAACTCAGTGACTGTTCTTGAATGGCCCAGCCAGAGCCCTTACTCAATCCCAATTAAGCATCTCTGGAGAGACCTAAAAATGGCTGTCCACCAACGTTTACAATACAACCTGACAGAACTGGAGAGGAGGAATGGCAGAGGATCCCCAAATCCAGGTGTGAAAAAGCATCTCTCCCAAAAAGACTAATGGCTGTATTAGATCAAAAGGGTGCTTCTTCTAAATACTGAGCAAAGAGTCTGAATACTTAGGACTCAAATGAAGGTGTAGAACCATCTCAAGGATGATCAGAAGAAATGGACAGCACCTGAGTTAAATATATGAATGTCACAGCAAAGGGTCTGAATACTTAGGACCATGTGATATTTCAGTTTTTCTTTTTTAATAAATCTGCAAAAATGTCAACAATTCAGTGTTTTTCTGTCAATATGAGGTGCTGTGTGTACATTAATGAGGAAAAAATGAACTTAAATGATTTTAGCAAATGGCTGCAATATAACAAAGAGTGAAAAATGTAAGGGGGTCTGAATACTTTCCGTCCCCACTGTAAATCTGTCCAAACAAGAGTCTAGTAGACATCCCGGATATGACAAAGTAACAATTTTTTTTCAATAATGTAATCAAAGCACAAACGCAGAAATTTGCTCAGTCGCAGAACTGTCGCTGTTGTTACTTTCAGTGTCTGATGACAAATTTCCCCACAAATCCCTATCGCTCAATTCTGCAAGTGATTCTAATTTACTATCGCTACTATCGCTATTTACTATCACTATGACGTAAAGGGACGCTTTTTGGATGCCATGGACATTCTCAAGTTTCCAGGCAGAAAGAACAGTATATATAAAATATAAAACTACAGGCAGGGTACTGGACAAAGCATTGGGGATGTGAAATGATTTGATACAGTAATGTAATGTGTAAGATTACAGTGCACTGTATGTGTTGTTTTTTTCACCTGTTTGAAATTCCCGCCAGCTCCGTCCCCATACGTCGCAAAACTCGCAGGAACGGAGCCCGGAACACAGTACATCGGGCGGAGGATCCGGCCAGCGGACACAGCGGGGAGACATTGCAGGATCCTGCGGACAAGGTAAGTAACCTGTACCAGGATACTGCGATGCAATCCTGAGAGTGTCTTAGGGTTACTGCTAATGGTACTGAAATTTAACCCCGAGACACTCTTGGGATTACCGCTAGGGAGGTTAAACAAGGAAATTGCTTCAGGATATCGTGTGGCATATTCCAGTATTATCAGTATGTGCTGATGGCCCCGGGCAGAGATTTCTACTGGTCCCACCATATCCATACCAATTCTTTCAAAAGGCACTTCAATTATTGGTAATGGTACCAGCGGACTGCGAAAATGGGGCGATGGTGCGGAATACTGACACTCTGGGCATGACTCACAATATTCTTTGACATCTGCATGTAACCCAGTCCAAAATAATCTCTAGGTTATTCTCTCCTTGATTTTCTCTATACCCAGATGTCCACCCATTACATGACCATGGGCTAAATCCAATACTATCCGGTGATAGGATTTGGGGACCACTAGCTGCTCTACCCCCCCCCCCCCCCTTGCTTTACCACCTGGTACAGCAAGTTATTTTTAAGAGCCATGTAGGGAAAAGACATCCCTACATTAGGTTCAACAGGTTTCCCATCCATCATTATAACATTTTCTCTGGCTCTATTAAGTGTGGTGTCTCTTAGTTGTTCCATACAGAAATCATCTTTCCTGACTTCTAAGTCAGGCACCACATTCTGCCCACTCTCACTATTAGAGTCAGAGAAAAGTTCTTGTTCATTATCCTCAAGCTGGGGTGGCATTCGAGCTCCTCCTGCTCCCCAGCCATTACAGAAAAAGGTAAAGTATGTACCTATTCCTTGGTCACGCCAACAGTTTCCCTTTCAATGTTGCAATCAAAAGGGTCTGGAGTAAGTGTCAGTGTTTCCTCAGCAGGGGGAGCTCTCTCCTCCTGACTCTTTTTGTTTTCCCACAAACTCCAAAAGTGTGGAAAATCTATCCCCACTAGGGCTTCATGAAGCAGTGAGGGTACCACCCCCACTGAATGTGTCACAGTGCCCCAAGGGGTATCAACTTCAACCACAGCAGTCTGGTAGTCATATGTGTCACCATCTATGCAAATAACCCAAGTAGTGCTAGGGTGTAACTGTGCAGGATTTACACAATCCCCTTTAACTAATATCACAACACTACCAGAATCTAGCAGAGCAGTGACTGGCTTCCCATCAACTGAAATCACACACATTTGTTTTTCCATGCGTCCCTGACATGATGCAGTACACACCATCTGTGCAAAAAGAGACATGCATTTTTTCAAATAAGCATTATCACATTGCATTGGTTTAAAAGTTAGGGAACAGTTAGCAGCAGTATGACCTAACTCATGGCATGGGTAACATTTTTGGTGTTCTGTACCCAGTCCTCTAAACGGCCTTAGAGACCTTCCTAACCTATTTGACCAGTCTCCAGGTCCTAAGCCCATAGTCTCATTATCTGTAGCCACAGTCTTGTAATTTTTCCCCAAACCCTTGAACCCTGGAACAGTCTTACCGGATCCCCCAGGTGGTATTTTTAACCTAGAGACATTGGGCTGGGTCACAGATGAGTTCAACAAGTCCTCAGCAACCGTATATCTCTCCACCAGGTCCACCAGCTGATTTGCAGACTTAGGGTCCCCATTGCTGACCCACTTCCTCAAAGTGACAGGGAGCACGTGCAAGTAATGGTCCATTAACCACACGCTCTACAATCTTGGGGCCTGACAAGGTCTCTGGCTGCAGCCACTTTTTGGTGAGGTGTACCAAGTCATACATCTGGGAGCGGGGTGGCTTGTCATTACTGTATGCCCACTGATGCACCCGCTGAGCCTGGACTGCAATGGTGACACCCAGGTGTGCAAGTATCTCAGCTTTCAGTGTCTCATAGTCCTGGGCGGCATCTGGTTCTAGGTCAAAATAGGCCTTCTGGGGTTCTCTAGTCAGAAAGGGCACTAGCAATCCTGCCTATTGCTCTTTTTGCCATCCTTTCCGAACAGACACTCTTTCAAATGTTGCAAGATAAGCTTCCACATCATCTGCAGGTGTCATCTTCTGCAGGAAATAGCTGGCACGCACCATTTTCTGTTCCACTGGCAAAGGACCTGCGGACCCCTTCTTTAATTCCACCAGGGCCTGACGATTGGCCTCCTGCTGCATTGCAGTGGCCTGCGATCTGGCGGTTGGCTTCCTGCTGGGTCTCCGCAAACTGCTGTTGGCGGTTGGCTTCCTCCTGCTGGCGATTGGTTTGCTGCTGGGTTGCAGTTTCCTGCAGCAGGGCTTTCAAAACACATCCTCCATCTTTCCACTTGTTCAGGAAGATACCTGCTCAAATCCACCATATGTCAGGGTTTAGCTCACAGGGGATCAATTTCCAGTATATATATATATATATATATATATATATATATATATATATATATACAGATACATTGAGGGAACTACAAAAAGGTAAATGGTAAATGTCTTACTTGTGGAACATCAGTGTCCTGGCATTGGGCTGCACCAAAGGGCTTTTGCTCTCTGTGTGAAAAAAGTAGTCTCTTTACAGCGGTCCCACCTATCCATTACTTAGTCAAATTTACATATCTGCACTCAGCAGGGAGTGTGAAGAAAGTAGATACAAATCTTAACTGCATTACATTAAAGCCTGGTTCTCACCTACAGGTGCAACTGTGTGTGTATGCCTCTCTGTGAGTTTTTCACACGTTCTCGTGTGTTGCGCATAGGGTAACCCACACATTTCAATGGGCTGTCTACGTGTGAACAATGCAGAAAAGAAGTCCCTGACTCTTTTCCAAAAACATGCCACACTGAACTGAATGGTGTTGCTGCACTATGCAGTTTGCCATGTGTGAAAACATGCATTTGCAGATGTATGTGTTCTCTGCATGTCAGGAAAGTACGTGATTTTGCACAAAATCCTGACACGTAAAGGTCTGACCCTAGCATTAGTTCGCTAAACGCTATGTATCCCAAACTGTGACTATTATTTAAAACATAAAATATTTGTTTTGACCCTCTTTAGTTCTTGCTTCTACTAATTTCCTGCATTTGTTGCAAACACTTTGCCTGCATTATTTGTCTTAAAAATGGAAACTTATTGTCTCCATCAGAAGCCAGAGTGACAGGCTAACAGTGTAAAAGTACAACTGGGTGAACAAGGCTTTGTCTCCTTACCCATGTACCCATGTAACCCAATAAAGGACTTTTATTCAAGAGCATCCGAGTCACCAGCCCTTTTCTGATTCAAGTACTGCATTTTGGGGCCTGAACGTCCCGGCTAGAGCACCAGATCACAGTTCATAGATCATCATGTTGGCAGTGGAGCTGGGGTATCATTTTGCTTCTATTGTCTCTTTATGACAGGAAGTTCCTGAACAAGGACTTTCATGGCAGGATTACTTGGTATACAAAACACAGTGGCTGCATTCTATGATTTTATTACTTTGATTACATCTCATTTATGACAAAAGTATATTATTAGTTTACTAATAAAAAAAGAAGAAAAATTTTCAGCAAGGCTGCAGTAGAGTTTTATGTTAGCAAGACTTATTCTATTTTAAACTCAACATTTACATATGAAAATGTACGGTACATGTTGAGGAATTACTTAATTTTATTGATAAACTATTTATTTAATCATATGGAAATATATGACAATCTTATTATTATAATATTATATATTATTTTAAATAGTTAAAAAATATGTTTCCATTCTGTAAACTAGTATTAGGATTAGAGACAGAATTAATAAGCATTTGTTCTGTGAAACCGATAGTTTAGGTGCACCCTGTGGTTAGTTTGAGAATTTCTGAGAAAACTGCATCTGCAGATGGTCACTTTGAGTTCTGTTACACTGATAACGAACCTCCCATGTCCTTTGTATGTATGTACTTTATTTGATTGTATGCTGTCTGGGTTGTTCTTCTCTGTGACAGCTTTTATTCTATCCAAATGTGCAGCCTGGCTAATTATCTGCTTAAACTGGGGAACCACAATGCCAGTATCTCTGATGAAGAGAAAACACAGATCCTGCCTACTCATAACGTAAAGCAAAATTAGTAGATGTATTAAACAACTTGTATAGATTACTGTAATTTCATTTGCCACCACATCTTGTGTACATTTAGTGTATTAAATGGAAGCAAGTTTGTACTGTAAAGTTTAAAATTATTCTAAAACTGAATGTATTTATGCAATAAAAAGTTTATACGCTGTGCCTGATTTACCAAACAATATCTTTGTACATGAGTCTACAAAGCAGGAAGATTACCAAAATCATATTCTCATTCTCAAAATTCATATATTTTTTTTACAGTTATATGAGGCTATGTTCATTAACAGATATGGTTTGCGTAACAGTGGTTAACTCTCTAGTGTCCAAATATACAGAAGATAAGTGGAGGCATACCTAAAATAAAAATGGGACTTTCTGTAATATTTATGGGACTATTTAACATCGGTTTACTATTTTTTCATCACCGTGTTTTTATCCAGCCTTTACAATGGTTACAGGGTTAAAATGGTACCTTCAAATGGAAAGCGTATTTGTGACTTTAGGTTTGGCTACATGAAGAACAAAGAAGCTCTATGGTGGATGTACCTTGTAGAAGAGCACATATACTTGTATTTTTAAGCAGCTCTCCACGGGAAGCAGTACAACTCAATAGGCAATTTTTCAGTATGAATTGGGGCCACTAGCCCACAAAGCATCACTCATTGACCGACATTGTGTACTACTGAGTCGTTTAGTTCAGTATGCTCCTTTACATCTAGCATTTAGAGGGCATTCAGCGGAGGTCAGAGGTGCCTGCAGAGTGTGAAATCAGCCTGAGTGCCGGTTCACACAGGGGCAACACGACTTACAGCGCGACTTAGCAAGGCGACTTCAGCGCGACTTCAGCGCGACTTCAGCGCGACTTCAGCGCGACTTTGAGCGACTTACAACGCGACTTAAAGTCGCCTCCATGACAGGCGACTTTGCCTGTGGCCAACCATGATCTAGCATCTCCTGTGACATCATTCTAGTTCCTGTTCCTGGTTCCCTGTGTTCTGTCTGTTACCTTATATTTACCTAGTGTTCTGTCTGTTCTGTGACCACAATGTACACTGTGCGGTATTTACTGAGAGCTGTCGTAACAGCTGGTGTGGCAGTAATGATGGAGGAAGAAGAGGAAGAGAGGAAGCGAAGGATGAGGATGAGAAGAAGGCGGCGCTATTGGATCCATCCTATTATTGCAAATCGAGAAAACAGAGGCCAGTTCTGGGCCATGTATGAGAATTTGCGTGTGTTTGAGGACAAGTTCTTCAACTATACCCGGATGTCGATCACAAGGCAAGTACCGTTTTTTGATTTTTGGGTGACAAAGTTATAATGTTTAAAACAAAGATAGTTTTATTGCATTTTTTAAAATAATTGTTTAACTAATAATGTCGGCGATCGTCAGTTTATCTTGTGACTGCGACATTATGGCGGACCCATCGGCCAATTTTGACACTTTTTCTTTGCATTGTAATTTATACAACAATCAGTGCTATACAAATGCACTGATTCATATGTAAATAGAACTGACAGCGAAGGGGTTAACCACTAGGTGTCAGTGTAGGGGTTAAAAGTGTGTCCTGGGGCCGTGTTTCAAATTGTGTTGGGGATGACGTGGCTGTGTGTGACACGTCACTGATCTCAGCTCCGATCACAGCAGAGATCAGTGACAATTTCACAAAGCATAACAGGGAGATGCTAGTTTACATCTCACCGTTCTTCTTCCACTTGAGACTATCACTTGTATGATGTTAATGTGCGTGTGTAGCTCCAAATGGCTGATATGTCTTATTTTCCATATATTAAATTAGCTTTTCTCTTTATTTTACAGTTTTGATGAATTGCTTAGTCTGGTTTACATCCATCTGGAGCGACAAAATACTTCATATAGGAGGAGTATCTCACCAACGGAAAGACTAATTATTACACTAAGGTAAACTATCTATTATTTTTTGAACATTACTATTCTATTTGCAACATTATAGTAAGGTCCATCCTGAGCTCATTTGTCTGGGCTTCTTCAACGGGTCACGTGAGTGCAATTCTTTTGCACTCCTGCACCCCCATTTCAGTGTAGAGTGATCAGAAGTCCACTTTGTGCAGACCTCACCAAGATCACTTGAGGCAGGGCATCAACTTCATTTACAAAGTTGTTTATCCACCAGCTGCCTGAACTGCTGGCAGTGTCAGCCACTCAGCAAGCTGCTCTTCGCTCATCCTCATCTCACTACTCCAATGAGCTTGGAGGAGCAGAGCAGGAGAGGAGCTGACTGACAGTCAGAAGCTCTCAGCTCGGGCAGAGAACAAAGCCATCGACGATGTTTGTTGACTCAGTTCTGTGTGAAGAAGCAGCAGTGAACAATTGCAGCATTGGTGCGAAGCTACCTTCACCTAGGTAAGTATGATTATTCCATCAAACAAAAATCTGTTAAATACATTTTCTAACATTTAGCACACAAACACCCATTAATTTTTCGAATAACAAACAACTTTTTATTACAATAGTGTACATATATATATATATATATATATATATATCTCAAGGAATAATATATAACATACATCTGTAAATAATAAACTTTTCTCTCTTTATTTTTTATAATTCCTCATAAACTGGGTCGTAGCCAGAGGTTCCAGAGCTGGTGGAAGGCATGGGGGATGGTGTTGGTGGGAAATCATTTTCATTACGCCTATATTGTTGGTACCCTGGTGCACCAATAGCAGATGGAATTGGGGATGGAGATGGATAGGGGATTGGTGGATGGGCAGGATTCAGTGCATGACCATACTCATCGGAGTATGGACGGAAACGAGGGGGATAGTAGGGGTGGGTTCTGGGCGGTGGAGGGTTGGGGTATGGATAATATGGGCCAGATGGTGGTGGTGGTACAAACATGTGTGAGGTGGGAATGGGATCATTATGGATACTTCCTTCAAGGAGGTCCATCACTGCCTTCTTCACTGCATGCTTGCGCTCCAGGGGAATTCGCTGCATCATTCCTGCAACCATCAGACCAAAGCCATGGTCTTCCGAGTTTAGCTCGTCTAATTTTTGGTTCATACTTTCCACAAGTTGGGAAAATCTCTCCATATTTTCGGTGATCCTTCCCCTTGTTGTTGGTCTGCTCCTACGTTGGTTTGGGAGCCGGATAGGCTGAGCCTGCTGCTGCGTGCTTGCTGAAGCCTCTTCCTGGTTGCTCTGCTGTGCAGCTTGTGCTTCATTCAAAATTGAATGATCCAGCGACCCTCCTGCTTCCTGGGATGCTGCTTCGCCACTTGCAGCGGGTTCTGATTCCGCCTGCCCTTCACGAGGTACTTCCCAACTGGATTGGGTTCTGCATTAAACATAGAATACAGTTAAGGCACACCCTTATTTATATAATTGTATAGTATCACTTTACAAATATGAAAGATGTTATCTCACTCTCTCAGATCCATCCAAGGCCTCAGAAACTCGAGTTCCTCCGCATGTATATAGGGTACCACCCTTCTAGTTGCAGATCCACTCCGTCCAGCCTTGATTTTGCGGAGATACCTCATATAGCAGTCACGCAGCCCTTTCCATCTTGTTTGTAAGATCGATACTGCAAAACAGAAATTGGAACATAATGATTATGTGTTTTGTCTTTTAGATACCTGGCAACCGGTCATTCCTTAATCAGCCTACATTATGAGTTCATGGTGGGCAGGTCAACTATAAGCGGCATCATCAAAGAAACTTGCCAAATCTTATGGGATGTTCTTAACACTATAGTCATGAAGAAGCCTACACCAGAGAATTGGCGGGAAATTGCGAACCTATTTTGGAGTCGGTGCAATTTTCCCAATTGCATTGGTGCTATAGATGGCAAGCATGTGCGTGTTATAAAGCCAGTTGGTAGTGGAAGCATGTACTTCAACTATAAAAAATTTTGTTCTTTTGTCCTGCTGGCCGTAGCCGATGCTAACTATTGTTTCACTTATATAGACATAGGATCGTACGGTAGTAGCTGCGATTCGCGCATTTTTGTTAATTCATCTTTTGGTGAAAGGCTACGGGATAATCGTTTGGATATTCCAGAGAACTGTCCTCTTCCAGGCACGACTGAACCCCTAATGCCCTATGTGTTCATCGCAGATGAGGCATTTGCATTGGGGGAACACTTAATGAGGCCTTATTCGAATAGGAACCTGACTACCCCTAAAAAAGTGTTCAACTATCGCCTAACAAGGGCAAGAAGGGTGGTAGAATGCAGCTTTGGTATTCTGGCAAACAAATGGCGTTTGTTACATACGCCAATTGCATTAAACATCGAAAATGCTATTAATGCTGTTAAAGCAGCTTGCGTGCTGCACAATTTTGTACGGATACGTGATGGGTACCGCTTTGAGGATTCACTAATGCACGATATGGAAAGTGCACACCTCAGTGCTACAAGGGGATCCAGCGATGGTGCCACTGTTAGAGAGCAATTTGCTTCTTTCTTTCTTTCACCAGCTGGTGAATTAGAATGGCAAATGGATGCCATTTCATAACTGCATATGATATTTTTTGCCGCTGTTACCTTTTATTTGAATTTTTCAAGCCTGCAGTTTCTTGAGTTTTAAATTTTGTCAGGCTATGTTACTGTCGTTAATGTTTAAAATACTATTTTTGTTTAAATTTTGACATATACTGTGATAATAAAACAATCCTTATTTTGGCTGATATTCATTATTCATTGTCTACATTAATTACCAATACACTTCCAATCATGCCTAGTCAAGTATGTCAGTGCCTTGCATAAACACATAGATAACATAGATAACATAACATAAGATAACATAGATAACACATAGATAACAGACATGAATTTAAAAAAAGGTAAACTTACATTTGTCACTTCGTTCAATCCTCGTCAATGTGTCCCAATCATCAATGGTACGTTGACAGATGTCCAGCCAGGCACTATCCCTCTTACTTTGATCCTTGTAGTTAGGATCAGTCCGGACATAGATACAGGGATGCTGCCTCACGAGTCCTATTAAGGACTCATTGTCAACTGCCTCTCTATGATGGACATCCCTGTTTGCTCTGGTGGACATTGTACACACAGATCACACTGGTAGGTAGTATACACAGAGATCACAGCATCCAGGAAGTACTCTGTGGGAGGGACGGGGCTGCCTGCAGTGGGGAGTGCTGGGAAAATCTTTTCTTCTTTCCTGTGAAGTCGCTTCATTATAGATCACGATCCGACTTGTAGGCGACTTCCATTGAAATCAATGGGTACAAGTCGCCTACAAGTCGCCTTGAAGTAGTACAGGGACCTTTTCTGAAGTCGGAGCGACTTCAGTAGCGTACATACAGACGGCTCTCATTCACTGTAATGGACTTTCAGATGTCAAGCGACTTGGGGCGACTTGAGGTCTGACAAGTCGGATCCCAAGTCGCGGTAGTGTGAACCGGCACTTAGGGCCAGTGTTGTCAGTTTTCTGTTCATGGTAGAACTGCTTCTTTCCCTTTACAAGTCTATAGGAATTCAAAAACTGCTTGAAGCAGGTCAGTAAAATGTCAACTGCAGGTCAAATTCACCTACTGATGAATTTTGAATAATCTCAGAAACATCTTAACCACTTCAGCCCTGGAAGATTTGGCTTCTCAATGACAAAGCCATATATTGCACTGCGTCGCTTTAACTGACAGTTGCGCGGTCATGCGATGCTGTACCGAAACAAAATTGACGTCCTTTTTTTCCCACAAATAGAGCTTTTTTTTGGTGGTATTTGCTCATCTCAGCAGTTTTTATTTTTTGTGCTATAAACAAAAAAAGAGCGACAATTTTGAAAAAAAACACAATGGGGGTTATTTACGAAAGGCAAATCCACTTTGCACTGCAACTGCACTTGAAAGTGCACTGCAAGTGCACTTGGAAGTGCAGTCGCTCTAAATCTAAGGGGTAGATCTGAAATGAGTGGAACCTCTGCGGATTTTATCATCCAATTATGTGCAAGCTAAAATGCTGTCTTTTATTTTCCTTGCATGTCCCCCTCGGATCTACAGCAACTTTACTTCCAAGTGCACTTTAAGTGCACTTGCAGTGCAAAGTGGATTTTACTTTAGTAAATAACCCCCAATATTTTGTAGTTTTTGCTATAATAAATATACCCAATTTTTTTTAAAAAAAGCTAATTTTTTTCCTCAGTTTAGGCCGATATGTAATCCTCTACATATTTTTGGTAATAAAAACCGCAATATGCCTATATTGATTGGTTTGCGCAAAAGTTATAGTGTCTACAAAATAGGGGAAAGACTTATGGTATTTTTATTATTATTATTTTTTTTTTACTAGTAATGATGGCGATCTGCGATTTTAATTGGGACTGCGACATTATGACGGACAGATCAGACACGTTTGACACATTTTTGGGAGCATTGACTATTATACAGCGATCAGTGCAATAAAAATGCACTGATTACTGTGTAAATCTCACTGGCAGGGAAGGGGTTAACACCAGGGGCGATCAAGGGGTTAACTGTGTTCTCTAGTGTGTGTTCTAACTGTAGGGGGATGGCAGTGACTGGAGGAAATGACAGATCGTTGTTCCTAGCTAGTAGGAACTCACAATCTGTCTGTCCTCTCCTCACAGAACGGGGATTTGTGTACAAATATTTGTGTTTACACACACACACGTCCCTGTTCTGGCTCTCGTGCCAGCGTAGGCGGCGGTCGAGATCGCCAGTCACACGCATCGGCACCCCCGCAGTGCAGCGTGCGCACCTGCTATCCCGCTTAAGGGGACCGACGTACAGCTATGATGGTTCGCGGGATCATGCCGACCTGCTGCAGTATAATGACGGCGGCTGGTCGGCAAGTGGTTAAACTGGTGTCAAACTAATCCCATTGGCACATGCCCAAAGCTTGTTGACAAAGGCCCTTTAGGCTGGGTTCACATTGGAGAAAGCAGAGGCTCACAGCAGGAGTCCGGTGCGTCTCCATTCACTGTCTCTGGTCCGATTTCAGCCTGAATTTTTGGCTGAATTCGGCACTAGGGCTTCTGTGCAATTCGCACCGGAGCCGCTGCGGAGATGTGTGAACCGGTTCCATAGAGAGTCGGTCAAAATCTCCTGCTATGCAAATTGGATGCGGAAAAACCAGCATCCAATTCGCAATAGTGTGAACCCTGCCTAATGAAGAAGGTGGAAAGCATAGTAATGTAAACACTATACAAGCTGAAAGCCAATTTGGTGCCATTGTTTAAAGCCCAATTCCAAGTTCATTTCAACCTTGGCTTATAGGAAGTGAATTGAACCTGGAATAGGACCAGTGCTGGATCTTGGAGACATGAGTCTGAGGGTAGCAGCACTAAAGAGGGGGTAGGAATTGCTGGAAAAGTTTATTTAAATATTAAAAAAGCTGGGGTCTATAAAAAAAAAATGGGCGTTAAAGTCTACATATAGGGAGTAAACGAAGTGATTTCGCGCAAAACCATAAGCTGTGATTAAGTGAAATGTCCACTAAGGGATCATGAATGGACACACCAATAATAGTGAAGCATCAAAATGCTAAATACTTAAAGAAAAACTTAATAAAGAAAAAGGTGTATAAAAACCTATGGCAATGTATATTTTGGGTGGTGATACACAACAATAATGTGATGATTGAATCATGTAAAAAAAGTTATATTAATACATAAAAGTATATAATGTGACGAAAAAAATATAATGAAGTCCAAAAAAATATGGGTGTAAAACAGTTCATGGATCTTCACAGTAGATGAAACTGGATCTGGAGTGTAGTATAATAACAGCTGTTCAATGTGCTCACAGAGCCCTTACCTTAAAAGGCATGGGTATATGCCATAATATCGATGGTAGTTGGTGGTAGTCTCAAACCGTCAGATCCATCTGGGACATGGATAACGGATGTGATGTTGAATCAGGCCCACATGGTGGTTGATTGCAGTCTCAGACCATCAAATCCATCCGGAAGGTAGATGACGAGTATGGGGCTGGATCAGGCTCACAGCGAAGTACGGATGGGCTTACAGACAAAATAAATAAAAAGGGGCCTCCAATCGTGTATTACCGTAAAAAAGTCAAGTTTAATAAAAATGTATAAAAACACACTGCTAATGCAGGGCAGTTTACGCACAACAAGCATAGTACGGCATAACGCTGCCACCTATTGTATCACTTCCGGTCCGCAACCACACCATACTCACCATACCTCTCAACAAATAGCTTGGGGTGTCTACTTTCCAAAATGGGGTCATTTGGGGGGGGTTTGTGCCATCTGGGCATTCCATGGCATCCGAAACTGTGATAGGCAGTGAGGAGTGAAATCAAAAATTTACACCCTTAGAAAGCCTGCAGGCGGTGCTTGGCTTTCAGGGTCCCGTACGCGGCTAGGCTCCCAAAAAGTCTCACACATCCCACATCTCACATATCCCTGTACTCAGGAGAAGCAACAGAATATATTTTGGAGTGTAATGTGAAATTACATATGCCCATGGCATGTTTGAGCAATATATCATTTAGTGACAACTTTGTGCAAAAAAAATAAATAAAAAATGTGTCTTTTTCCCGCAACTTGTTTCAAAATATAAAATATTTCATGGACTCGACATGCCTCTCAGAAAATAGCTTGGGGTCTCTACTTAATAGGTAATTTGAGGGGTTTTGAACTGTCCTGGCATTTTATGCACAACATTTAGAAGCTTATGTCGCACATTACCCACTCTTCTAACCACTTGAAGACAAAGCCCTTTCTGACACTTTTTGTTTACATGAAAAAAAAAATTTTTTTTTTTGCAAGAAAATTACTTTGAACCCCCAAACATTATATATTTTTTTAAAGCAAAGGCCCTACAGATTAAAATGGGTGTTTCATTTTTTTTTCACACAGTATTTGCGCAGCAATTTTTCAAATGCATTTTTTTGGGAAAAAACACACTTTTTTGAATTTTAATGCACTAAAACACCCTATATTGTCCAAATTGTCCAAAAAAGATGATCTTAGGCTGAGTGCATGGATACCAAACACGACATGCTTTAAAATTGCGCACAAACGTGCAGCGGCAACAAACTACATGCATTTTTTAAAAGCATTTAAAAGCCCTTACAGGTTACCACTTTAGATTTACAGAGGAGGTCTACTGCTAAAATTACTGCCCTCGATCTGACCTTTGCGGTGATACCTCACATGCATTGTGCAATTGGTGTTTACATATGACGCCAGACTGATGCTTGCGTTCGCCTTTGTGCGAGAGCAGGGGGGGACAGAAGTGCTTTTTTTTAAAATATTTATTTTGCTTTTTTATTTTATTTTTAAACTGTTCCTTCCTTTTTTTTTAAATCATTTTTATTATTATCTCAGGGAATGTAAATATCCCCTATGATAGCAATAGGTAGTGACAGGTACTCTTTTTTGAAAAAATGGGGTCTATTAGACCCTAGATCTCTCTTCTGCCCTCAAAGCATCTGACCACACCAAGATCGGTGTGATAAAATGGTTTCCCAATTTCTCAATGGCGCTGTTTATATCCGGGGAAATCTAAGTCATGAAATGCTCATGGCTTCTGGTTTCTTAGGCCATACTAGGCAGGCAATACTGATTGGAGCCATTCTAGTCTCTGATCAGCTCTATGGTCAGCTGGCAGAACCACCGGCTGCATTCTCAGGTTCCCTGTTAGGAAAGGAGAGCCAGAGAAAAGCATGGAAGACGGTGGGGGGGGATATTCCCTCCCACTACTTGTAAAAGCAGTCTAGAGGCTAATTAGCCACTAGGATTGCTTTTACATGAAAGCTGACTGCTGGCTGAAAAGAATCATACCAAGATGGTACCTAAACCCGCAGGCATCATTCTGGTATAACCACTCAAAGTCCAGCAACATACCAGTACGTTGCTGGTCCTTGTTGGGCATATATTGCAATCTTTTTTTTTTTTCATGCAGCCTGGGGTCACGGCTTTATGTATTGTGGGAGCAAACGCTTTTGCTGTCAAAATGAATAAATCTGCACTGCTGCTGAATGGCGTACCTGCTAAGCAAATGATGGTTAACAATAAAACAAAGTAACATTACAGTATAACAGTAAGACATACCATATCTGCAAAGCAAATACAAAAAAAAATAGTAAAAAAAGAATTTTTTTTTTAATACAACCTGTGCCTAAAATATATATATGCCGAAGCATGGGGGAATCCGCCTCAAAAGTTAGGAGCAAATCGCTCCTTCACCCCTGCTGCCCCCATGCTTCAGCATATATGCTCTTTTTTTAACTGTGGTGGTAAAATCACCTCCTACATCGCTGGAGTCGCGGCTTTATGTATCGTGGGAGTAAACGCTGTTGCTGTCAAGATAAATAAATCCGCGCTGCAGCTGAATGGCGTACCTGAGAACAAAAAAATGTTTTGCAATAAAACACAATAAAACATTGCAGAATAGAATGCAGTAAAAAAGAGCAGAACAATAGAGAGAGAATAGAGAGAGAGAGAACAATAAAACAACAACTATTTTAGTTTTTTTTTTATTTCATATATTTTTTTATGTTTTTTTTTACTTTTTACTTTTTTTAAATTTTTTTACACTTTTATTTGTAACTGTAATGGCGCGTACACAAGACCAGACTTTCCGGCAGAAAAGGTCTGACGGAACGAATCCATCGGACATTCTGATCATGTGTGGGCTTCATCGGACCTTTTCTGTCGAAAAATCTGACGGACCTTAGAAATAGAACATGTTTCAAATCTTTCTGACGGACTCGATTCCTATCGTAAAAACGTTCGTCTGTATGCTAGTCCGACGGACCGAAAATTACGCAAGGGCAGCTTTCGGCTACTGGCTATTGAACTTCCTTGTCTAGTCAGATCGTACGTCATCATGTTCGAAACGATCGGACTTTGGTGGGATTGTGTGTAGGCAAGTCCGTTTCGTCGGAGCTCAGTCGAAAAGTCCTTCGGAGTTCAGTCTGACGAGAAGTCAGCTTGTGTGTACGCGGCATTACTGTAACTGTAATGGTTCGGTTCCAGGTTCGGGTCTCTCAAAATGCGATGGCATCTTGGAAGACACTGTGAAAGTGTGTCCTAGTCTGTGCAGTGCTGTACCCTACGCTAAAACTCCACTAGTGTATGGTAGCGTTCAAAACATTCACCAATGCAAAGACCAGGATTGTCAGGACAGGAGGGACAAAAATAGCGGGTGTCACGCCTATATCCATGCTTTCTACAGACACAACATTTTCTTTGGGGGGCTTGTTGGGTAGGGGTACTAGAAGAGGATATACGGAAAATGCCTCTCATGCAGCCGGCTTACTGCATTTGGATTGGGAAGGTGAGGTGAAGCACCGTCTGGAAACAGAAGGGCTCTGACGATCTCTCCCTGGAATTTAAGGAAGGATCCAGTCCGTCCTGAAGCTCTGTATAGCACATGAGCGTTCAGCAAAGCCAATTGAAATAAGTATACAGACACTTTTTTGTACCAGCGTCTGGCCTTACGGGCAATTAGGTACGGTGCCAACAACTGGTCGTTGAGGTCCACCCCTCCCATATTTTGGTTATATTCGTGGACACAGAGGGGTTTCTCCACAACACCAGTTTCTGTAGGAATTTGGACTGTCGTGTCTGTGTGAAGGGAGCACAGAACAAAAACATTCTTATTATCCCTCCACTTCACAGCGAGCAAATTATTACACTTGAAGCAGGCTCTCTCCCCCAGCCTAAGACGGGAATCTACAAGCTGGTGGGGCAAGCCCTGGCGATTAGGTCGCACGTTGCCACATGCTCCAACCTGATGATCAAACAAGTGACTAAAAAGTGGCACGCTCGTGTAAGAATTGTTCACATACAAATGGTACCCCTTTCTGAATAAGGGTGACAACAAGTCCCACACAATCTTGCCAGCGCTCCCTATGTAATCTGGGCAGTTCTCCGGCTCTACGTGACTATCTCTTCCCTCGTAAACCTTAAAACTATATGTATAGCCTGTGGCCCTGTCACAGAGCTTATACATCGTGACCCCGCATCTGGCACGCTTGCTGGGAAGATACTGTTTGAAAGACAAGCGGCCAGAAAATTTAATCAGGGACTCATCAATGCAGACAACTTGATCGGGAGTAAACAAGGCTGCAAAACGTTCATTAAAGTGGTTTACGAGGGGCCGAATTTTGTAGAGCCGATCGTATCCAGGGTCTCCACGAGGACGAAAGAGTTCATTGTCATTGAAGTGCATGAACCGCAAGATCTGCTCTTATCGTGCCCTGGCCATGGAGGCAGAGAACAGGGGCATATGGTAAATTGGGTCAGTGGACCAATATGACCGCAACATACTCGTTTTAAATATGCCCATGTCAAGGTATAGGCCCAGAAAGGTCTTGAATTTGGAAACCTTAATTGGTTTCCAAGGACAACTGGGAATTAGCGGCGATGAATTGACGAGCATACAAATTGCTTTGGTCCACAATGGATCTATAGAGATCTTCCGTGAGAAACAGCGAATAAAAATTCAAGTGACATAAAATCAACTGTTTCCATCTGAATTCCAGGTTGGCCAGTAAATGGGGGAAGTACAGGTGCTGCAGAAGTGGTGGGTTCCCAATTAGGATTGGCAAATTCTGCAGGAAGGACACTATGGGCACGACGGGCCTGTCTTTGTCTTCTTGGTGCCAGCGGGACACTACTTGTGCTTGCCACCTCGCCAGCTTGAACTGCACTTATGGGACTCGCCACGTCACCACGTGATACTGCAGTGCTGGATGTATGAACAGGGTGTACTAGGCCATTGGTGCTTGCCAGTTCACCAGAAGGATGAGCGGCACTAGTACTTCTCTGCTCCATACGAGAGACCTGCGGTTCTTGCACCTCAACAACAGCAGAAGAAGATCGGGGTCTGGTACGCCTGACCTTGGCAGGGACCACAACTCCGTTGTCAGAGCTATCTGTCATGGAGCCGCTGTATTCTGAGCATAAATCTGACAGATGAGTGACTTCCTCTTCACTATCTGCCATGCTCAGAAACGTGTAAGCCTCTTCACTAGTGTGCCTTTGATATGCCCTTTTGGGCTCTAAATTTACTGGTACAGTAGTGAGACTCACAGGAAAAAAAACTCCTAGGCTGTCAGCAACTGTATCAAATGCTACCAAAAAAACTGTTAGCAATCGCAGGGATCAGGCCTAAATCTGCAAACGCTGCAGTTATGTGTTTTGTAAGTGACAGTGATCGATCGATACTGCACTTGGGTGGGCTGGGCTGGTCTGGGCGGAGAGACAAAATGCAGTTGCTAGCAGGTATCTAGGCTGATCCCGCTAACACTGCATTTTTGGGAACCCTAAACTGCTGGGGACACTAGTATAGATCTAGTCAGATCAGATATTGATCCGTTCAGATACTATACCACTAAGGGAGGTGTATGCTGCATGCGTGGATGTTAGCGCTACTGGCACTAATCTGACGCTGCCTGGGGCGACGCAGACCCTGACTGACCCTAAAACCTAACTGATATCACCCACTAGGCAATCAGGGGGTTAAACCTATACTGGGTAAAATAACGGCGGGTGCCATGACGCTATAAAAAAACAAACTAACCAGCATCACCCGTAACACTTATACGGTGATCACTGGTGACAGGGGGTGAAAGGTTTAACTAGGGGACAATCAGGGGGTTAAAACCTTTATTAGATAGGATATGGGGGTACCTGACGCTATAAAAAGCTGACGGTGAACCTAAATAACGAACTGGCTACCTAGCATCACCCGTGACACTTATACGGTGATCACTGGTGACAGGGGGTGAAAGGGTTAACTAGGGGCCAATTAGGCGACACTAATACGGCGATCAGAAAAACGATCGCTTAGTGACACTGGCGACAGGGGGTGAAAGGGCTAACTGTGGGGCGATCAAGGGGCTAAACCTTTATTAGGGGTGGTTAGGGGGGTACCCTAGACCTAAAGGGGCCTACCACTAACTGCCCTAACACTTTTTACAGTCACAAATGACACCAAATGCAGTGATCAGTATAAAAATGAACACTGAAATCGGTGACACTGTGACTGGGGGTGCAGGGGGTGATTGGGGGGTGATTTGTGTGCCTATGTGTACTGGTGTTAGTGTGCTGTTGGTGCAACTCACTTTTCACGTCCTCATTCCACGGCTCCCGAACGAAAAAGGAAGCGTGAGAAGAGATGACATCACTTCCTTTGACCTGTGTTTTTAGTTCACAGGCAGAGGAAGAAGCCCATTCGTCAGGAGCAATCACGAGGGGGTGGCCATGAATCTGTGGCCTCCCTCTCAGCACGGATCGCTTCTGGAACGAAGCAGACCACCGCAGGCCGCGGGGGGCGGCCCGATTGGGAGGCAGGGACGTACAGTTACGCCCATTAACCCAGGGCCGTCTTTAATTTTGATTGGGCCCTGGGCAAACATTTTCTTGGGGCCACCCCTCCATTCAGAGACATACAAAAAATAGCAGGTAGACTCAAAATCAGTTTACTGCAGCAGATCACGCAGCAATTGCAATTGTTTGCCAGAGGTTACAGCCTATCCTTACTGCTCACTGGCTGGTTTCTAGAGGTTACAACACATAATTTCTGCTTGCCGATTGGTTGCTAGAGGTTGTTGTACATTATAGGCGCTCACTAATTGGTTGCTAGGGGTTACAGCACATCATTACCACTTACCAGATTAAAGCAGATCACAACTGTTCGCTGATTGGTTGCTAGAGGTTAATGTACATCATTACCTCTCACTGAGCAGTGGAGCAATCCCAAATAATTGAGCAAGTAATGGGGCACATTAATACACATACTACAGGAAAGTGTCAGAGAGTGCAGACATACTACAGGAGAGGTTCAGAGACTGCGGACATACTGCAGGAGACAATCAGAGACTGCGGACATACTGCAGGAGACAATCAGAGACTGCGGACATACTGCAGGAGACAATCAGAGACTGCAGACATACTGCAGGAGACAATCAGAGACTGCGGACATACTGCAGGAGACAATCAGAGACTGCGGACATACTGCAGGAGATTACTAGAGACTGCGGACATACTGCAGGAGATTACAGAGACTACGGACATACTGCAGGAGATTACTAGAGACTGCGGACATACTGCAGGAGATTACTAGAGACTGCGAACATACTGCAGGAGATTACCAGAGACTGCAGACATACTGCAGTAGATTATCAGAGACTGCGGACATACTGCAGGAGATTACCAGAGACTACAGACATACTACAGGAGATTACCAGAGACTGCGGACATTATACAGGTGATGGTCAGAGAACTTTCAGCAACGCACAGCTTTACAGTTAAATAACACAGCTCAGGGTTTAAGCAGTCAGGCATTTTATGGGTGTAAGGACATACCTGGCCAGCCAAACTCACTATATACATTCAGGTCTGTAGGCGGGGCTTTCACTCTCTGCTCTCACTAGAACAGCCGGGAGCTCCACTGACGCTTTGTTGGGGGGCCCGCGCTACCCGTGAATTGGGGCCCCGATGACAGCTTTGCAGAGTGCCAAGAGGACACAGGAGGCTGTATTCCCGCGCTAGCCAGCTGAGAGGGGGCGGGGCTGGGAGCTCCACTGACGCTCCCACTCCGATCACTGGCTCTCACTGCAGTCGCTCTTTTCCAAGTATACAGGCTGCACGTAGGTGGGGTCTGAGTGTCAGTGGAGCTCCCGGCCCCTCCCCCTCTCAGCTGGCTAGCGCAGGAATACAGCCTCCCGTCTCCTCTGTGCGCTCTGGAAAGCTGTCATCGGGGCCCCAATTCACGGGTAACGCGGGCCCCCCAACAAAGATTGGGCCCAGGGCAAGTGTCCTGTTTGCCCTGCGCTAAAGACGGCCCTGCATATACCTGCCAGTGCCATTCTTTCAACGTATATCATCGTGCGGCGGTCGGCAAGTGGTTAATAGAGGGCAAGATTCCTCGATTAGATGAATTGGGTTTTGAACAGGGACAAAAATGGATACAATATTACCAACTGTATACATATATTGGAACAAGGCTACAAATTCCTCTAATGGTTAGACCATTGACAGATTTTGAGCAAATTCTAATACAGGAACAGAAACCGATACATAATTTATCAGCCATTTATAAGCTTCTACTTCCTTCTGGGGCGATGGAAGAAATAATATATATGAAAAAATGGGAAACCGAAATAGAAAGGCCAATCTTGTTGTCAGAGTAGAAGAAAGTATTCCAGGTAATACATAAGCTATCGTTAGCGACTAAACATAAGGAAAGAAATGATAAAATTATGATGAGATGGTACTAGGGCCCAATTGATTTGCATAAAATAAATGGAGAAAATTCAGAAATATGTTGGAGATGTCTTAAAGAAAAAGGTACAATGATACATATATGGTATGGGTGTCCACTGGTGAAGGATTTCTGGTTTAAAGTACTTAATTTATACCAGCGGGTATCAGGAAAAGAGGTACAACCAAGTATAGGTATCTCAATATTATCAATTTTTCCTGGGTCAATTAAAACCATGGCAGCGGATATTCTTCGCCATATGATCACAGCTAGAACGATAATAGGTCGTAATTGGACAAAAGCAAAAAGTCCAACAATTATAGAATGGGTATGCGAGATGAATGAAATACAATCAATGGAGCAAATGTATAACTTTGAAGGGAGCCTAAATAATTTAAACTCAAAAACATGGCAACAATGGGAAAAATGTCAGGCCTCATTATCTATCAAATGATATGGATAGATGGGACCGTGTCCTTCCAGTCCCCCTCCCCCGTTTTTTTTTTTGAAAGAGTAGTTGAAGTGTGTATATGATTGAGGTATGAATGTGAGTAAATATGGATAAAATGAGGTAGAGAGGGAAACAGATATGAAAAGTAAAAAGTAAGATGAATAAGACATAAATAATTTTAGATTGTATATATAGAGTGATATCGAAATTTTTTGCTTGTGTATAATTTATATGTATGTATTTGTATAAATGTTTTAAAAAGTAATAAAAAGAGATTGAAAACAAGTCTACATTAACCACCAGCTAACCAGCTGCCGTCATTATACTGCGGCAGGTCGGTTCGTTCCCACAAATCACCGTAGCTGTACGTCGGCCCTTTAAACAGCTGAAGCAGGCGCTGCACGGCAGGGGACCCGATGCGCGTGGCCAGCGGCCGCGATGTCCGCCAGCCACGTGCGATCATGGGCATGAGAGCCAGAACGGGAATGTGTGTGTAAACACATACATCCCCATTCTGTCAGGAGAGGACAGACAGATCGTCTGTTCCTACTAGGGATGAGCTTCGAGTTCGAGTCGAACCCATGTTCGACTTGAACATCGTATGTTCGACCGTTCGTCGGATTGCAAACGTTATGGGCCGCTCGCGCCAAATTCGAGTGGCGCGTCACGGCCCATAATTCACTGCGGCATCGCAGTGGATTGCTGGCTGATGATTGGCCAAGCATCCACTATGACCCACATGCTTGGCCAATCACAGCGCCAATTATGGCTCAGGGGTTTAGTACACACCCCACACTATATAAGGCCGCCTGCGTGGCAGCCTTGTGCAGTGTGTTGCGGCGGCGGAGAGATAGACAGAGAGACAGTGTCATTTCATTTAAGTTAGATAGAGTAGGCAGGCGAATCAGTTAGCTGCACTTACAGTGTATTGTGTATATATATATGCATCCTAGGTGTTGTATATATATATATATATATTTGTATATATACACTGTATTCAGTTTAGCTAGATCCGTTCCTGTTATTCTCTTCCTACTGACAGGCAGGCAGGTGTTTTTACAGTATTTACAGCTACCTGAAGAAAATTGCTGGTGTTCTTCTGATCCTATTAGTACCACAGGCAGGCAGCTACAGTATTTAAAGCTAGTGTAGTGCGTCCTCTACACAGTGTGCACCTAAAGCTACCTGAAGACAATTGCTGTTATTCTGATCCTATTAATACCACAGGCAGGCAGCTGCAGTATTTACAGCTAGTGTACTGTGTCCTCTGCACAGTGTGCACCTAAAGCTACCTGAAGACAATTGCTGTTGTTCTGATCCTATTAATACCACAGGCAGGCAGCTGCAGTATTTACAGTTAGTGTACTGTGTCCTTCGCAAAGTGTGCACCTAAAGCTACCTGAAGACAATTGCTGTTGTTCTGATCCTATTAATACCACAGGCAGGCAGCTGCAGTATTTACAGTTAGTGTACTGTGTCCTCTGCATAGTGTGCACCTAAAGCTACCTGAAGAAAATTGGTGGTGTTCTTCTGATCCTATTAGTAGCACAGGCAGGCAGCTGCAGTATTTACAGTTAGTGTACTGTGTCCTCTGCACAGTGTGCACCTAAAGCTACCTGAAGACAATTGCTGGTGTTCCCATACTAAAAATACTACAGGTAGGCAGTTGATTCTGCTAGCTGCAGTATCAGTATATATATATATATATATATATATATATATATATATACAACATCCCAGCTTTGTGCAGCTACATCTCACTGCAGGCCATTAGTATGTCTGGACGGCCAACAAGGAGAGGCAGACAGTCACAACCCAATAAAAGAGGGCAAGCAGGCTTTGTGTCTAGAGGCAACAGTGCTGGTTGTGGAGACGGTGCATCCTCATCAGCACGTGGCCGTGGGAGACGCTTTTCCTTTTTTTCGGCAGCTGGCCGCGTTTAGCCGCAACATGCCAAAGACTTGGTAGAGTGGATGACCAAGCCGTCCTCATCCTGTCTCACCCAGGCTCAGGGTACTTTGTCTGGCAAAGCAGCTGCCAACGCGGCCTCTTCCCTTGGCTCAATGGCATCAGTCACTCCTTCCCTAGCCCCGCCATGTCCTCCTGAGGAGTCCCCCGAACTGTTTGACCACAGTGTTGGGTATATGCTCCAGGAGGATGCCCATCGTTTTGAGGGCTCCGATGATGGTACCCAGCTAGAGGAAGGCAGTAATGTGAGCCCAGAGAGAGGGGTTGCCCAAGAAGGACAGCAATCTGGCAGTCATGTTCCCCCAGCTGCAGCATACTGCCAGCTTTGCTCCAGTGATGAGGAGGGAGGGGATGATGAGGTCACTGACCCCACATGGGTGCCTGATAGGAGAGAGGAGGAGGAGACACATCTCCAACGAGACAGGATGCCCTCCAGGAGCCAGCTTAAGGGCAGCACACTGACTGCATCACACCGCAGAGCTCCGCATGTGCAGGGCGCTGCTGTCTCTGCGCGTTATTCCAAAAGTTCTTTGGTGTGGGCCTCTTTTGAGATGAGTGCATCAGATCCCACCGCTGCTATTTGAAACATATGTCTCAAACATGTTTAGCGTGGCCAAAACATCACCCGCTTGGGCACCACATGCTTGACCAGACAGGTACACCAACGTCAGATTGTATCAGGCAAATTTCCCTGCCCCAGCTGCTGCACCACCAAAAGAAGTTCGCTCCCAGCCATCTACATGCCCAGCGGTTGAATGCTAGCTTGGCTAAATTGCTAGCACTTCAACTGCTGCCTTTCAGTTGGTAGACTCTGCCCCTTCCGTGAATTTGTGGAATGTGCGGTTCCTCAGTGGCAGGTTCCCAAACGCCACTTTTTCTCACGGAAGGTGATTCCGGCTCTCTACCGGCATGTGGAAGGCAATGTCTTGGCCTCGCTGGACTGGGCGGTCAGCGGTAAGGTGCATATTACCGCTGACTCATGGTCCAGCAGGCATGGACAGGGACGTTACCTATCTTTCACCGCACACTGGGTGGCTCTTCTGGCAGCTGGGAAGGATACAGGACAGGGTGCAGTAGTGTTGGAGGTTGTTCCGCCACCACGCCTCCAAAATTCTACTAGTGGTGATTCTGCCACACCTCTCTCCTCCACCCCTACCTCTTCTTCTTCCTCCATGGCCTCTTCCTGTGCTGATTTGTCCTCGGAACCAGCGGTGCTCCGTAGGCGTTCAAGGGGCTACGCAAGCACGCAGGCAAAAAGATGCCATGCGGTGCTTGAGCTGGTGTGCTTGGGGGACAGGAGCCACACTGGGGCAGAGATTCTGTCAGCTCTGCAGGGGCAGGTTCAGAGGTGGTTGGCGCCATTCCAGCTTAAGCCAGGTATGGTGGTTTACGACAATGGCACCAACCTCCTCTCCGCCCTCTGACAGGGACAACTGACCCATGTGCCCTGTTTGGCTCACGGGGCAGGTATTTCCAGATAACTTAAATGTATACAACCGGCTTCAAGGCAGCAATAAGCTGGCTGCAATACAAAAAACTGCAAGTGAACCCGAGGTGGGGACAGCAGCGGCACGCTGCGCTCCAACGTTGGAGCGCAGAGTGCCGCTGCTGTCCCCACCTCGGGTTCACTTGCAGTCTTTTGTATTGCAGCCTTCTTATTGCTGCCTTGAAGCCGGTTGTATACATTTAAGTTATCTGGAAATTTCTTTGATATTTTTATTCATTTTTTATCCTAATAAGAGGACGAGAGAGAGGACGAGAGAACTTATTGAGGACTAAAGGCTTCAGAAGGGCAACATGGAAGGAGTTAGAGATTTTGAGGCTTTTGGGAATCTGGAGCTTGAAACAAACCGTATTCAGTTTAGAAGTTATGGTGTACGGACCAATGAATCTTGGGGCAAATTTGAGAGAAGGAACCCGGAGTTTGATGTTCCTGGTGGAGAGCCAGACTTTGTCTCCTGGCTGAAGAGAAGGCGGCTTACGCCTGCGACGGTCAGCAAAACTCTTGAATTTGTTGGCAGCTTTCTGGAGGGAATCATGCACGTCAGCCCACATGAAATTGAATGATTCTTGAACAGTAGCCAAGGCTGGAATGTCGGAAGAACAGGTCATAGGAAGAGGGAGTTGAGGATGTCTTCCATAAACAGTGATAAAGGGTGTTTTCTGAGAACTGACGTTGACATGATTATTGTGGGAGAACACTGCCCACGGGAGTAGTGATGCCCAATCATCGTCGAAAGACCTCCAACTCCTGATTAACCCTCTCAGTCTGGCCATTGGATTGGGGATGGTAAGAAGAGGTAATGTTAAGGGATTTGCAAAAGGCTCTCCAAAAACGGGACGTAAACTGAGCACCCCTGTCCGAAACGACATGGGAAGGAACACCATAAAGGCGGAAAATCTCTCGTACAAAATGGAAACCAAGGCAGAGACAGAAGGGAGACCAGGAAGAGGAACAAAATGAGCCATCTTGGAGAACCAAACGATTACCACCCAAATGGCTGTAGTATTCTCCGACAGTGGAAGATCGGTGATAAAATCCATGGCGATGTGAGACCAGGGCTCCTTAGGAATGGGCAAGGGCATAAGAAGACCAGTAGGGGCTTGTGTGGAAGATTTAGACTGAGCACAGACATGACAAGCCTTAATGAAATCTTTAACATCTGAGCGGAGATTAGGCCACCAGTAGAGACGACTGATGAGCAGGAAGGATTGGAGGAACCCAGCATGACCTGCCACGTTGGAATCATGTCCCCAATGAAGGATCTTAGCTCTTAGCTCCGTGGGAACAAAGGTCTTGCCAGGAGGAATTTTTGATTCCAGGGTGGTAGAATGGGCAACAATGCATGAGGTCGGAATGATCGGCTCAGGATCAGGGGTGGACTCCTTGTCCAAAGTGTCAAATGACCTAGAGAGCGCATCAGCCTGACCGTTGCAGGAACCAGGTTTGTACGTAATCGTGAATTTAAAACGAGAAAAGAAGAGACTCCACCTGGCCTGTCTGGGGTTCAGACGTTTAGCATTCTGTAGGTATTGTAGATTCTTGTGATCAGTAAGGGTCTTAATGGAGTGAGGGGAACCCTCGAAGAGATGATGCCACTCTTCCAACGCCAATTTAATTGCGAGAAGTTCACGATCACCAATGGCATAATTTCTCTCTGCCTGAGAAATTTTTTTGGAGAAGAACGCACATGGTTGATCTCTCTTCTCGAAGAACTGAAGAAGCACAGCTCCCACCCCCATCAAAGAAGTGTCTACTTCAATAAAAAATGGGTCCCCAGGATTTGGTCTCCTCAAGAGAGGTCCAGAAACAAAGGCCTGTTTCAGATCGTGAAACGCAGAGACAGCCCCGGGAGGCCAGTCTTTGGCATTCGCACCCTTCTTGGTTAAAGCGATAACAGGCGCGGCAATGGAAGAGTAATTCCTTATGAACTGCCTATAATAATTTGTGAAGCCAAGAAAGCGATGTGTGGCCTTGAGGCTAGCAGGAAGGGGCCAGTTGGTAATGGCCGAGACCTTTCCGGGATCCATGCGAAGACCCAAACTAGAAACAAAACATCCCAGAAACAGGACCTCAGGACATTCAAAGGAACATTTCTCCAGCTTGGCATAGAGATTATGCTCTCTAAGGCGCTGAAGTACGGTGCGGACATGGTTTCTGTGAGCAAGCAGATTTTCGGAAAAGATGAGAATGTCATCCAGATAGATGACAACAAACTGGTACAGTAGATCCTTGAAGATTTCATTGACAAAGTTCTGGAACACAGCTGGAGCATTACACAAACCAAAAGGCATAACCAGGTATTTGTAATGCCCATCCCTAGTGTTAAACGCAGTATTCCATTCGTTACCTTCCCGTATTCTAATGAGATTGTATGCACCTCTGAAATCCAACTTGGTGAAAATGGAAGCCCCCTTCAACCTGTCAAATAGCTCAGATATTAGAGGTAAGGGGTACCGGTTTTTGATAGTCACTGCGTTTAACCCTCGATAGTCGATGCAGGGTACCATGCTTTTTAGCAATGAAAAAGAACCCTGCTCCTGCAGGCGACAAGGATTTCCAGATGAAACCTCTCTCCAGATTCTCGGCGACATACTCAGACATGGCCTAGGTCTCTGGAATGGACAGAGGGTAGGTACGACCCCTGGGCAGAGTTGCTCCAGGGACAAGGTCAATGGCACAGTTAAAAGATCTGTGGGGAGGAAGCACCTCAGCAGACTTCTACAGAACACATCCTGGTAATCGCTGTATGCTGCGGGAAGATCAGAAGATACGGATGTGGTAGCAATGGGAAGTCTCTCCTTGGGGACCACCTTGAGAAGACAGGACGAGAAACTTGAAGGACCCCAAGCCAGGATCTGCCCAGAGACCCAGTCCACACATGGAGAGTGGAGCTGTAGCCAAGGAAGGCCCAATACAATGGGGGTAGAGGCCTTGGGTAGAATGAGGAAGGAAAGCCACTCCTGGTGGAGTATCCCTACCGACATCCTAATAGGTAGCGTCTGGAAATGGATAGGGCCCCCTGGGAGCACAGTGCCATCAATTGCCGAGACTACCAGTGGTGTAGCGAGGGGAGAAAGGGTAAGCTTAATAGAAGAAGCAGTTCTCCAGTCCATAAAATTGCCGGCAGCCCCGGAGTCCAGATATGCTAGGACCGATTGGGGAGAAGGGCCTACATGGAGGAACACCGGAAGAAGAAGACAAGAAGGTGATGTTTCTGGGTCCAATACTCCACCTTCTAAATGTATTAGACCCGAGCGTTTCCCGGACGAAGCGAGCAGGAGTCACGAAAATGACCCTTGCCCCTACAATAAAGACACAAGCCCAGAGTTCTGCGTCTAGCACGTTCTTCGGGGGTTAGTCTGGTCCGGGCCAGCTGCATAGGTTCCTCAGCAGGCAGAGGATGCTCCACAGGGCGATGAGGGAAGAGTTCTGGTTGGCTAGGACCTAGGGGGTGCTGACGTCTTTTTTCTAGGGACCTCTCCTGGAAACGAATGTCAATCTGATTGCACAAGGAAATTACATTGTCCAGACCGGCGGGGATGGCTCTTCCTGCTAAGTCGTCCTTCACTTGGTCAGAGAGGCCATGTAAAAAGGTTGCGACCAGGGCCTCATTGTTCCAGCTCCATTCAGCTGTGAGGGTACGGAACTGAAGCGCATATTGTCTCACTGAACAAAATTCTTGGCGAAGGTGTAAAAGGGCACTAGCTGCTGAAGAAACCCGAGCTGGCTCCTCGATGATATTACGAAAAAGCTTCAAGAAGTCACACAGGCTGGAAACCACCGGGTCATTCTTCTACCACAGGGGGGCAGCCCAAGCTAAAGCTTCACCAGAGAGGAGGGAAATGATATAGGCTACCTTAGCCCGATCAGACAGAAAGTTTTGAGGCTGGAGCTCAAAATGAATGGTGCATTGGCTGAGGAAGCCCCTGCAGGCCTTGGAGTCCCCAGAGAAATGGGATGGAGCTGGCAGTAAATATGAATGTGTGGCTGCGACTGGTGCGATAGGTGCAACTGCTAATTGTACTTGGGGCTGCAGGTTCGGGTTTCCCAAGGAGGCCTGGAGCTGCTCGAAGCAGGAAGCCAGATCCTTAAGGAATCGCATCACCTGAGTCTGATTAGATTCCTGGGTCTCGAGTCTGCGAACTATGCCCTGCAATGGATCGGCTGCAGGAAGCGGCACGTCAGCCGGGTCCATGGCTGATCAAACTGTCAGGTCACCTTGAAGCTAGGTGATAGATGTACACTGTTGGGATCAGGAGTGCACCGCAAGGCAGTGGACCCTACGGCTGACTGCTGCGGATGGGAGTCCGGGTGCTAAGGAAGGCAGGGCCGCTGGAACACCAACACGGATCCCACTGGGGTTAGAGCGTAAGATTCCCTGGGGCAAAAGTCTAAGAGCCAGCAGGTGTTCACCAGAGCCTCTAGTGGTGAGGATGGACTGGGCTGCAACTGGCTCCAGATCGTGACCCACAGGATCCCCCAGCTCACACCCACAGTAGGCAACAGGAGGATAAGGATAGGAAAGGAATAAGCCAAGGTCAGGGCCACAAGCAGACAAGGACAACAGAGTTCATGCCAAGGTTCAGGGTTACAGGCAAACAGGGATGGTCGGGGACACGCCAAAGGTAAGAGTCATGAGCAGACAGGAATAGTAGAGAACACTCTAAGGTCGGTAACAGAAACAAATGCAGAGCACACGGCAGGCAGGAACAGGAAGCCAAAACACACAAAGGTTGATCAGCAGGGCTGGCCTGCAGTGCAGAGGTTAATATAGAGTTCTCTGATAGGAGCTGGGGTGGAGCCATGCTAGAGGAGAGTTAATAAAAGCAGTCAGGTGAGAGTCAGCTGGTCTTTAGAGATGAACACATGGAGACAGGTAAGCTGACAGAAAAAACTCTATTGCATAACCATGACAGTGGCCGTCTGACCGATGCGTTCAAACAATTTTTTAGTCCGCAGCCCCAAGGTCTGATCGATTCCAGCAACCATCGCCAGCGTCTGATTCACATGGTGCAGGATTACCTAGGGGCAATTTCAGACTTGGACACCTTTCCCACCGAAAATCCTCTGGGTTACTGAGTCTTGAGGATGGCTCACTGGGCAGAGCTTGCACAGTATGCAATTGAGCTACTGGCCTGTCCTGCATCCAGCGTTCTTTCGGAACGCACATTCAGTGCTGCTGGAGGCTTTGTAACCGATCACAGGGTGCGCCTGTCCACCGAATCGGTCGATTGGCTGACCTTCATAAAAATGAATCAGTCTTGGATCACCAGCTACCAAGCACCTGATGCTGATGTAACCGATTGATTTTTTTTTTAATGTGAGATCCCTTCAAGACTGCCTATGCTGATGCTGAGTGACTATCCTGTTATGCTCAGTGTCAATCCTCTTCCTCCTCAATTTTCATGCTGATAGCTTGTAAGAACATTTTTGGTTCTGGGCACCGCCATCAGTGGCCAAGGCCCAATTTTTCTGCCCCTGTTTTACAGGGGCGTGTAATTACAATTTTTGATGCAATACTTTGCAGCAGGGCTCATTCCTGCGCTCCAACTATAGTATCTGTGAGGGGTTGCAGTGTTGTGGCACCAGTGCCCAAGGCCCAATTTTTCATCCCCTGTTTAACAGGGGCATGTAATTACAATTTTTGATGCAATACTTTGCAGCAGGGCTCATTCCTGCACTTCAACTAGAGTATCTGTGAGGGGTTGCAGTGTTGTGGCACCAGTGCCCAAGGCCCAATTTTTCAGCCCCTGTTTACCAGGGGCGTATAATTATCATTTTTGATGCAATACTTTGCAGCAGGTCTCATTCCTGTGCTTTAACTATAGCATCTGTGAGGGGTTGCAGTGTTGTGGCACCAGTGCCTAAGGCCCAATTTTTCAGCCCCTGTTCAACAGGGACAATTACAATTCTTGATCTAATATGATCTTGATCTAATATTTCACAGCAGGGCCCATTCCTGCGCCTACCAAGAGTAACTATGAGGGCTTACAGTGTTGTGGCAACACCACCACCACCAAAGGCCCAATTTTTCTGCCCCTGTTCAACAGGTGCATGTAATTACAATTCTTGATATAATATTTCACAGCAGGGACCGTTCCAGCGCCCACCAAGAGTAACTGTGAGGACTTACAGTGTTGTGGCACCAGCACCACCACCAAAGGCCCAATTTTTCTACCACTGTTCAACAATGGCATGTAATTACAATTCTTGATCTAATATTTCACAGCACGGTCTGTTCCTGCGCCCACCAAGAGTAACTGTGAGGGCTTACAGTGTTGTGGCAACACCAACACCTAAGGCCCCAATTTCTGCAGAATATATAGGGCAGGCCCCTACTTTCAAACATCCAATTTACAAACGACTTCTACTTGCAAACAGAAGGAGACAACAGGAAGTGAGATGAAATCTACCCCTAGGAAGGGAAATTCTCTACTGTAAGAGTTAATATGGGAAAATTATGTCTCCTCTCCACTGATGCTTTATCACTAATCCTTGTTTCACTAAAAACCCCAGATTTTCAAAAAACATTTGTCATTGGTACAGAAAGTGAGGTGAAATCTTCTGAAGAGGTGCACAGACAGCAAAACAAATGTTACAGGGGTGATAACCCTTCCCTATGTTTTCCAAAAAGCTTAAAAATCGATTTTTTGACTGAAGCTACACTTTAAAAATGTACCAGTTCAAAATTACAAACAGATTCTACTTAACAACTACTTAACTACTTAACGACTGTTCTAAGCACGGGAAACACACGCCACTTTACAGGCATACTATAGACACCCCCCAGGTATGATATTTAAAGGAATATTTCACTTTTTTTTTCACTTTAAGCATCATTAAAATCATTGCTCCTAAAAAAATGTCCGTTTTTAAAACTTTTTTTTGCATTGATACATGTCCCCTGGGGCAGGACCCGGGTCCCCAAACCCTTTTTAGGACAATAACTTGCATATTAGCCTTTAAAATTAGCACATTTGATTTCGAACGTTCGAGTCCCATAGACTTTAACGGGGTTCTAAAGTTTGCGCAAACTTTCGGCCCGTTCGCAGGTTCTGGTGCGAACCAAACCGGGGGGTGTTCGGCTCATCCCTAGTTCCTACTAATCAGGTCAATGGTCCCAAAAATGTGTCAAAAAGGTCCCGAACTGTCCGCCGCAATGTCGCAGTCCCACTAAAAATCGCAGATCGCTGCCATTACTAGTAAAAAAAATAAAATAATAAAAATGCCATAAATCTATTTCCTATTTTGTAGACGCTATAACTTTTGTGCAAACCAATCAATATACGCCTAATGCGTTTTTTTTTTTTTTTTACTAAAAGTATGTGAAAGAATACATATATCGGCCTAAACTGATGAAGAAATTTCTTTTTTACACTTTTTTGGGTGATATTTATTATAGCAAAAAGTATGAAATATTGTTTTTTTTTCAAAATTGTTTATTTTTGTTTATAGTGCAAAAAATAAAAAACGCACAGGTGATCAAATACCACCAAATGAAAGCTCTATTTGTGGGAAAAAAAGGACAATTTTGTTTGGGTACAGCGTCGCATGACCGCACAATTGTCATTTAAAGCAACTCAGTGCCATATCGCAAAAACTGGCCTGGTCATTAAGGGGGAAAATCTTCCCGGGCTGAAGTGGTTAAGGTTACTATTGTTAAGATAATTTTCTCTGTGCCTCCCATTCACTAACCTAATAAGTAGAGTTGTCAAATACTCATCTACACACAGTTTGGAACTCCCTACTGCTGCTGGTACTGGAGTACAGCTGCGATAGAGATAACAATTGGTCAGCATCAAAGGAGATATGGGTTAAAAAAAAAGCCATTGTCTATCTAGTTTTGTCAGAATATCACAGTTTGACAGCACCCACATCACCCAGAATGGAAGTTCTAATCTAATGCTGGGGACAAAAAAAAAGTAAAAAAAAAGGGTCTCACCATAGACTTTAGTGTGTGTTAATGTCTGTGATGTCTGTGAAGAAGAGAGAGAGGAAAACAGTAAACAAGGTCGGATTTTCCGACGGAAAATGTTTAATGGGAGCTTTTTGTCGGAAATTCCGACTGTGTGTAGGCTCCATCGGACATTTTCCATCGGAATTTCCGTCGCACAAAATTTGAGATCTGGATCTCAGATTTTCGGACAAAAAAATTAATTGTCGGAAATTCCGATCGTGTGTACACAATTCCGACGCACAAGGTTCCATGCATGCTTGGAATCAAGCAGAAGAGCAGCACTGGCTATTGAACTTCATTTTTCTCGGCTTGTCGTACATGTTGTAGGTCACCGCGTTCTTGACGGTTGGAATTTCCAACCAACTTTGTGTGACCGTGTGTATGCAAGACAAGTTTGAGCCAACATCCGTTGGAAAAAATCCATAGATTTTGTCGTCGGAATGTGCGATCGTGTGTACATGGCATTAGACACCCTGAATTTAGTTTAATGCCAGGGAGAAGAATAGCAACTGGGTGAAGCAAAATTTAACAATGCCAATTGCTAGTTTCTGAAGATTGATTAATGGGGATGTCTGCTAACCCTAGCACTCAAATCTAAAGTCTGGACATAGAAATTTTACGTGAAATATATTTATATTGTTAGGGTTAACAAACACTTTAACCCTTCACTCACTCGAGGCATAAATGTCACAGAGTTTAGTAGACTCCAATGCTGACTGTCAACTAACAGGTAAGACAGATGCTAGAGTGATGTAAGTCTTCAGACCAGGGCCAGATTTAGCATGTCTGATGTGGGGGTGGCAGAGGATAGTGGGTCCGCATTGCAGTTCACAGGAGGTAAGCAGGACAGAGAATAGAGTCAGCAGTTTGTAGGGCAGTGTACAGAGGTCAGCAAGGCGGAGGACAGGTGTCAGTAGTAAGTGAGGCAGTGGATAGAGGTCGATAGTAGGCAAGGCAGAGTTTAGGAGTCAGTAGTAGGTGACACAGAGGACATATTTTGCCTAACAGTGGGAGGGGCTTAACCACTTCAGCCCCAGAAGATTTAGCTGCTGAATGACCGGGCCATTTTTTGCGATTCAGCACTGCGTCGCTTTAACTGACAATATTTTGTATATTTTGCTATAATAAATATCCCCATTTTTTTTTAAAAAAGCTATTTTTTTCTCAGTTTAGGTCGATATGTATTTTTATACATATTTTTGGTAAAAAAAAATCACAATAAGCGTATATTGATTGGTTTGCGCAAAAGTTATAGCGTCTACAAAATAGGGGATAGATTTATAGCATTTTTATTATTATTTTTTTTTACTTGTAATGGCAGCGATCTGCGATTTTTATCGGGACTGTGACATTATGGCGGACACATCGGACACTTTTGACACATTTTTGGGACCATTGGCATTTATACAGCGATCAGTGCTATAAAAATGCACTGATTACTGTGTAGATGTCACTGGCAGGCAAGGGGTTAACTGTGTTCCCTGCAACGTGTTTCTAACTGAAGGGGGAGAGGACTGACTAGAGGAAGTAACGGATTGTGGTTCCTAGCCTATAGGAACACACGATCTGTCACTCCTCTCAAAACAGAACAGGGATTTGTGTATTTACACACACACTTCCCTGTTCTGCCTCTCCTGCTCATGATTGCTCGTGGCCAGCGGTCATCGCGACCTCCGGCGGTGCGCGCGCCTGCTATGCCGATCCCGCGAGCCAACATATAGCTACTACGGTTTGCAGGGTCGTGCCGACCTGCCGCTGTAAAATGACAGCGGCTGGTCGGCAAGCGGTTAAAGGGGAATGATTAAATTGAATCTGTGCCTAGTCACTCTATACACTGCACACATATACCACAGTCCTCGTACCCACAAAATACTCCTACTTATTATGTCACAAATGACAGTCTCACAGATGCACATAAACCTTGAAATAAAGGATCATTTTTAAAAATGTAAACTTTCCATCACATATGCTTTTCTGTACACAAAAAGTATTCACTTTGTCTGTCTGAGCCTACTTTAAAGAAGAACTTCATTAAAACCAGCAACTGTTGAGACAATGAACACTTTGGTCAGGACTATGTAATGTACAAAGCAACATATAGAATGTAGTATCAGGACAAGCCCAACAGTTCACATCAGATTCCTCCCTTGCATCAAGAGTCCAGAGTCCCTCCCAACATCGGGGTCCCCAGAGTCACTTCCCTTATGTCAGGATCCCCAGTCATGCCCCACTTACATCAAGGTCTCCTGACTTCCTCATCCTTATCTCAGGGTTCCAAGAGTCCCCCCTTACATCAGGGTCCCCAGAGTCCCCCCTTATTTCATCAGCGTCCCCAGTGCCATCCACCTTACATCACAGTTCCCACAGTCACCCGACAAACAAACAAAAGGTTTCCCAGCACACTTAGCTGCAAAACAACCAAATTGACCCTGTTAAAAACAGAGGGTTTTGTTTGTACATATTTGCATATACAGTATCTCACAAAAGTGAGTACACCCCTCACTGTTTTGGAAATATTTTATTATATCTTTTCATGTGACAACACTGAAATTACACTTTGCTACAATGTAAAATAATGAGTGTAAAGCTTGTATAACAGTGTCAATTTGCTGCCCCCTCAAAATAACTCAACACACAGCCATTAATGTCTAAACCACTGGCAACAAAGGTAAGTACACCCCTAATTGAAAATGTCCAAATTGGGTCCAAAGTGTCAATATTTTGTGTGGCCCCATTATTTTCCAGCACTGCTTTAACGCTCTTGGGCATGGAGTTCACCAGAGCTTCACAGGTTGCCACTGGAGTCCTCTTCCACTCCTCCATGACAACATCACGGAGCTGGTGGATGTTAGAGACCTTGCACTCCTCCACCTTCCATTTGAGGATGTCCCACAGATGCTCAATAGGGTTTAGGTCTGGAGGCATGCTTGGCCAGTCCATCACCTTTACCCTCAGCTTCTTTAGCAAGGCAGTGGTCGTCTTGCAGTTGTGTTTGGGGTCATTGTCATGTTGGAATATTGCTCTGCGACCCAGGGATCATGCTCTGCCTCAGTATGTCACAATACATGTTTTCATTCATGGTTCCCTCAATGAACTGTAGCTCCCCAGTGCTGGCAGCACTCATGCAGCCCCAGACCATGACACTCCCACCACCATGCTTGACTGTAGGCAAGACACACTTGTCTTTGTACTCCTCACCTGGTTGCTGCCACACACGCTTGACACCATCTGAACCAAATAAGTTTATCTTGCTCTCATCAGACCACAGGAGATTCCAGTAATCCATGTCCTTAGTCTGCTTGTCTTCAGCAAACTGTTTGCGGGCTTTCTTGTGCATCATCTTTAGAAGAGGCTTCCTTCTGGGGTGACAGCCATGCAGACCAATTTGATGCAGTGTGTGATGTATGGTCTCAGCACTGAAAGGCTGACCCCCCACCCCTTCAACCTCTGCAGCAATGCTGGCAGCACTCATATGTCTATTTCCCAAAGACAACCTCTGGATATGACGGTAAGCATGTGCACTCAACTTCTTTGGTCGACCATGGTGAGGTCTGCTCTGAGTAGAACCTGTCCTTTTAAACCGCTGTATGGTCGTGGCCACCATGCTGCAGCTCAGTTTCGGGGTTTTGGCAATCTTCTTATAGCCTAGGCCATCTTTATGTTGAGCAACATTATTTTTTTCAGATCCTCAGAGAGTTCTTTGCCATGAGGTGCCATGTTGAACTTCCAGAGACCAGTATGAGAGAGTGAGAGCAGTAACACCAAATTCAACACACCTGCTCCCCATTCACACCTGAGATCTTGTAGCACTAACAAGTCACATCACACTGGGGAGGAAAAATGGCGAATTGGGCCCAATTTGGACATTTTCACTTAGGAGTGTACTCACTTTTGTTGCCAGCGGTTTCGACATTAATGGCTGCATGTTGAGTTATTTTTAGGGCACAGCAAATTTACACTGTTGTACAAGCTGTACACTCACTACTTTACATTGTAGCAAAGTGTCATTTCTTCAGTGTTGTCATATGAAAAGATATAATAAAATATTTACAAAAATGTGATGGGTGTACTCACTTTTGTAAGATACTGTATATGCGTAAGTTGCTGTGCCCACATCAATGCTCCTCTGTAAACTGCAGTTATAACTCTACTGTCTCCTAAATAGGAGCACATATAGCAGTAGGATGGATTAATGTAAACAGACAGGGTCAATTTGGCTGTTTTGCAGGCTGGCAAGTGTGCTGGAAAACCTTTTGTTTGTTTGTGATGTGTGTTGCCCTTCAATGTGCAAATGATACTCGCTAACAAGCTTTTTAGAGGCTTACCAGAGGTTTAAGGAATGTCTATGTAATTGTGGAATATATTTACAGTATGCTGTAACTGCTCATGAGAGCACACTTGGCTCCTTGGCGTGAGAGGGAGTTGAGTGTCTTTTGCTGGCAAAAATAAAAAGTTTGTTTTTCTTAGAGTCTGTTGTCCAGAGTTACCACTGATTTCCCAAAGTGGTTTTACAGCTACATACTGCTATATGTGCTGTTCACACCTGATGGGTTATTTATACATGTATAAGTTGTTTGGATTTAAAGCACAGTTAAATCCTATTTCTATTGCATAGTGCAGGTCAGTGACCAGACCCAGACATGTAGCTCTCCTACAACTTGTGGCTATTTGCCTCATATTGGCACTATATCCACTGGAGCATTTGCATTTTGCAGAGCAGCATAGAAACTGACAAGAGAGATTACTTTGATGTAGTTAGCCAGCTTAAACATGTATTGCAATGTATGTGAACAAACGATCCCAGTTTTTGTGCAGTTTTACTAGAAAGGGTGTATAGAAGTGTGCAGAGGGTCTATTCAGAATGTATTGTGGATAAAGTAACACAAACACATCAATTTAGAGTTTAAGATGAGAAACACGTCACATTTTCATACCTGACCTTATTGCTGGTGCTAAGGTATGGATAGACCATATACGGTATCTAGCAGTTGCTCAGGAACATTACATATCTTGCTCTCACTATAAATATCTTATGAGAAAAGGTCTTTTTTTTTTGCATTTTTGTTTTTAAAAAAGTATTTAGATAGAATTCAAGTTAAAAACATATTTTTAAAAACTCAAGTTAATGTTAAAAAAAAAACTTGTTCGGGCCCTTTCACACTGGGGCGGGGGCAGCGTCAGCGGTAAAGCGGCGCTATTGTAAGCGGCGCTTTACCGTCGGTATTCGGCTGCTAGCGGGCGGTTTTACCCACGCTAGCGGCCGAGAAAGGGTTAAAAACCACCGCAAAGCTCCTCTGCACTTTGCTGGCAGTATAGCCACGCTGTCCCATTGATTTCAATGGGCAGAAGCGGTGAAGGAGCGGTATACACTCCGCTCCTTCACCATTCTGAAGATGCTGCTAGCAAGACTTTTTTTCCCGTCCTGCCAGCGCACCGCTCCAGTGTGAAAGCCCTTGGGGCTTTCACACTGGAATCAAAGCAGCGGCACTTTTGGGTCGGTTTGCAGGCGCTATTATTAGCGCAATAGCGTCTGCAAACTGCCCCAGTGTGAAAGGGCCCTTATTGTGTTTGTAATCTACTTTTTACATTGGTGTCTTTTTTTAATTCACTGAGTGCTAAGAGTCTCAATCGTTCATGTATTCACTAAGAAAGCTTGTTTAGACGTATTAATTGGAAGTTGGTAGACTAGACATCTGTTTGGATACTAAAGTATTTGGTAATTATGGTGGATTGATGGATCTGTTGCAGACCAGACTGGCAATAAAGAACGAGGCTTCTTGTATTTCAGAAATTTAATCAAGATAATCTCAAGGACAGTTATATAACGAGTTCAGATTTACATGGTGTTTAATAAGGTTCTTTTCCATTTTTAAACACTTAATTGATTTTGACTGAATTGATTAGGAGACTGAGCTTCTTAAAAAAGATTCTTGTGATTTCACTCAGCCTTAGTTTACAAGTAGGTGCTTGGAACAGAATGCTCTGTTATCAGCTTTGTGTAAACAAGGGTACCATGTATATATCTGTCATTTAGATTTGGTTGTCGGAATCTATGATAGTGTCTTGAGCACCACATGAGAAATTCTGAAACTCCTCTGTTCAGGAAGATGGCCAGGTTGTCCAATATGAGGGATACAAGGCTGGGCAATCTGAAATGGAAAGTCAAGTTGCAAACAATCCAAAGTACCTAATGAGTACAACGTGATAACAGTAAAAGCAGATGTTTTAGGTCTAGCTAATTTTAGCACCACCCAAGGCACCTTATAAAATCACGGCTAAGGAATCTTAATAGTCTATCAGCTCTGGTAATTAGAATAAAAGCTGACTTTAATACTTTCTTGTCCATAATCTGGGGCCTGGGCATGGGTGCACTCTCAGTCTTAAATTGGACCCCTGAAAGAGGGTTTCACTAAAAGTCACATCAGCATGCATTTCTACATGCTGATATGAAAAAATCTTACGTTCTTAGTTGTCCATTATGCGTGAAATAGAGCTGGGCACTCTAAAAAAAAGAAAGTGAAGTAGCAAACAATCCAAAGTATCTAATGAGTATCACGTAATAACAACAAAACAAGATGTTTAATTGTAGGTCTGCTTTAATTTTATCCCCACCTAAGGCACTACAAGAAGATTGCTACCTCTCTTTGTTATACACTGCAGCAGAGAAAACTCCAGGATTGGAGGGGAGGCCAATCACAGTTTTTTGTATTGTTTCCCTATGCTTTATAAATGTATGTTGTTTTTCTTTTTAGTTTCAATAGATCTTTATTAAGGATTTAAAGTATACAGAAAGACATCACAATGTGTCGGGGAAGGCTATTGACATACAAGGTAATTAAAAAGGTTATCAAAAAGGTTAGAAAAAGCAAAATAATACTTAAGGAGGTAGTGCACTTTTGCCTGTATCCCACATTGAGAACTCTGGTATTGGCCTATTTCTGACAAAATTCAGAAACATGACATTAATTAATAAATGGATAGCAAATGGGCCTAAGTGGGCTTTACTATTAGGTAAGTGTCCTTAGTGACCTGTCAGATCATTCTGTCTATGGCTTCCAAGAAGTTGTGTTTTTTGTGTCAGTAGTAAGGCCATACTGCTGTTTTTTTAAATAAACCATATAGTTTGATCTTAAAGCGAAGTTCCACCCAAAAATGGAACTTCCCCTTTTAAATGATGGTGACCCCCTGACATGCCATATTTGACATGTCTTTTTAGCGGCATCCAGCTCCCACTTCCTCCTGGGGCTCTGCAGCACCAGAAGGAAGTTCACCTCTCCCCCTCCCTCCCTGCAATCTTCTGGGACACATCACAGGTCCCAGAAGATTTTCCGGCCATTCACAGCATGCAGCGCGGCTCGCGCGTGCACAGTGCGTGCCCGGCTTTGAAGCCACAGCCGAGCTCTCACTGTAAGAATGCCAGGGTCGTGGATAGGAGGGGGAGAGGAGCGGGGCTTCGTACGCCCGCATTGCTGGACCGTGGGACAGGTGAGTGTCTGATTATTAAGAGTCAGCAGCTACACTTTTTGTAGCTGCTGACTTTTCTTTTTTTTTTTTCGGCAGAACTCCGCTTTAAGATTTAAACTGCCTCTTATCTAGGCCCTAAGAGTTAATCAGGTTATCCAATGCCTGAAAAGAGAACATGCAATACCTTTAAAGTGTTACTAAACTGAAAATGTGTTTTTTTTTAAATGAAAATAACAAATATGTTATATTTACCTGCTCTGTGCACTGGTATTGCACAGAGTGGCCCCAATCTTTCTCTTCTGGGGTCCCCGGTGGTGATCCTGGCTCCTCCTCTTCTTTTGAGGGACCACCATAGCCAGCCGCTGGCTATGGGGAGAGGTAGTCCCCACGCAACCGACCTGTGTGTCTATGGAGCCACGTTCCATAGACTTGCACAGTGGGACTTAGGCCTGCCCCCCACTTCCTCCTCACTGCATCTGATTGACAGCAGCAAGAGCCAACGGTTCCTGTTGTTGCTCGAATGTTGTGTAAAGAGGAAGTAAGGGGAGAATAGATGCAGCCCTGCACAGCGCTGATCTCTTCTCCCCTTTCTTCCCCTTCACACAGGGAAGGGGGGGGGGGGGGGGCACAGAGAAACTAAAAATGTTTTTTACCCTAATGCAAACAATACATTAAGGTAAAAAATGTTTTTAGGTTTAGTAACACTTTAACTCAACCCTGAAACATACCCCTCTGACTGACATTTCACTATGGCATACCTAACATGACATATTGTTTATTCTGAACCTATGCTACAAATATGAACAACAAAGTATTTACATACTCCAGACAAGCAAAAAAAGCACTTTCAAACAAGTCATGACTAGCTATAGTTATTGTGGAGAAATCCATCTTTAAATTCACAACAGGGACTCTGAAATCTTAGCTACTTTCCTATTTATTTCCATTAAAATTTTGGCATGCTATTAGCCCTGTAATGTAAGCACAGCAGTTGTTTTAAGCTTTTAGACTAAAAGGTGACTTTAGTCTGTGTTGTGATCTTGGAGGATATTTGAGAATACATTACTTCAGAGTACAAGCATCTACAAAGGTCAGAAGTGGCTTGTTTTAGGACTCTTTTGCTGCTTGTTCAGAATATGTAAATACTTATGTCAATACTATTGTCCATAACCTGGGCATGGGTTCACTTTCAGCCTTAAAGTGGACCCTTTCTTCAAGATCATTTAGATTAATAAGAGTAGTCTAGAAAATGGAGGTGGAAGTAGATTTAGCCTTAACTAGAATTTTAATGGAATTCCACTTTAATTGTAAGTTTCCCTTTAAATGTTTTGACACTTCCCTGTTTTGTCATATCTTCCAGTTTGGCCCCACCTACTGCCTACTTTAGTGTTGGGAGGGGTTCCTCACTGCAGGATGGCACCGCCTGCGCCTTGGTGGAAGCCAGGGACGGGCCAGTGGAGGCTTCTGGCCTACTGGGATGTAAGCAGTGGGCCCTGATCAATAAGTGGCACTGCAGCACCCCTCCTCTGAATTGTTGTACTGTTACAGAGCACCCCTCCTGGAAAAATATGTAAAGTGTTAAATAATTCAGTGTTCTGTGCTATGGAAGAGACACCACTGTCTCTATATTGCCAATTGTTCTAGACTGTTCTAAGTGATGGTACACTGAGGAAATGCCAAATTGTAGATCATAATTGTAGTATATTTATTGACAAAAGTTTAGTAAAGTTAAAGCAAATCAATTCCTGGCCTCATTACTGTCTCAGTGGAGAAAAAAGTCTGATACAGAAGGTGTAGAAATAAATTCAGTTAACAATGGAGTAGTTAAACTTTGAAGTATTTGTGCAAAACTGATTGGCTCAGGAGCTGGTATTGGTTATGGGACCTGAATCACCCTCCTGATGGTGAGAGAAGGCACCCTTCTGGTATCATGCGACAGGTGACAAAGTCTTAACCTGGACCATAAGTGAGACATAGGCCTATGCAAGAAGGTGCTCTGGGCATTGGGGGGGGGTTAATAGACTTTGACCAGGAGGATGAGAGAGAGTGTGGCCTATGGCTTGCATGTGTGCACTTGAACAAGAGGTGGGCTTGGCGAAGGAATCAATCAAATGCCTTAAGCGCGGTCTACTTAGAAGGATGCTCTGCTGCATGTGATGGTCATGTGTATGGTAAAAAGCAGCCTGCCTACAAGTATCTGTTTGTATATTGCCATTATTGAAGATTTCTAAAGGTGCATTTGTTTTATTTTATTTTTTAAAGGGTGAAGTTCATCTTTAATCTCTCCCTATATCTTAAAATTACCCTTAACTCAAAAATGAAACCCCTAAAATCATAACTCTAACCGAAAACACCTAAAATATACCTAAGGGCAGAACTTTTTTTTTTTTGGATAGAGTGAAGAGGGCTTAGTATACCTGTCAGATTGCTATTGCAATCTGTACCCCATTAGGGCGATTCATCCTCTCTATTTGTGTGTTTATCATTATCATTGAAAGTAAAGTAAAAGAAAATCCCAAATTTTGGTTTGTCCCTGGAACAGTAAGAGAGGAGAAATGGGTAGAACGGAGAAAAACTACTAGTGTGTACTGGGCTTTACTCTATCCAAAAAAAAAAAAAAAAAAAAAATTTCCCTTTAGTTCTACTTTAAATTAAAACTTAACTAACTTAACGGGGTTGTAAATCTTCATGGTTTTTCATTTATGCATTAAGGTGAAAAACCTTCTGTGGTGCTGCAGCCCCCTCCAAGCCCCCTTTCTACTTACCTGACCCCGATCTTTCGCCGGCCGGGAACGAGCACACTGACTCTAGCTGATGTCTCATGTCCTGATTGGTTAGATTGATAGCAGCACAGCCATTGGCTCCCGCTGCTGTCAATCAAATCTAATGACTCTGCGCCGGGGGCGGGGCCGAGTCCTGCATTCTGTGATGGTCCCAAAAAAATGTCAAAAGTGTCCAATCTGTTTGTTGCAATGTCGCAGTTCTGCTAAAAATCGCTGATCACCGCCATTACTAGTAAACAAAAATAATAATAATAATAAAAATGCCATAAATCTATCCCCTATTTTGTAGATGCTATAACTTTTGTGCAAACCAATCAATATACGCTTATTGCACTTCTTTTTACCAAAACTATGTAGAAGAATACATATTGGTCTAAGCTGAGGAAGAATTATTTTTTTTTGGGATATTTAGCAAAAAGTAAAAAATATTCCTTTTTTTTCATACAATAAAAAACTGCAGAGGTGATCAAATACCACCAAAAGGAAGCTCTATTTGTTGGGAAAAAAGGGACATAAATTGTGTTTGGGTACAACCTTGCAAGACTGCACAATTGTCAGTGCCGTATTGCAAAAAAATGGCTTGGTCATTAAGGGGGTAAATCCTTCCAGGCCTCAAGTGGTTAAATATGTATGGGATTTCTTTCTTTTACACCCCTCCAGTTTAAATGCTTAACAGATTTTCCTGTGGCTTTAAAATAACAATTTTTTTTGGACGGAAATAATATATTTGCACAAATTATATGGCACTGGCACATATGGACTGTGGGAAGATATTTCTCCTATTGTGTTATTTTTATGTGCCCTGTGTCTTTAATTGTTAACTCTACAATGCGCACAAAGAGGTCATGTCCCTTGCTGAGACTTATAATGCCACATGAAAATTTAGCAATTGCAGGTGCAGTGGAAGGCTTCAAAAATTATAGTGCGTGGCTATAAGTTGGCACAATCTATGTAAAGTGTCTTTTTATAGCTGAACTTTTAAAAGCCATATAATTACATGGCAGAGTCCCATTCAGTGTGCGTGTGTGCGAAGGATTTATCAGAAGAACTTGCCTAGGATCAGCCACGCGCAACAAGTTGTTAATGAATGCTGAATAATCCTTTACGCTTGTATTAAAGAAAACAGCTCTTTCATATGGCGGCAGATGGTGAACTAATATTTACTTTATTGTGGATAATGGTGGCAACAAAGATTACACTGATCAAAACATTGTGTTAAAAGCAGAATTCATTCTCCATGCCAGAGGCACTCAGGCGTGTAAATGTGAATTCTCATCTGAAAATCCAATATGACTTTTGAATGCTGCCTAGCATGCCATGTAGAAGAGAAGCCATCTGCTAAACAAAAATTGTAATTCAAGTGTCAAAAATGAAGACATTGTTAACCCCTTCTTCAATGCCTATGTGATACAATTGCAGTAATATATAGCACATTTCCACATCATGACAATAATAATTTATCACGTCATCCAATTCAGGAACTACACATTTCTAAACCATATTGCGTGCCTGCTGAGAGTGATGTTACAGTGAACCTGCCCTGGCCATACCTCCCAACTTTTTGAGATGGGAACGAGGGACACTTATTAGCAAAAGTATGTAGGCATAGGACACGACTCCTTAACCACTTAATGACCGAGCCTCTTTCTGAGATTTGGTGTTTACAAGTTAAAAACTGTTTTTTTTTGCTAGGAAATTACGTAGAACCCCTAAACATTATGTATATTTTTTCTAACACCCTAGAGAATAAAATGGCGGTCGTTGCAATACTTTCTGTCACACCGTATTTGCTCAGCGGTCATACAAGCGCACTTTTTTGGGAAAAAATACACTTTTTTGAATTAAAAAATAAGACAACAGTAAAGTTAGCCCAATTTTTTAATATCGTGAAAGATAATGTTACGCAGAGTAAATTGATACCCAACATGTCACGCTTCAAAATTGTGCCCCCTCGTGGAATGGCGACAAACTTTTACCCTTAAAAATCTCCATAGGTGACGTTTAAAAAATTCTACAGGTTGCATGTTTTGGGTTACAGAGGAGGTCTAGGACTAGAATTATTGCTCTCACTCTACCGATCACGGCGATACCTCACATGTATGGTTTGAACACCATTTTCATATGCGGGCGCTACTCACGTATGCGTTCGCTTCTGCACGTGAGCTCAGCGGGACGGGGCGTGTTTAAAGATTATTATTTTTTCTTATTTATTTTACCTTTTATTTTTTATTTTTACACTGTTCTTTTTTTTTTTAAACTGTCACTTTTATTCCTATTACAAGGAATGTAAACATCCTCAGATCTCATATTTACACTAAAATGCTATAAAAAAAATAAATAATTAAATGTCATATGGAAAAAAAACAAAAATAAAATGTCCCTTTAAGGCCTATGGGCGGAAGTGACGTTTTGACATCGCTTCTGCTCTGCAATGATATGGACAGGTGGGGGCCATCTTCTCATCTCCATGCCTAACAGGGAGAAGAACCCGATCGCCTCCGGTAAGCGACGGAGGGCATCGGAGTGTGGCAGGAGGGGGGCCCCTCTCCTGCCGCCGATAAAAGTGATCTCGCGGCAAATGCGCCACAGAGACCACTTTTATCTGAAAGCAGACCGCCCGCTGAAGAAGAGGATACTGGGGTTATGACCACTAGATGCTGCCATAACAACGATATTCCTCTTCAAAGTAGCGATGTAAAATGACGGCAGGCGGTCCATAAGTGGTTAAAGGAGAATTGTACAAAAAAAATGATTAGTTAAACCCACAAGTGCTTTTTTACCACTACTTTTCCTCTATACTGGCTTTTGAAACTTGCAAATGTAGCAATTTAAAAATTGGATAAAAGCTTTAACACTGAGAAACATTTTTAAAAAGATAAAAGCTCATAAAAGTTTCAGTTTATATAAAACGATATAGATCAGACCAAAATCATCGACAAATGAGGGGGAAAGAGGGACAGAGGGACAGTCCCTCCATATCAGGGACAGTTGGGAGCTTTGCCTGGCCTAAAAAGGTAACAACAGTACCACGAAAAATGTCCTCAGTGTTAATAAAAGCACATGTGTTAGGCTGCACCTTTTGAGAGGGCTTTTTTCCTGCTTTTTTTGTGTGTTTGTCATGCAAGAGCATAGGGCGGCCCTCTATGGCACAAACATGCCACAGTAGCTCATGCACCTTTTTTTTTGGTAGCGAGCCAAGTGCATTCTTGCAAGGCATGTTTTGGCGACAAAACGCGAAACTGCTACCCATGATCAGGGTGCCATTAAGAAATTATGTCACCGCAAGCGTGATGCACGTCTTGGTGCATTTTGTGCACTTTTCTGCCTGTGTTCACGGAATGTGCAGGTGTGAATGCAGTGTGTAATTAGTGTAGGGTAATCTGCTGAATGATCAGACAGATAGAAACTGTAACTTGCACTTTATTAAACAGGTGAAATGTTAGAATTAATATGTAAAACAGAAACAAAATGGCAAAGAGCATGCATACACTACAGAGTATTAAAAAGGAGATTATGAAAGCTGCATAAACCTGGGTGCTTCACAGCAATGTCATGGTGGCTCAAACAGGGAAGGCTGTATAGCTTAGTCTTTATAAGGTCCTATAACATGACATGTCACAAAAGTCAAATATGTTTATATTATCTCAGCTTTTACTGGAGTAAGCAACATGGTAATTAAAGTTGTGCTCATAAGTTACATACCCTGGCAGAATTTATGATTTCTTGGCCATTGTTCAGAGAATATGAATGATAACACAAAAACATTTCTTTCACTCATGGTTAGTGTTTGGCTGAAGCCATTTATTATCAATGAACTGTGTTTACTCTTTTTTAATCACAATGAAAATAGAAACTACCCAAACGACCCTGATCAAAAGTTTACATACCCTGGTGATTTTGGCCTGATAACATGCACACAAGTTGACACAAAGGGGTTTGAATGGCTATTAAAGGTAACCATCCTCACCTGTGATCTATTTGCTAGTAATTAGTGTGTGTGTATAAAAGGTCAATGAGTTTCTGAACTCCTGACAGATTGCATCTTTCATCCAGTGCTGCACTGATGTTTCTGAATTCTGAATCACGGGGAAAGCAAAAGAATTGTCATATGATCTGCGGGAAAAGGTGGTTGAACTGTATAAAACAGGAAAGGGATATAAAAAGATATCAAATGAACTGAGAATGGCAATCAGCAGTGTTCAAACTCCAATCAAGAAATTAGGGGTTCTGTTAAAACCAAACCACGGTCAGGTAGACCAACTAAAATTTCAGCCACAACTGCCAGGAAAATTGTTCGGGATGCAAAGAAAAACCCACAAATCACTTCAGGTGAAACATAGGACTCTCTGAAAACATGTGGTGTGGCTGTTTCAAGATGCACAATAAGGAGGCACTTGAAGAAAGATGGGTTGCATGGTCGAGTCACCAGAAGAAAGCCATTACAACGCAAATGCCACAAAGTATCCCGTTTACAATATGCCAAACAGCACAGAGATGAGCCTCAAACCTTCTGGCACAAAGTCATTTGGAGTGATGAGACCAAGATTGAGCTTTTTGGCCACACTGCACACTGCATATAATAGATATGCATAAGGCAGGTAGTTGAGAGGCTTATGTCATTGCATGTAATAAAAGTGTAAAATGCTTCATGTGAAGGGAAGGACAGGATCATGTAACAGGTATAAGGCTTCGTGCAAGTAGAGAAGCATGAAGCATGTGTAAGACCCCTTTCACACTGGAGGCATTTTTCAGGCGCTAAAGGGCTAAAAATAGTGCCTGTAAAGTGCCTGAAAAATGCCTCCCCTGCAGCCCTAGTGTGAAAGCCTGAGTGCTTTCACACTGGAGCGGTGCACTTGCAGGACATTAAAAAAAGTCCTGCAAGTAGCATCTTTGGAGCAGTTTAGGAGTGGTGTATACACCGCTCCTTCACCACCTCTGCCCATTGAAATGAATAGGTAGCGCTGCCGAAGCGCCTGCAAGCACTTAGTGTGAAAGGGGTCTAAGACAGTGGCGTTGCTATGGGGGGCGGGGGGATGTGGGCCGCACCTGGGTGACACCCACCAGAGGGGTGACACCAAGGCCAGGACAAGGAGGGGAGCGTGAAGAGATGAGTGTGGGCAGTGCCAGATAAACTGTACCCCATGGCAGATGAACATGCACATCGGTACACAGTCACAGATCACTGCCAAAGTCAGACCTTCTGACCCTGCACAGTGCCCTTGTAGAGCTGCAGCGGGGTCCTGAGTGCTGGAACGCTCCCTGCACTCCTACACTCAGCACCAGTAGTGTATTTAGGTTTTGTGCTGCCTTAGGCCTGACTAAACTCATGCACCCCCTAATTTAAATATGACCCACCCCTTCCTGTCAAGGCCACACCCCTTGCTGTTTAAGACCTGCCCTGAATTGAGAGAGGCGGAATAATTTCCCAACAAGACAGCTTAGGAACAGTTCAACAGTACAAGAGCATAATATACATTTATGTATAATAAAGTACCACCTGGAGCATGACCTTTAAGGACAGTAAAGGGTTAGCTATCTAAGGCAGGTAGTCTCACACTAAAGGGGAACCCTAGGCCGGCCTATTCAACCTTTAAATGCTAATGAGAGATCAGACAGAATAGGGATAGAATAGGGCCCTTTAAATGGTAACAACAGCAATCTCCAAGATGCAGGCCTGATAGTCTTCACCGGCAATTGGAGCTCATTAGATTGTATCCAATAAGGCACAGCGATGTGATAGCAAGCAGGATGGCTAAAACAGGCTAGTGATACTCCTTGAAGTGGTTTTAGGTAAAGGTGTCTATGTACAGTGTTCAAACAGAAGTGCAGTAAAGTGTTCCCAAGGCAAAGGTGTCTGTACACAGTAAATAGGTGAAAACCTTGTGAGCTGCTAAAATTACTAAATACAATGAAAATTAAATAATTAACTAAAATAAAATAGTCAGCTGCCAGCACTCCCCGCACCTCCCTAAATGTGACAATGTGACAATACAAAATTACATAACAAATGTGCGGCCCTAAGAACAAAAAGTGAATAAATGAATGAAATAACTATAAAAAAGATATATATCACAAATCTACTAATAATTCGTAATTTGAGCCAAATAGTTACCACAGGAAGGAGGAATCATACGAGGATTTCCTAAGCTCTTAACATTAACTACAGGCTATTATACAAAGCCCTTAAAGGGGTTGTAAAGGTGTTTTTTTTTTTTTTTAAAATAACAAACATGTTATACTTACCTTCACTGTGCAGCTCGTTCTGCACAGAGTGGCCCCGAACCTGGTCTTCTGGGGTCCCTCGGCGGCTGTTTCAGCTCCTCCCCGCAAGCATTTACCACCTTCATGCGAGCTCCCTCGCACGGTGGTGAGTGCTTGCGGGCGCGCTCCCGTGATACAGCCGGCGGCTATAGCCGCTCGCTGTATCACTCGGCCCCGCCCCCCGGCGCGCCGCGTCATCGGATGTGATTGACAGCAGCGCGAGCCAATGGCTGCGCTGCTTTCAATTCATCCACTGCAGCCAATCAGCGACCAGGCTGAGCTGCAATGAAGCTGACGAGGACGAGGAGCGAAGATTCGAGGCGTCAGGTAAGTAAAACGGGGGGGCTGGGGGCGGCGGTACTGTCAAAAGTTTTTTCACCTTAATGCATAGAATGCATTAAGGTGAAAAAATTTTTACCTTTACAACCCCTTTAAGGTGAGGGTACATCTGGTGGAGGGGTACACTAGGATTGTGCAAATACTGCATGAAGGCACCACTTTTATCCATGTCTTTATGATGGACTGTCAAGTTTTTGAAGCAATATATTAAGGATATTGTGCAGCACACGGAGCACTTGCACTTTATTGTGGACATTATAAATAATTAAATGTTATGTGCACATTTTTGGATTTGTTTCGCAGGATATAATTATTATTAATTCAATATATTCTTAATTAATATATTTATTAGTAGATTTGTGTAATATATTTTTTTTATAGTTATTTCATTAATTTATTCACTGTTTGTTCTTAGCGCCGCACATTTATTATGTAATGTCTGTACACAGTGTTCGAATAAAGTAACAGGGAAGCATTGCAAAAGATAGGCAATTGCCCTTTCACCAATGACCTGACAGGCTAAATGCCTTACAGACAGGGACCCGGGAAGGGGCGTCCTTCAGAGAAGCTACCAGCGATGACCCACAGCTGCAGACAACGTAGTGTCGATCTGCTGGGTTGCTACCACGTAGATGAACAGCAGGCAGAGTTAGGCCCTCCTGGGCTGAGTTGGAATCACTCAATCACCGTGGTAGGCCGCAGCCTCTCTCCCCGCCACAGAGAGATGTGCACTTGGCAAGGTTCAGGAAGAAGAGACCGTGGGGCGTATCTCCTGACGTTTTTATAGCTCCTCCCAGGAGTCTCCTCGGTTGTAGCAAGGATCCCTGGGATGTATAGTTCAGATGTAATATCACACAACGGAAATGCCAGCCTGAAAGACTACTAGTCCCACAATCCTTTTGATCAGGCTCCCAGATATGATGACAGTCACTCAGCACTAGAGGGATATACTATAGGTGAAGAATGACAGGGAAATTGCACAATATTATAACTGTAGTTCACATCGCTACATATGATTGCACTATTCTTTCTATTTTTGACTTTGTTTATAGCACTTCACTATATTCATATGAACTTTATTGGACTCACATTTGATTTTTTGTGATTTCTTTATAGCACCATTTCTAATTAATTTGATCCATTTCTGATATATTTATTAATTTATCAGCACATGCACTTTAATCCATCTGTAGTAGTGCAACACATTTTACCATAGAGCTTCCTACATGGTTGGTTACTGCTTGGTTGTGGAAAGTCTGTTTGCGTCAGTAATTCCTAACATGAGAAATTCATGAACAATCAAATCAGCAAAAAAAAAAAAAAAAGTGGAAATGGAAGTGGTGCAATCACTCAAATTGCATCATGGCCCCTACCTATTAACAACTAATGTTCTATTACAAACATTTTAGGTTACGTATGAAGTGTGAGATACTGCATGTAGTAGTGAGAGATGAGGAACTTCATGAAGTAGTAGCATGGCAGACATCTCAAGTCTCCCACGACTTACGGGAGTCTCCCGCATTTGACTGCGGGCTCCCGCCCTGAAATTTTCGAGTGGGGACACTAGTTCTGAGGGCCGGGGGGGGGGGGGGGCAATGGATTACCTTAATTTGCATAGATTATATCTCGCTTCCTGTTTGGCTATGGGGCAGGAAGTGAAGGGAAATCTCTGCAATGGGACAGGGATGGTAAAAAATAAACAGCGCAAGCCGGCGGGGACTATTTCCATGCTGCCCCCCTGCAAAGTGCTGCCCTAGGCCTGGGCATTGTCGGCCTAGGCCAGGATACAGCATTGCTTAGTACAAGTAGACATCCATAGCACTTCTTTGTCAGGAGGAATGAACTTCGCCTAACAGATCATCTCTAGTCCCCGCCTCTGACATGATGTCATTCAAAGGCCAGGACAGAAAGAGAGAGGCACCGCAAGGAAGCGTGCATGTTGCTGGGATTAGGTAAGTGATCAATGACAGAGAGAGGAGAATATATGTTGCTTAACAGTGTAATTTTACAGTGACTCTTTTCCAGGGCATTGGACTGGTTAATGTCTTGGGAACTGTGGTGGGTTTCCTGATTGGGGGGTAATTAACTAACACTGCCATTAGCCACTAATATGCAAAGGCCCATACACACGAACAGAAAATCGGATGAAAAATACTTCTTTCAAAGTGATCGTACGATAATCCGATGGTTAGTACACAGCTTACAAGAGCCGATCACCACAGTTCATCCGATATTATCCGAAGAGACAAACACAAAAATTGTACTTGTACGATACCAGATCGTATGATTTTCGTTTAATCAGTACAGTCTACAGTGAAAATACAATACAAATACAATACATGACATTACTTTTGAATTTTTATTCTGCCATATGAGAATTTTCATGACTTTAGTAACCTCTTTATTTTCGATATGAGATTAGCATGCAACAAAAAATGGATCGTGTGTTCGAGGTGTAGCGGTGTAGTTGCCACTAGTAACAAACATTCACCAATTCACCCCGCTGCCAGACTCCCATACATCACTTGCAGAGACAATGAACCGTCTTTTGCTGGTTTTGTTTTTGTTTATTGGGGGGTACAACTTGGTTGGGGAAAAGGGTATATGGGATGCCCATAGGATAGTTCATTTGCCATCATATTTTAAAGATTCTAGTTTAGCACATTGTTAGAGCCAGAAGAGATGATGTGCATATTTAATTGCTATGATCTTTTTCCTGCATCACCATGCAGACTGTTTCTCCTCCTCTGCTTAACTCCCGAAGACCATTACTTCCAGGACTTCTTCACCCATTACCATGTAAGGATGAGGACATCACTCTTGACCGTGTAAGAGTGATGTTCCCAGAACTCCTTTCCTCCTGCACAAAACTCATCCTAAAGTAAAGTAATGACACATCTTCTTCTGTAAGCAAGAAGGACCCACTCTGAATAAATCCCCAAGATGGCTCTAATTGCTCGCTGCTACTAGGCTAGAGACCTGCAGCATCTCTCCCCGGAGGACTAGTAGTTTAAAAGCACATGTTGGATAAAGGACTACTGTTCCCAGCCAGCCCAGCCTGCAAATCCTGTGCCCTCAGGCCACATCGATTTGACACATACCCCCACAGTCTCTCCTTTGATCCAGGACTCTCCATCATTGACCGTGTAATGATGATGACTTTGCTAATGACCGTGTAAAAGCAAAGTTCCCTCACAGACTTCCTGGCACATCCAGCCCTCCACTGTGGTACACTCACCGACCTTTCTCTGCCCTGAGTCCTTGATGGAGACATTGACTGGACCATACATTCCTACAGCTTCACCTGCCCCTCTGCTCCAAGAGTTCCTTATCAATGACCGTGTGATGATAAGGACATTGCCAATGACCGTGCAAAGTTCCTTCGCAGCTCTGAGCCTCCTCCTGCGATCGGCGCACCCCCCCCCATGGAGGTGCCTTTCTGCTGCTGTCTAGTATTCCATCGTCCACTTCACTCAGCAGAGAACTCCCCTCAGTGGCATGTTACCTCAGCTTATATAGGAGGCCAGTTGGGGATTGGTCAGGGCTCCTACATGAGCTGCCTGCCACTCCAGTTCCAGGTCCTGCCCCTCTTCCAGAACATTCTCCCTGGAAGCAGGGGAGGTGCCTCCGAACCAGAGCACAGGTGGCTACACCTACTGCTACTCTAACCACTCCCAGCCCCCAGATTTAAAACAGACAGGCCTAGCTTGCAGCATAGGCCTGCCTAAATTTGCCTGTGCTGACAGTCTATTTAACAAAAATCCTGTTCCTAGCACCTACCTAATAGTAGAGGGTGCTACAGAGGCATTACAGAGAGGCATATGGCATTGGTAGGTTATAGAGAGGTATGCCACACTGCATGTAACTGAGGACTGAGACACTGCAAATAATAGAGAGGTGTGTAATAGCAGAGCTGATCTCTTTGGTATTATGGATGATAGGGAGTGAGCTGTGTATACTGAGAAGCAGAGCTACTTGGTCCATTTTACTGCACTGTAGTTCCTCTGTGTGCAAGAAATCAAAGGTTTCCCTTCTACTAATGTGTGTACAAGAAGTCTGTGACTTTACACCAATGTTTTACTTCCTGTGTGTGTCAGAAATCAGTGGCATTACTTAATTGACTGTCTGTAGTCTTTTATTAGTGACTGGAAATATAAAATATTGTGGATGTCAATTCTCCTCACTTGCCCACATACATGCATGTAAGCGGGTGGAGTTCCCCTTAAGGGATGCTCTGCCTCTGTGGGAGGGGATTGTGGGAGTCCCTATATATGGTGGGTGGGGTTTTGGGGCTTCTGGCTGGGAGATATAGAGAGAAAATGGGTCCTGTTTCAGGGCTCGTGCTTTCCATGTCAGCATAGGCGTCGCCAGGGGGTGGCTATCGAGGCTGGAGCCCCGAATGTGTAGCCCATAGCCCCGAGTCTCAGCGGGTGTGGAAGAGAAATGAGCAGGCGGGTCGCGGCTGTTGCGGGCGGCATTGGAAGTGGAGGAGAGACGAGCCGGCATGTACTGGCCATTGGACTGTCAACCCCCTCTGCTCCTCTGACTTCATGCCCCCCAGCACTCACCTCTTCTCCCTGATTAGTTATGCAGCATGGCTGCATACAGACACGATCCTTAGGAGGGGACACTGAGAAAGCTCATCGTACGACTAAGATCCAGAAGACATGCAGCCGCACACAGCTGTGACATGATCTTCTGCGGCACTCGTTCTCTTGTTCTTTCCTTCCCCCGCTCTCCATCCTGTCTGCTGCCGCGGAGAATCTAGATGAGAGCGGGGATCGTACGATGAGCTTCTCAGTGTCCACTCCTAAGGATCATGTCTGTGCACTGTCATGCCTGTATGCAGCGCTGCATATCTAAGCAGGGAGAGGAGGTGAGCGCTGGGGGGGGGGTAGAGGAGCACGGGGACCAGAGCAGCGCGGGGGACCAGCAGAGCACATGTGGGACAAAAACAGCACGCGGGGGACCAGCTCAGCACGAGGGGGACCAGAGCAGCACGCGGGGGACCAGAGCAGCACGCGGGGGACCAGAGCAGCACGCGGGGGACCAGAGCAGCACGCGGGGGACCAGAGCAGCACGCGGGGGACCAAAGCAGCACGCGGGGGACCAGAGCAGCACGCGGGGGACCAGAGCAGCACGCGGGGGACCAGAGCAGCACGCGGGGGACCAGAGCAGCACGAGGGGGACCAGAGCAGCACGAGGGGGACCAGAGCAGCACACGGGGGACCAGCGCAGCACACGGGGGACCAGAGCAGCACGCGGGGGACCAGAGCAGCACATGGGAGACCAGCGCAGCACGAGGGGGACCAGAGTAGCACGTAGGGGACCAGAGCAGCACATGGGGGACCAGCGCAGCACGAGGGGGACCAGCGCAACACGAGGGGGACCAGCGCAGCATGAGGGGGACCAGAGCAGCACATGGAAGACCAGCGCAGCACGAGGGGGATCAGCGCAGCACGCGGGGGACCAGAGCAGCACGCGGGGGACCAGAGCAGCACGCGAGGGACCAGAGCAGCACGCGAGGGACCAGAGCAGCACTTGGGAGACCAGCGCAGCACGTGGGGAACCAGAGCAGCACACAGGGGACCAGAACAGCACATGGGGGACCAGCGCAGCATGAGAGGGACCAATGCAGCATGAGGGGGACCAGAGCAGCATGCGGGGGTCCAGCGCAGCATGCGGGGGACCAGCTCAGCACATGGGGACCAGAGCAGCACGCGGGGGACCAGAGCAGCATGCGGGGGACCAGAGCAGCACGCGGGAGACCACAGGAGCAAGGGGGACCAGAAGATCAGGAGAGGAATGCAGAAGCATGTGGGGGTACAGAGAAGTAGAGGGGGACCAGAGAAACACGAGGGTACAGAGGAGCATGGGGGGAACAGAGGAGCAGGAGAGGAACGCATAAGCATGTGGGGGAACAGAAAAGCAGGGGGAGGACCAGAGGAGCATGGGGGGGACAGAGGAGCATGGGAGGGACCAGAAGGAGCACGGGGGAGGAGACAGACAGCTGACTCAACAGCTATGGCCTGGGAGTTCTCACTTCTGCCTAGACTTCTTGTCCAATTACGGGGAGGGTACCAAACTGATTCCTTGCCCCGGGTGAAATAATGTCTAGCTTCCCCACTGGTACTGCCTATAAGAGTACCAGTACCAGCCGTTCTACGCTAATAAAGTAGAACTAATGGCTAGTGAAGGGGGGGCTTGGGTGGCCATCGGGGTTGGCCGGCCGGGGGGGGGGCGGTTTTGGCTGGCATGGGTGAGACTTGTCAAAGTTGGCCAGTCTGGATGAAGTCCAGGGCCAAATTTTTGTCCCAGTCCAGCCCTGGAGACGAGCGGGCGGACGAGCAGAGATGACATCATCTCTCTCCGCCCGCCCATCACCACTCTTCTGCCCTCACAGCTGGGACTTCAACGTGGGAGCGATGTGCAGGTGACGTAATCTCTCACTGCCTGCCACACATCAGCGCTCTTCTGCCCTCACAGCGCGGGCCTTTTAAATGTCGGAAGTGCAGCGGGGAGCAGAGAGATTGCATCATCTGTCACTGCCCACCCCGCATCTCCACTCTCTTGCCCTCACTAAATGGGCCAGTGCTGCCAGCCTGCCACCAATGCAGCGAAAATGCACATTTTGTGGCACTGGCTGGCATGGCAAGTGACAATCTGCAAATGGTGGCAACTGACGTGGCAAGTGACAATCTGCTAATGGTGTCAAGTGACGTGGCATATGACAATCTGCAAATGGTGGCAGGTGACGTGGCAAGTGACAATCTGCAAATGGTGGCAAGTGACAATCTGCTAATGGTGGCAAGTGACGTGGCATATGACAATCTGCAAATGGTGGCAGGTGACTTGGCAAGTGACAATCTGCAAATGGTGGCAAGTGACGTGGCAAGTGTCAATCTGCTGATGGTGGCAGGTGACGTGGCAAGTGAAAAAAAAATTGCTTACCACCGGCGTGCCCCCCCCAGGTTGGTGACCGCTGCTATAGGCTCTAGCCCCAGATCTTTTGCAGACCTAGCAACGCCCCTGCACGTCAGGATAGGGGCTGAGGTTGGTTCCCTTCTTTTAAGTTCACCAAAAGGCGAATGGGTTGGGCATTAGGAACAAGAGGCTTGGAGCAGGGACATTATTATGAGGAAGAAATTGGTACACCCCCTAGTTCTTCCCTGTCTGGCCTATGGGAGAACCTACAGCTAGGGACACTGAGGATAGGCATTCCATCTAAGCCAAAACCCACAAGCTAAATTATGTTTTTGCTTCATTGTTTTCAAGCCAATATTTGAACTTTGCTGATGCCACTATTCAATTCAATGTTCAATTCAAGAATTATTCAAGTGAAATAATTTGTCTGAACAAGAATATTCTGTGTGATATTCTAATGGTGTTCAACACAGGCAATGTCTGAAAGTGGAGGGAGAGGTGTATTTATTTGTGCAAACTTGGCTATCTGAGTCCTGGAAGCTTGTGTGTTGGCCAAGTGTGTGAGTACTCTCGGAGAGGTGGTGGTTAGGTGAGGTTAGACATCAAAGAAATCCTGGACAGCCACACTCAAAAAATATTTACCTTTATTCAATAAAGTTTGGTCCAAAATACAGGTCACAGCAAAGTGGAACAAAGCTTACGCGTTTCGCACTACACAGAGTGCTTAGTCATAGCTAAGGGTCAAGGATTTCTTTGATGTCTAACTGCTACAGCATTGCTAGCACCTGGACTTCTAGACTGAAGGAGATGCCTTTTACTTTGATATGACCCACCTGGAGCGGTGATACTCTCTCTCTACTTGGTGGTTAGGTGAGGATGGGCCAGGAGGATAGGCCTCAGGCTACCATTCTACCATTAGACAGTATTGGTTTGAGCTGAGCAATTTGTGACACCATGCAACCTGTATGTAGTGGCTGGTGCTCGACTGGCAAGGCCAGGGGGAAATTGGCCAGGTACCACCCTAAACACGCACCACACCAAACAAGTCATTGCCACCCAACTTTCTTCTCCCCCTCCCCCCCTTTCTTACCACTCCCTTCACTCTCCCTCAATACTGAGGAGGAACCACTAAAAATTCAATAGATGCTGAAATGTTATAATTTGTGCCCGTTTTGGTAAATTCTGGCTAAGGCTGCAGGGGTTAGCAATTTTTGTGATATCTTTTCCCCTATGTATGAATCACTTCCCCTTGTGAAGGGCATATATGCCAGGAAGGCAGCCTCGGGTATGCAGTTTGGGCATGGGAGTGGTTTTGTGAGGACCTGTGTCAAGATATCACCATCTTTGTCATTCACCCACCCTTCAACGGGATCTGATCCCTGGTTCCACTTGTATAGACTTACAATTGGTGAGATGCTTTGTTTGAACTAAAGTATGGGCAGTACCACAAGAAGGAAGAGAGGGCAGCCAGTAGCAGCACAGCCAAATAATACTGTACAGCAAGGAGAGAATCTGTTTTGTCTAAAGATGTTATACCGTTTTATATAAAAGTGTTTCAACATGTAAAGTAGTTTAATCCATAAACACCTTATTTAAAGAGGAGTTGCCTGGTCTGAATTACTTATAATGGATTTAAATGTATTACTATGGGTGTATTCATGGTGCATTCATAAAAACAGGGAGTTGGGAGCAAGCCATGTTTATGTGAACATTCTGGTCAGCCTTTATGGTTGTGAAGTATACTGTAGGTGTGTAACAAGAAGGAGAAGCAGCCAACTTACTTCATTGTTCCCCACTTAGTGGCAGGATCTCAATTCTGGAACCTGCTGTGGTACAAATCTCGCCCAAGGACCAAACCCATGGTTAAGGTGTGCAAGGCTTTGTGAAGAGAAGTACAGTGGCTTCCCTGTGTGCCCATGAGCGAAATCCAGGCATGTACTGGCCATCGGGACTACTGTGAGTTTCCTGGTGGGCCGATGGCATAGTGGGCCAGTTTCAGTGACAGCCTGTCGCCTAAGGTGCACTGCTGCCTAGCCGGGAGGGTGTAGGCCGGCTCAGATTGATCAGTTTGCCAGGCTGGGCGGCTGGCGCGGCTCCACTGGAATAGTGCCGAGTGACTCTGAGTGTCACTCACTGTGTGTGCGCCTATGCGCCTATGCATAATGTGCTGCTGTTCAGTGTGCAGGCCCCACGGTCCGTCCAGGCAGCGCCGTCTTTGTGCACCGTTCGGATTGGTGGTGATGAGTTGCTGCCACCCGCCAGACCCTGCCAATCGCTGTGGCCTCGCTGGCACTGTGTGCCCAGGACAGGTGCCGTGCCAGCCAATGAAGTACTGAGCGCAGGTGCGGCGCTCCGCCCACCTCAACATGACGTCATCCCCTCTTCCAGGCTCCTCCAGGCTCCAGTCCCACCCATGACAGATCAGAGGAGCCCGCGCAGTCCCTGGCTGTCTGGACTGTCCCACACGGACACAGAGGCTGCAGCATTTAAAAAAGAGAGAAAGAAGGAAGCACAGGGCTCTGTAGAAGTAAGCACACAACCTTTACTTTTGAAGGGAACTGTTCTGGCCAAATTATAGGGTGGGTGACTGACAACAAAGTTCCTAAAAGCAAGCCAGGATGGCAAATCCCATATTTCAATCCCAACAGGCTACCTTTAAAGATACCCTAGTAGCTATTCTCCACAGATTTTGTCTGTCATCTTCATCCCCCTGTCAGCTTCCTACCACCCCACCCCTGTTTCTTCATCCCCCGTCAGCCTCCTACCACCCCACCCCTGTCATCTTCATCCCCCCATCAGCTTCCTTCCACCCATAGGCGTGCACACAGGGTGTGCCAGGTGTGCCTGGGCACACCTTAATGATGCCTTCCTGCGCAGATTGCCCCGCCTTCCTGCGCAGATTGCCCCGATGCTTGGCTGCAGAGAAAGGAACTGTGGAATCTCTGTTCTCAGTTCCTTTCTCTGTCTCAAAAGGGAGACACCAGGGGTTTATACCTCTGATATTTCTTCAAAGCCTCCCAATGGAGCTCCTAAAAAATGTAATAAAAATAGAAATAAATTATTGTAAAAAAATAATAAAATTATACAAAGTTGTAATAAAAAAAATAAATGACTCAAACCGTCCACTGCCCTACTGACACCAACCTCTGCCCTACTGACATCGTCCACTGCTCCACTGCTATATACATGCATGTGTGTTTGAGCTTTGAGGTGCACACCCTTATGCAATGGGCTGCGCACACCTATGCTTCCACCTCACCCATGTCATCTTCATCTCCCTGCCAGCTTCCTACCACCTCACCCCTTATCATCTTTATTCCCGTCAGCTTCCTACCACCCCTCCCCTGTCATCTTCATCCCCCCGTCAGCATCCAACCACTCCACCCCTGTCATCTTCATCCCCCCCATCAGCTTGCTACCACTCCACCCCTGTCATCCTTATCCCCATTGCCAGCTTCCTACCACCCCACCCCTGTCATCTTCATCCCCATTGCCAGCTTCCTTCCACCTCACCCCTGTCATCTTCATCTCCCCGCCAGCTTCCTACCACCCCACCCCTTGTCATCTTCATCCCCATTGCTAGCTTCTTACACCCCACCCCTGTCATCTTCACCCCCCTGTCAGCTTCCTACCATCCACCCCTGTCATCTTCATCCCCACTGTCAGCTTCCTACCACCCCACCCCTGTCATCTTCATCTCCATTGCCAGCTTCCTACCACCCCATCCCTTGTCATCTTCATCCCCATTGCCAACTTCCTACCACCCCACCTCTTGTCATCTTCATCCCCATTGCCTGCTTCCTACCACCCCACCCCTGTCATCTTCATCCCCATAGCCAGCTTCCTACCACCCCACCCCTGTCATCTTCATCCCCATTGTCAGCTTCCTATCACCCCTCCCCTGTCATCTTCATACCCACTGCCAGCTTCCTACCACCCCTCCTCCTTAAATGTACTGGTGCACGTCACATATGATGGATGCAGGGACAATTTTATTTCTTCCAGTGACAACACGGACAAAAGGACATTTGTCTTTCCAGTGAAACCACCAATGCAGGGACTTTTTTTCTTTCAGTGACACCACAGATACCCTGCTCACCCATAGTGCAGTGACTTGTGTTTTTTTACTGACCGTGGAATGTTTTTACTTTTTTTTTTTGCGCAATTGTGTATAGTTTATATACTGTTTTTGTGTGTGTTTGCAAAATGAAAGTGGGCGGTCTGGATAAAGTCCAGGGCCAAATTTTTGTCCCAGTCCAGCCCTGGCGGAATCTAATCAAAAGTGCAGAGTTGAAATGTGAGACAAGCTGGTGGGGTTAAGGCCTGGTTCACATCTATGCAGGCTGTAGTTTACATTGCATTTTGCGTTTTTCTATACACTTTTGTGATCCATTGAAGTGTATGGAACCAAAAACCAGAAAAAAGTCCCTGATCCTTTCCATAAAATGCATGGATGTGAACATGACCCATAGGAAACCATATTAAATGGACTGTAGTGTGTGTCTGCAAAAACTGAAAATGCACTAAAAAATGCATAGGTGTGAACCAGGCCTTAGTACTTGCTCAGCAATACTTTCCTGAAATGATTCAGAGTCATGTGTTGGAGCAGGTAGAAACAGACCTAGACACCGGCTGAAGTGGAGACGCAATCCTTCTGTATGTGTGGTGGGCTGTCCTTCGGCCTGAAAGTGTTACTGCCTACACGAAGTAAACTCTGAGGATGTTAATAGCTTGAAATTGCTCACGGGGCCCCCAGGGGGTGATTCCCTAACTACCTTGCAACACGTAGGCTGTTTGCAATGTTGAAATTGATAAGCAAACATGTGGAAAATTTGAGTTATAGGCATACCAGGGTAGGGAGGGATAAAAAAAAATGAAGGATAGGTGAGGCAAGTGTCATGTATGGGTCTATTACTCCTAAATAGGGCTTTAGAGTTAGAGAAATTACTTATCTATTCCTTCTGCAAAGGTTTCTTTTGTCCATTCATACCTTATCTTGAGGAACTTTTAGTAAAAATTCAGTATCATACCTGTCATATTTTCACTTAACAAGTGCTGGTAATTCTCTGTTATACTTTTTTGAGGGTGGAGGTTTTCTAGACTTCAGCAATAGTTTGCATTACAATGACAATGCTAAAAGTAACCAATTTGCATTCCCTTTTAGAGAGCAGTGGGTTTTCTTTAAGTATAAGGGCTTCTGATGAGTTTGTGCAGCATTAATCCAGTAATAGGCCTTCATCCAAAGTCACTGGGGGTGGCACAGAACCACTATATTTGAGCCATTGTACCTTCAGTAGTGCAGTTTTGAAAGCATGTTGACCAATATATAGGGATTTTGTTGTTCTTACCAAGGGAAGGTACCAAATGCAGGGGACTGTTTAGGTATTTTCAAGTAAAATATGTGTTTTTGGATACATAGCTTCATAGATCTCCTCAGACTTCTTCACATTTTAAGTTTTCTTATCAGGCTTTCCTCAACTCTGCTTCTGGTTTTATAATGTATGAGTGGTTTCTACTTTCAAGAGATAAATATTGGGAATTCATGTTTTTGGTTCATGGGGATTTCACAAAAACCTTAAAAAAGATATTAACAACATGTTGAGCTAAAGATACCTAAAAATGTCACTGTTAAGTATGTTATATTTTTCCTATAAATCATGGATGGATTTTACATAACCCCAGTAATCAAAATTCTTAAAACCATTGGAAAGCTAACTATGGCAGGCTAAGGGGTCCTCTTGTGTTGAGGGGGGAAATCAGGCACTGTAGTCACTGTGCGCCCCTGTGTACTCACTGTGTGCTCCCTCCAGGCTCACGTGCCCTCTACCTATTCATTATAATGCATGTGTTTCTACTGTGGAGGCTCTCAAAATTTAGAGTTAGGACCATAGAAAATACTGGGGTGCCCTGACGTGGCTCTGTAGCTTTTGCATGTATTTACAAATGTGTGCAAGCTAAACCCCTGTTTTTAACGCATACTGTTAGACAGGATAATTCGGTTGGTTGCAGGCTGGTCGGTAAGTTGAGCTGGGAATTTCTTTGGTTTTGTTTTACTGTATTCAATCTGACAATGTTTATTACAATATGTGGCATAAATATGAGTTAAATGGCAGTTCACAATGTCCAAAAAAAGCCAAATAGGAAACATAGCAAAAAGACATGCATATATATGTAAAACAAAAAAAAAAAAGATAAGTCTTTAAGGGAGTTTTGAATTGTTTCCTTGGCCAATGGCCATTGAGCCATGGCACAATTAGGCCTTGCACACATAAATGCTGGATGCAGGAGTGGAGCAAAAACTTGTGTTCCAATGAGCTTTGCTTTCCTGGATTTCGCTCTGAAGGATTTTGACCCTAATATGCAAAAGGTGGGACCTTTGAACTTTCATGACCATGGTTGGAGCATTCAAGAAAGGTTTTTTTTTTTTTGCAAAATATTTTTTATTAGTTTCTCTTAGGCCCAATTCACACCTGAGCAGTTTTCTGCTTGAAGCTTGTAGCTCTTAAACGCTCATCAAGCCAAATCTCATCAATTTCAATGACCCCTGTTTACATCTGAGCGTTCTGTCACCTAAAGCAAAACACCTGAAGCTCAAAAAGGGTACATGAGCTTCTTTTTGGCAGGTTACAAGCCTTTGGACTTCAGTAGAAATGCCTGACTTAAGTGTTTTACGAGCGTTTTGTAGCTCGTTTTCTGCTCAAGCAGCAGCTCTCCACCCCTAATTTCCTCACCCCCCCAGTGCTTTCTATTGACTAAACAAAAAGGGCTGAAGTTGTAAAACACTTGTAATATGCTTCTAAAACTCTTTAAAAATGCTTGTAAAAAGCTGCAAAAACGCTTAAAATAAAACCACCTGAAAAAAGCCAGTAAATCGCTAGGCTCAGGTATGAATGGAGCCCTAGGGTTACAGAAATTCGTTTTAAAAAAGCCAATAATAACAAACTGGTCAGCATATCAGATAATCTTTATTGTGAAAGGCCAGGTAACCAACAACTCACAGTTAGATTGCTGTTTATTAAAAGAGCATAAAACTTTATTGTTCCACAACAGTGCAAATGGCAAAAAGCAAAGTGCTGTAATTAACTAAAACTGTTACTTGCAACAAATATTACAGTTAGGACAAAATTAAATATATTAGTTTTTTTTTTACTTTCACTAGATCGTCATTGAGGAAAAAAATGATTCTTTTAAAGAACTACGTTTTTAATCATAGAAGTAAACAATTTTGCTGGAAAAATTCGGATTCATCAAAAGCCTTTCATGCACTCAAAATGTGTCTACTCATGCATTTAAACTTGTATTTGCTCCTAACGCCACAATCACCAAGTGTGACAAGTATCTGTAGCAGAACATGGTTACTCCTAAACCAGCAAGTTCTGACATAAGGAAGAGGCACAAAAAGGCAGATTTTCCATGACTTCATGGGCTTATTTTCAGACCAAGACATAAAGCCAACTCAGACCTCTGGATTTTACCATCTCTGTTGACATCGCAATGGTTTAGTAGAATCTTACGGAATTTATCCAGGTCCACTCCAGTGATACTTGGCTGTTAACAAAAATATACAAATATAAAATTAGAAAATGTGAAAACTAAGCTTCACACGTTGACTGTGCCTAAATTTGTGTGTGATTGCTTCACTCTAAATTTGACTCTCCTTTATGACAGTGTAACTTGTATATGTACTATTCAGGAAGTGGACTTTATTCCTGGGTGTCACCTTCTGTAGATGTGCTCCTGTGTTTGTGCTGGAAGCACTAAGAATGAGCTGTTACCGACAGCTCTGGGTCTCGTCCTAACGATCACGATCTGGGAGAACTGGCTCCTAATTGTGCAAATCACAGTGATCACTACTCTGCAGACCCAACCCATTGTTGTTTCTCCTCTGTGATGCACTGTAGCTTTTCCTCCTGGCTAGAGGAGAAGTCTATAAAACATGTTAATGAATAAAAATAAAAACTAATCAAATAAACAAATAAAGAGTAACTATACCAGAGCTTGATCAAGTTTAGCGAGTGTCAGTGTTGGTATAAGGGTTAGTTAGTGTTAGACGGCTTTCACACCGAACCGCAGGGGGTTTCGGCGGTAAAGCGGCGCTATTTTTAGCGCCGCTTTACCGTTGTTTTAGCAGCGCTATTCGGCCGCTAGTGGTGTGAAAAACGCTGGCAGTGTGAAAGGGGTCTTAGTGTGCCAACTAGTGGCAGTGTTATGCCCCGTACACACGGTCGGACTTTGTTCGGACATTCCGACAACAAAATTGTAGGATTTTTTCCGACGGATGTTGGCTCAAACTTGTCTTGCATACACATGGTCACACAAAGTTGTCGGAAAATCCAATCATTCTAAACGCAGTGACGTAAAACATCTACGTCGGGACTATAAACGGGGCAGTGGCCAATAGCTTTCATCTCTTTATTTATTCTGAGCATGCGTGGCACTTTGTGCGTCGGATTTGTGTACACACGAACGGAATTTCCGACAACGGATTTTGTTGTCGGAAAATTTTATATCCTGCTCTCAAACTTTGTGTGTCGGAAAATCCGATGGAAAATGTGTGATGGAGCCTACACACGGTCGGAATTTCCGACAACAAGGTCCTATCACACATTTTCCGTCAGAAAATCCGACCATGTGTACGGGCCATTAGTGTGTTTTAGGTGTCAGTGCAAGTGCTAGTGTCACAGCGTGTTTTAGGTAGGAAAAAAAGGTCCTATGTTTAGTGTCAGTGCAAGTGTCAGTGTGTTTAGGTAGGACAAAAAAAAACCCAAAAACAAAATGCATACTATTGTTTAGCCCTGTTACTGGTACAAGGAACAAACAGCACACACATGTGGTATCGCTACGATTGTCAGGAGTTGGAGAATTTATTTTTTGTGGTTTTTTTTGGTAGCGCATCATTGTAATGTCATAAAAATATACATCTAAATTTTAAAAACAAGGTATAATCCATCTGGATACACCAAGTAGTTGTGATATTTACAGTTTTAGTAACAAAGTTAAAGTTGCAAAATTGGGTTTGGGAATTAAGATTTGTTTTGACCTTGGTCATGAAGTGGTTAAGCCTTACACAAAATTGTATCTTTATATCTCTTTGGATGCTTTCACACTGGTGGTCCAATCAGGCCCGCCTGTCAGCTTTTCAGGTGGACCTGATTGGACCAGCATTTGTTCTCTATCAGCAGACGTGTGTCTGCTGACACCCGTTGGCATCCGAAAAACAAATGGATGTAGGATCCATTCCCCATCTGTCTGGTGGATCAGATGACAGTCAGATGGAAACAGACAGGCGCCATAGAGAACAGCGGGATGTGTCTGTGTCCGCTTTGCATAGCGGAGCGGACACACACCTGTCATACGCCTGCTCATCAGGGACCAGCGGAGAGATCCCCTGCTGTGCAGGCGGATTGCTCACTATGGGCTTTCTATATAAAGTTGTATACAGTTTACCTTCCAGGTCTTTCCAAATTTTGATATCCAAGAACAGAATCCTTTCATTCTAAAAACTCAAAATAATATTTAAATTGTACATATTGGTGTTCAGCACTGACACTAACTTCTCTAGCTTGTGTTCAGTCCGGGACCAGAAGATGATATGTCTTCTATGTACCTGTGCCATGGCTATCTCCCAGGCAGAAGAAGAAATTAAGCTTGTTTGATGAATGTAAATCTGAGTGTGAACTTATATTGCAATGAAGTGGGTTATACCCAAGGGGCATTAACTAATGAAGATTACACTTGCATAAATGATGAGGTAAATTGAACTAAATTGTGATGACACTCACGTTTTATCACGGGACAACCAAATAACAATTGAGACTTGGGTTTGTATGATATTCTATCCACATTATTGTCAGTGTTCTGCCAGCCTGCAGACAGTTGAATCAACTTTGTTGGAGGGGTTTCTGGGAAATTATATAAGGAACAATATCATGTTTTTGCCTTGAGCAGAGCATTTTGAGAATGAGGATTTATTACCCCATGTCATTATCTTAGGAAAACTTTCTGACAACAAATTTAGATTTTTTCTAAATAGGCACAATATCAGATTACAATAATGAGTAAGGAGGGTGAAAGTATTTTTTATATATTTGTGTATGTGATTATCTGCACACAAGTGTGGGAACAATTAAAGCTGCAAGCATGAAGTGAAAAAAAAAACCTGAATGTGTATAAAAGAATAAATGCTGCATTATCGATAAAATATTGGTGATATCGCAGAATTTTTATTTTTATATATTTGTCACATTTTCAATCATTAAATATATGTGTGTTTGGTAGGTAATGTTAAAGAATTTTAAACACTGATTTTAGTGAATAACTACCCTGGGCAAAAAGTCGAATTGGTGGGGGGATATCTTTGCTTGATGTGGTTGTAAAGGCTATTTTTTAATTAAAATGGCAAACAAGTTATACTTACCTGCTCTGTACAATGGTATTGTACAGAGCAACTCATTACCTCTGCTTCTGGAGTCCCCCACCAGAGCTGTCTGTTTCTCCTTTCCCCCGGGTGCCACCTCAGCAAGCCATGTGCTGAGGGGGCACCTCAATGGGCACACTCCTGTGCCAGGTTGTGTGCATCCATAGACACACACAGCGTGACTCAGCCACACCCCCCACTTTCTTCTCACAGTATTTGATTACAGTAGCAGAAGCCAATGGCTTCCACTGCTCGCAGAGTCTCAAGTGAGGCCAGGAAGAGGGAGAAACAGCACTGCAGATGGGGACAGCAGTGGATCGAGAGAGGACTCAGGTAAGTGTTTAGGAGGGGGTGGGGGGAACAGGTATTGAAAGTTTTTTACCTTAATGCAGAGAATACATTAAGGTAAAAAAAAAAAAACTTTTGAGTTTATATTCACTTTAACTACTTCATCTCTCACACCTACTATACCCCCTATGAACCACAGCAATTTCTACATTTCTGCTAGGAACCTGCTGTTCAACAATAACTTTCTCATTACTTAACTACTTGCCGACAAGGAGTACAGCGGAAGAGTGGCTCTCCTGTGCTGGATCACTTATCTAATACGAGATCCAGCACTCCCGAGTAGGGTGATTAGTCACAGCACAAGCTGATCAGTGGGTGCTGGCCAATGATTGACCGCCGACACATGCTGATTGGCAATGAGGAAGACAGGGCAGAGCTCTGTCAATGTAAACAATACCGAGCTCTGTCCTGTCCGTGGGGATATGATGGTTTTTGTTTCCCAAAGCAGGGAATGAAAACTGGCACATCCCTTAGTAAAAGCAACTCTCAGTACACACACACTGGTTAGGCACACATTTAACCCTTCGATCGCCCTAGATAATGGGTGCTCAACCTGTGGCCCTCCAGCTCTTGTGGAACTACAAGTCCCATCACGCTTCTGCCTTTGGAAGTCATATTTGTTTAATTGACAGCCTTGCAATGACTCATGGGGCTTGTAGTTCCTCAACAGCTGGAGGGCCAAAGGTTGAGCACCCAAGCCCTAGATGTTAACCCCTTTCCAGCCAGTGTCATTAGTACAGTGACAGTGTATATTTTTAGCACTGATCACTGTATTAGTGTCACTGGTTCCCACAAAGTGTCAAAAGTGTCAGTTAATGTCAGATTGTACACCATAATATCGCAGTCCCATTATAATTCGCTGATCACCGCCATTACTAGTATAAAAGAACATTCCAGTACTGTATATATACCATAGATTGTAGACGCTATAGCTTTCACACAAATTAATCAATATATGCTTACTAGGATTTTTTTTACCAAAAATATATGTCAGAATACATATTGGCCTAAATTTATGAAGAAATTAGATTTTTTAAGTTTTATTATTTGATACGTTTTATAGCAGAAAGTAAAAAAAAATATATTTTTTTTTCAAAATGATCAGTCTTTTATTCTTTATAGCACAAAAAATAAAAAAAACCCAGTGGTGTTCAAATACCACCAAAAGAAATTTCTATTTTTGTGAAAAAAATTATATAAATTTCATTTGGGTACGAGACGGAAGCTATTGGCTACTGGCTATTGAACTTCCTTTTTCTAGTCCCGTCGTATGTGTTGTACGTCACCGCTTTCTTGACGGTCGGACTTTGGTGTGATCCTGTGTACGCATGACAGTATAAAGGGCCAAATAAAGGGCAGTCTTAGAAGAAAACCTGTTAGAGTCTGCAAAAGACTTGAGACTGGGACCAGGGGGGGGGGGGGGGGGGCGGTTGGTAGACATTCGCAGGGGTGGCTGGTGTGGGTCCTCCACACTGTAATGTGCAGGAACACGGTGATATAAAGGGAACTGTGCTGTAAAGGGGCACTGCAATGATTACAGTGCCCCTTTACAGTGCAGTCCCCTTTATATTACAGTGTCCCAGTCCTATTGTGGCCATACAATGCTAGTACTGTCTGTCTCCTATTGTGCCCACACTGCCCAGTGACACTGACCTGCTCTCTTTTTGGTGGTGCGGTACAGCGTGGCTCTCTCTGGTGGTACGGTACAGCGTGGCTCTCTCTGGTGGTGCGGGTACAGTGTGGCTCTCTTGTGGTGCGGTACAGCATGGCTCTCTCTCTGGTGGTGTGGGTACAGCTTGGCTCTCTGGTGGTGCGGTACAGCATGGCTCTCTCTCTGGTGGTGCGGTACAGCGTGTCTCTCTCTCTAGTGGTGTGGGTACAGCGTGGCTCTCTCTGGTGGTGCGGGTACAGCGTGGCTCTCTCTGGTGGTGCGGGTACAGTGTGGCTCTCTCTGGTGGTGCAGGTACAGTGTGGCTCTCTCTGGTGGTGCGGGTACAGCGTGTATCTCTCTGGTGGTGCTGGGACTATTAGTTCCCCAGCACAGTCCTCTCTTTCGTTTTTTTATGTCTCCTGTAGTAGCTGCTACAGGCACTTCTCAGCTTGTTTCCAGATTTTCTCCCCCCCCACCCCAGCAGAGTGCATGCTGGGGAGTGCAGTCAGCTCCCTGCTGAAAACAATTGGGCCACCTATCTCTGGGACTATATTTCCCATCATGCCCCTCTAGTTCTCCAATTGGCCCTCTGTTGTGGCCAATGGTGAGGGAGGAACAATAGGCAGGAAGCTTTCCCCTTACATGTGTTGCCGACAAGAGAAGGGGAGGGGGGAAAACGTCCTGACAGCATCCCTCCCCCTTACCCACCGTGCGGACACCTTGGCTGGAGGAGGAGGAGCAGTCCCTGGGAGCAGAGAGCGGAACTATCAGCGCGGCTCTGAGGCTGAGCTGTGTGTGAGAGAGACACACAGCTCAGCCCATGCAGCCGAAAGTTCCGCCGGAGAAGGCACGGCCACATAACGGTAGCGGCGAGCGGCGGCCACGGCCTGTGTTAACCATGTTCAGGCCGCGGTCGCCGCTTACCTCCCGCTGTGCGTCCTGAACAGCAACATCCTACAGAGCGGACGGCCCCGGCCCACCGGGCAAATGCCCGGTCTGCCCTATTGCCAGTCCGAGCCTGCTCTCCATCCAATTGACAGAGCTAGAGCTATGTTGCAAAGAAGAATGGGCAAAAATGTCACTCACTATATGTGCAAAGCTGGTAGAGACATAAACAAACAAAATGCAGCTGTAATTGCAGTGAAAGGTGGTTCTACAAAGTATTGACTGAGGGGGGCTGAATTCACGCCACACTTTTCAGATATTTATTTGTAAAGAATTTGGAAAATCATTTATCATTTTTCTTCCACTTCATAATTATGTGCAACTTTGTGTTGGTTTATCACATAAAATCCATTTACGTTTTTGGTTGTAACATGACAAAATAAGGAACATTTCAAGGGGTATGAATACTTTTTCAAGGCACTGTATCTATTATGCAATTCTTAGACAAAGTAAGTACAAAAATATCTTTTTTGACCAATGTTAGTTAAAAAAAATTGCACTATGGTAAATAAAAAGTGTAAATTTTATTCTACATTTTATTTATAATTAGGTTTTCACTAAAACACTAAAAATGAAGAAAACGTTTGAATATTAATGTTAGCAAAATAGAAATAAAATCAGAAGGTAAATAATAGTTGAATGGAGAAAGTGAAGAAGTTAATTGGGGAAGCTAATTAGGGTAAACTAAGAGTTAATAAGGGGTTACATAAAGACAAATGTTATTAACCACTTTAAGACCACCCACCGCACATATACTGTGGCAGTGCGGCTCTATTGCGCAAAACAACGTACCTGTATGTTGTTTCATGCAATAGATACTGCGGGAGTCCGCCGGCCACCCGCGATCGCTGCACAGAGAGGCAGAATGGGGATCTCCCTATGTAAACAAGGCGGCTCCCTGTTCTGACAGGGGACAACATGGAGATCTGCTGTTCCTAGTGATCAGGAACAGCGATCTCTGTGTTGTCTCAGTGAGCCCAGCCCCCACACAGTTAGAACACACCCAGGGAACACAGTTAACCCCTTGATCGCTCCCTAGTGTTAACCCCTTCCCTGCCAGTATCATTTATACATTGATCATGAGCATTTTTTTAGCACTGATCACTGTGATAATGTCACTGGTCCCCAAAAAGTGTAACTTGGGGTTAGATTTGTCTGCCGCAATGTCACAGTCCCACTAAAAATCGCAGATCGCCTCTATTACTAGTAAAAACATAAATAAACATATTGGTTTTTTTTCAAAATTGTCGTTCTTTTTTTGCCTATAGTGCAAAAAATAAAAACCACAGAGGTTATCAAATACCACCAAAAGAAATCTCTATTTGTTTGGGTACAGGAGTTCACCGCTCTAAGACAATTGCCCATCCTAGGATCAGCTGTCTCCACAATCAGATTAAGTACCGGCTCTGTTTGCAACAGAGACATAGGAACAAAACGATGCTGAATAGCCGCACGCCAATATTCACCTTTATTTGTAAAAACAGTTAAAAGCATAACAAGTGGATACAGACCAACTGCATAGTTAACGCGTTTCACACCGGATATGGTGCTTAATCATAGCTGGGTTTGTTTGGGTACAACATCACACGACTGCACAATTGTCAGTTAAAGCGACGCAGTGCCGTATCACAAAAAAAAGGCCTGGTCATTAAGAGGGTAAATCCTCCCGGGGTTGAAGTGGTTAAGAAATAAAATTGCTTTCGTACCATTTGATTTGCAGATGAAATGAAACAAAGTAGATACAAAGTAACAATATTACTTTGTATCTTTCTATTTTGTGTCTGAAGAGTATTGATAACACAACAACTACAGACTTTTATGTTTTTTATTTCTTTTAAGAGAAGTGAATTGCCAGCAATTAGGAGGAAGCATCACTGGACCCTGTGTACTTTGATGACTTTTAGGCGTATCCTCAACTAGCTAATTAAATAATTGTTAACATTTCATAACGGTTACTGAATATTCACACTATACAGTATATATATATATAGATATATATCTATATAGATATATATGTGTGAAGGAATGTAATGTAGATAATAATAATAATCTGAAAATGTCTATTTTCTTATGTGTATACATGTTTTTCTTTTCCTTACCCATTATATAAGTATTACAGATTTTCTCTGTTTCTTTATCTTCTCAAAATGGCGGATACACCCTACATCCCACACATCAGAAGAATGCGGAACTGGAGACAAAACCAGCAACAACCAAACATCGACATGATGTCTCTCCATTTTCTTTTCTATCTTAACCAATGAGATGTACCTATTAGACTAACATAGCAATGACGTATTTTTGTGTATAAAACATTAGCACCACCTTGAATAAATTAGAAGTGTAACAAGTAATCATGCTGAGCGTGTCTCAGAGTGTTTACTTTTATATGCATGCATATCCACACTTTTCAATTAGAGACAGCAGCAGATAACCTTGAGCTCGATTGAAGCTCTCAACCTTAACAGCTGATGCCGAAATCCGGGAGCTTCAGGCTACAGTCGAAGCAAGACCGCGATAAGGATTTGAACGGCTAAACTGAGACAAGAAAGGGGGTCTTTGCGCAGCCCTCACAGTACGGTAAGCATTTTATATTCTTACCACTGTACGACTTTCTTGTCTTTTGGTTGGCCGCTCGATTCTGTCAGTACGCTGAGACTGTTTAAAGGCAGGTAAAATCATTTCCTCGCCTGAGGCTGTTTTATCGAACCTGCCGATGGGTTTCTGCTGTCTGTATTATCTGTTCACTGTCTTTCTTTGAGCTGCAACTCAGCAGACTGAAAGTGCTGCAGATGTGTATGTGTGTTCTTATCTCCAGATGAGCTGTCAGCCTCTGGAGTGAGATTTTACCCTGCAGCAAGCGGTTATAGACGGGTTACTCGAGGTTTGTAGGACCTCTGAGGGTTATCTCAGCTGCTGGCTCACCCCCAGATGAGCTGTCGGCCTCTGGGGGAGGTGTAATCCTGTAATAAATGTCTATAGACGGGTTTTTCAGGGGAATTGTCTGCCCCTGTGGTTTCTTAGCCTGCTGAAACTTTGCAGTTCAAAGAGTGGCAGGTGTAATGTCCTGTCCTGAGTGTATTTGTGGTTTACTGTTTGCTATACACGACAGGGGTTGGGGACTGGTGAAAGTGAGAGAAAGTGGCTACCAGAAGACCCGTTGCTCCCCACTACCCCTGAATTGTTTGTTCTGAGATTAACCGTACATTACAGAGTTATAGCAGACAGTAACAGCCAGGAACAGCGTTATGTGCCCCCACCCGAAGGAATTTATTGATAAGGAGCAGTAAAAGAATATTAACCCATTAGTTGTACGTATTCTCCTCTCAAGCCGTTAGCCGAGAAACAGAATAGAGAGAGAGAGAAAGGAATGTGAAGAATGTGACATTGTGAATAATGTGATATTGTGTAGAGGATAGAAGATGTTGAAATAGTTAATAAAGTTGTGAAAAGTGGCAAAAGTTATTTTGCTTAAGAAACAGATAAAGAAGGTCGCATGAAGGAAGTTAAGAAAGATGGCGATTGTACTATATTATGTATCACAGAGTTGATGATATGTGAACCACCGCGCTATGCTGGAACTTGAAACAAAGGAGGGGAGGGACAACCCTGCCCTCCGCCTGACAACCACTCCCTTCTTCCTACTCCAGCTCAAACACAACCCACTGTGACAACTCCGCCCGGCGGCCATCTTAGTGCACCTATGCCTTCACTTCCTGCCCAGCCCAGTGCACTTCCTGCCGGTGGCCATCTTGGTACACCCAGTAGGCTCAAACACAGCCTATACCCAGTCCTCCCTGTTTTAAACCAGGATGGTTCCTACCACACACCTGTCTTCCCCAATACGGAAGCATCACATTCACAGGCTGGATATGTTAATGATGAAGAAGCGTCTGAGTGGGAAGACCAACAACAGGCAGCAAGGCTACCTGCTGATTTAACCCCCAATCCGGCTCCGGACTCACAGTTCCGAGAGGATCTCAAACATATGCTGGCAACCATAAGGAACAGTGCCCCTTCTCAGCCCCCGCCCCAACAACAGTCTCGGTTACCAGAAGGGGCACCAGTGATGAATGTCGCTTTTACCCCATCACAAGCAGCGACCTTAGTGACAAGTCTGCCTGACGGAGAGACTTGATCAGTCTATGCCAAATCAAAGCAGGATATGTCTTTTGGCCGGTCATGCAGGCGGCCTTCAATGATGCCTGCCTGACAAGTGCCACTTCCTACACCTCAGGCGTGGAGTTTTGTTCACAACTCCGCGACTGGGCAAAGGAGAAATTGACGGATCAGACCACCACAATCCAAGTTATTGCCCAAGATAAAGGGAAGTCTGTGGAGAAGTATCAAGCTAGACTCATACAGGCCTTTGATGATCTGAGTTTCTCCCGCTATCAAAAGGCACAGACACACATGTTTCCTGCGTGGGAATGGATGAGGTGCCCCGCTCTAGTCCACTTACTGAGCCACTCCAAGTTGGGACATTTCTTGATTTGCTTGCCAGATTCGTGGTGTCCTCTACATGTCCCTTGAATCTACTAGGAGCTGATGTGTTGTCTAGACTATAGGCCTCAATCATGTACTCGCCTTAAGGGGGGATGACCTTACATTCTCCCCTATCCTTAGAAGACTCATCTGCTTTGTGTTCTCTGCCTCTCCTGATGACACTTCATGAAGCAATAACTTCAAGTTCAATACCGCAGGAAGTACTTGACAGAATCCCTGCGTGCCTATGGTCCACAGGACCGGAAGACAACGGTCAATTAAAGGTGCCACCAGTTTCAGTTAAGCTCAAAAAGGGAGCATCATTGCCCCGCAAACCACAATATACCCTAAAGTTAACCCACTCTGCAGCTATTTCGAAGCATGTCAAGGCCCTCATGTCAAATGGAGCCCTGATAGCCTGTACATCTCCATGCAATTCACCTCTGTTCTCTAGGAAGAAGAGAACCCCTAAAAGAGAACCAGCTACCTGCGGTGGGTGTCTCTGACCGCAAAGTACCTCACAGTGGTGAACCTTGCAAACGCTTTCTTCTGTGTCCACCCTCACCCCTCCTGCTGGTACCTTTTAGCATTCATCCGCAGCAAGAAATGGCAAGTACCTAAACAGCTGTGCCACAAGGGGCACAGAACTTTCCAAGCCAGTTTGCAAAAACTATGGCTATCATCCTTGACACATGACAAGAGGAACACCCAGAAGTGATTCTCCTCCAACATGTTGATGACCTTCTCCTTTGTGCAGCTGACTTACCCCCTTTTGAGGTCACCTCAGAAAGCCTGTTGTGCTATCTTGCCAACCAGGATTGCAAAGCCTCAAAGCCCAAATTGCAGTGGTGCAGAAGGTAGAAAGGATGAATGGGACACTAAAAAAATAGGATGTTAAAGATGGCCAAAGATACTAACATGAGTTGTCCAGACAGTTTGCCCATTGCCCTGTTCAGTGTCAGACACACCCCCCGGGGGAAACATGCCCTGTCCCCTTATGAAATTTTGCTTGGTTCAGCCCCCAGACTTGGTTGTTATTCTCCACAACAGTTACAGTTGCAGTCTGATGTGTTGACTAATTATGTAACCACTTTATCACGAGAATTAACCTGAATGCATGTCCAGGCATTTTCTTCCATTCCAGATCCTGAATTAGATACAGGAACACACCAACTACTGTCTGGAGATCCTTGAGCCAAGATATGATGGTCCACTCCAAGTTTTGCTGACCACAGCCACCTCAGTCAAGTTGGCCAGGAAGAACACCTAAATGCACGCTTACCATTGCAGGAGAGCGTGTTTTCGGGTGTTGCATATCCTTTTTCTGTTTGAGCTAGGGGGGAGGGGCCCAGGAGGTGGCCATCACAAAAAGATAACATAATTACGTTTTGGTATAACTCTTCAGGTACACATGTAACCACCTTTACCTTTGAGTACTGTGACATAGTACCTTGTCCGTTTGACCCTTCATGGCAATGCCATTGGTACAGTGACATCCCTGACGGTAAGGATATATATGTAAGCCACACAGACAGTTACTGGGGACAGAGCTGTGGTTTCAGGGGGGGCCAGTGGGTTGAAACACAGGGCCAAACTGGGCGACCATAGAGTGCATTAGACAAGATGAAAATAGAAAGCCCCTGATAAGCAGAATGACTTTGTGGAAAACAGGTATAAAACCAGGTCTAATCCCTTAATAATGTGTATTGGCTTTGCGGGGACCTAAAAATCAGGACAAAATTGAAAAGAACCTAGACAAATAAATGTGCCCTTGCAAAGGTCATTATGCCCCTCCATATCCTAACAGAAGATACCCCTGATGCATACACTGACCCAGCACCTAGTCAGAGGAAGAACCAAGCAGTTCCCTCTGGAAGCTTTGACCCTCATGTGTACATAGATGCCATAGGGGTTCCAAGGGGGGTCCCTGATGAATTTAAAGCCAGGGACCAAGTAAAAGCTGGTTTTGAGTCTTTGATCCCCATAATAACTGTCAACAAAAATGTAGATTGAATTAACTACATATACTATAACCAACAGAGATTCGTAAATTACACTAAAGATGCCCTCCAGGGAATTGCTGACCAGTTAGCCCCCACATCCTACAAGACATTCCAGAAATGGATGGCCTTAGACATGGTGTTAGCTGAGAAAGGAGGTGTTTGTAAAATCATAGGAAAAAACGGGAACCTGCTGGACCTACATTCCTGATAATACTGGCCCAAATGGTAAGGTTACTCTAGCTATAAAGAAATTAGAAGATCTGTCACTGGAGTTAAAGAAGAACTCAGGTATTACAGACCCATGGGATCAATATTTTAGCTGGATGAGTGGGTGGCAGAAGGTGCTCGCCCAGATAGGGGTAACAGTATTAATAATCCTGGTTCTTTTAGCCCTGATTGTATGCTGTATTCTACCTTCCTTAAAAAAGTTCATGAGCAAGGCTGTAGACAATAGCACACCTACATTTCTCCACCAAGAAGAAGAGGACCCCCTTATGATGGAAGATGACAAACCCTTCACTCCTCTACAGTCACTCCCTGTCCAAAATCTCACAATCCTATAGGGTTATAGGGATAGATAGCTCCTGACTGCACCTCTTCATCTGTATCGAGGAGGTTAGTGAACAAGTTGCTGCCTAACTCTATATACAGCCTAAAAGAGTTGCTGAGGAGAATGGGCCAGGCGAAGTAGGACCTTTTAGATGAGGGACAGAAAAGAGAAAATAGCCATTTTAGGGGGGACTGTGAAGGAATGTAATGTAGATAATAATAATAATCTGAAAATGTCTATTTTCTTATGTGTATACATGTCTTTCTTTTCCTTACCCATTATATAAGTATTACAGATTTTCTCTGTTTCTTTATCTTCTCAAAATGGCGGATACACCCTACATCCCACACATCAGAAGAATGCGGAACTGGAGACAAAACCAGCAACAACCAAACCTCGACATGATGTCTCTCCATTTTCTTTTCTATCTTCTCTCTATCTATTATTTTCTATCTTTTCTATCTTAACCAATGAGATGTACCTATTAGACTAACATAGCAATGTACTTTTATATGCATGCATATCCACACTTTTCAATTAGAGACAGCAGCAAATAATCTTGAGCTCGATTGAAGCTCTTAACCTTAACATATGTATCTACCTATCTAGATAGATAGATAAATATATATATATATATATATATATATATATATATATATATATATACTGTATATACACAGTGGGGACGGAAAATATTCAGAGCCCCTTTTTCACTCTTTGAAAAATACTGCAGCCATTTGCTAAAATCATTTTTTTTCCTCATTAATGTACACACAGCACCCCATATTGACAGAAAAACACAGAATTGTTGCCATTTTTTGCTGATTTATTAAAAAAGAAAAACTGAAATATCACATGGTCCTAAGTATTCAGACCCTTTGCTAAGTATTTAGTAGAAGCACCCTTTTCTCCTAATACAGCCATGAGTCTTTTTGGGAAAGATGCAACAAGTTTTTCACACCTGGATTTGGGGATCCTCTGCGATTCCTCTTCTCCAGATCCTCTCCAGTTCTGTCAGGTTGGATGATAAACGTTGTTGGACAGCCATTTTTAGGTCTCTCCAGAGATGCTCAATTGGGTTTAAGTCAGGGCTCTGGCTGGGCCATTTAAGAACAGTCATGGAGTTGTTGTGAAGCCACTCCATTATTTTAGCTGTGTGCTTAGGGTCATTGTCTTGTTGGAAGGTAAACCTTCAGCCCAGTCTGAGGTCCTGAGCACTCTGGAGAAGGTTTTCGTTCAGGATATACCTGTACTTGGCCGCATTCCTCTTTCCCTCGATTGCAACCAGTCGTCCTGTCCCTGCAGCTGAAAAACACCCCCACAGCATGATGCTGTCACCACCACGCTTCACTGTTGGGTCTGTATTGGACAGGTGATGAGCAGTGCCTGGTTTTCTCCACATATATCGCTTAGAATTAAGGATAAAAAGTTTTATCTTTGTCTCATCAGACCAAAGAATCTTATTTCTCACCATCTTGAAGTCTTTCAGGTGTTTTTTTTAGCAAACTCTATGCGGGCTTTCATGTGTCTTGCACTGAGGAGAAGCTTCCATCGGGCCACTCTGCCATAATGCCCCGACTGGTGGAGGGCTGCAGTGATGGTTGACTTTCTACAACTTTCTCCCATCTCCTGACTGCATCTCTGGAGCTCAGCCACAGTGATCTTTGGATTCTTCTTTACCTCTCTCACCAAGGCTCTTCTCACCCCAACAGCTCAGTTTGGCTGGACGGCCAGCTCTAGGAAGGGTTCTGGTCGCCCCAAATGTCTTCCATTTAAGGATTATGGAGGCCACTGTGCTCTTAGGAACCTTAAGTGCAGCAGAATTTTTTTGTAACCTTTGCCAGATCTGTGCCTTGCCACAATTCTGTCTCTGAGCTCTTCAGGCAGTTCCTTTGACCTCATGATTCTCATTTGCTGTAAGGTCTTATATAGACAGGTGTGTGGCTTTCCTAATCAAGTCCAATCAGTATAATCAAACACAGCTGGACTCAAATGAAGGTGTAGAACCATCTCAAGGATGATCAGAAGAAATGGACAGCACCTGAGTTAAATATATGAGTGTCACAGCAAAGGGTCTGTATACTTAGGACCATGTGATATTTCAGTTTTTCTTTTTTAATAAATCTGCAAAAATGTCAACAATTCTGTGTTTTTCTGTCAATATGGGGTGCTGTGTACATGGATGAGGAAAAAAAATGAACTTAAATGATTTTAGCAAATGGCTGCAATATAACAAAGAGTGAAAAATTTAAGGGGGTCTGAATACTTTCCGTCCCCACTGTGTATATATATATATATATATATATATATATACACACATATATATATAAACACATATATATATATATACACACACACAACTTGCATATTTTAGTTTGCTATACTAGCAGCTCAGATAGATATAGGGATAGTAAAGTGCTGTAATTAGAGTTAACCACACGGATGGTGAAAAAAGGTGTAATGTTGCTGTAAGTTTATCCTATATTTATTATTTATCCTATAATTTGTCTTATTTATACTAAAATTATGTTTCTGGTATAGAGCAATGAAAAGTTATTAGCTAATGAAAAAATGGCTGTCTAAAGCAAATGTGTGTATTTTTTTGTGTCACTACAAAAACAAACAACACAAGTGAAAAAAAAAGTTTAACTACAAGTAGTAAAAATAATAAATAAATAAATAAATAAATGTAGCTAAGGGGGAAGCGTATTAACTAGGGAGATTAAGGTAATAAATCACTGTGATGTTTAAAAAATAAAAAGGTTGCTTAAACAGAAATTAGTGCAGATCGTAGGAGGTTCCTTTGAAATCGTAATAATAAAATACATTGTAACTAATGTGTTTATAGGAAAAACCCTGCCTTCAGGGCTTCAGACAACACAACCCAGAACACAGCTGTCACAAAGTCTACAGTTTTTTTTTTTTATGTTTATAGAGGAGACACACAGTGCCTCTTGTATAAATGAAGCTTGCTATGTAGATTTTTTGTAAATACAATAGCTACTTCAATACAGGCCAGGACCCGACTGTTAAAATGAGATTTGGCCGTAATGATTTCAAGCGCCTTGCCAGAGGGCCACCCAAGCCTTTTGTGTCTTATTAAAAATACTTCCCTGCCTAGAGCACTACACTTTTGCTTCTTGCACTGACAAAATGTTTTTTCCTATTTGGGTATATTGCTTGAAATAAAAGCCATATGGCTACCATGAAAGCTTATATATGTCCCATTATTGGCACACTTACAACTGTTAATTAGCGTCGGATGATACAGCTGTGCAACATTAACATATATTTGCAGATTTGTTTTGAAATGTGAAAAGGATAAGATAGGTCCTCTGCAGATTGCTGTGGCTTGTCCCGGAAAAACTTTTTTTATATATATATATACCTGTATATTTGATCTTCTTTAAATAACCAAGTGTTAAGTGCATCATAATTAAATTGAAATACACATCAGGTATACCCTACTAAAATGTCAAAGTCAACTTGTTCTATAATCTTTTCCAGAAAAAATAATTATTTAACCATCCATTATGACCTTTGCAAGGTCAGTCAGTAATCTACTTGTAATAGGAAATCACATTTTAATCAGCTTTAATCACAGTGTGGCTTCAAAACAAAGACAGGAACCCAGCATCCTAAGGTTTATAATACACTGCATGAAAATGTGTATTGCTCTTGTCCATACTTTATTTAGATTTTTTAGGTAAATATGAATTATTGCAAATTAATATTTTGCATTCTTATATACAGACAGCAGATGGAGCTTTTCTCATGTTTTTAAAAGTGTATAAATTGGCCCTTACAGTTGTTCCTGGAACAGGAAGTGAGGGTAAATTTTCTGAAGGGGACACCTGTTCTGGTGCAACAGTCTAATAAGAAATTCCCACTATTTTGGAGGCATTTCCCTTCACTTCCTTTTGCATCACTAATACAGGAAATGAAGGGAAATCTCCCTAACAGGGCACAGATGGGATAAAATGAACTGAGAGGAGTGTTAATACTTCCCCACTTTATCCAAAACCATAAAATTAAAGTGCTGGCTACACATACACTTTAACAAGCAGTGAATGATCTTTAGAATATGCCCTCATTGACACTGTACAGCAAAATGCACAATCGAATCAGTAAAGTCCTTCAACTCAGGTGGTAGCACTATAGTCTCCCCCTTACTGTACACCTGTTTACATTAGATATTAAAGGACTTGAAGCAGGAAGCAGAATGAGCTGAGATGCTGTGACCTGGTGATTATGAATGGCCTGTTGATTCAGAACAACCATTGATTGCAAGACAGGGTGATCATCAAAGGCTTTTTTTTTTAAATCAACCGGATAAAAAAACAAACATACAGTAAGTGTTAAAAAAAACCCACCAAAAATAGTTCAAAAAAGTGTATACATTAAAAATTCCAAAAAAATCTATATCCTTTCCTGTATTGAAAATTATTTTCAAGTTTCTGTTTTTGCAAAGTTTTTTTTTTTTAAATGGCACTCTAACACACACAGAATGAAATATTTTTCATGCCTTTTTCCCCATTTTAAAAAAAAAATTCAAATAACAAAAAATACACCAAAAGAAAGGGGAAAAACCTAAGGGACTGTTTGTATTTTTCAATATTTTATTGATTGATTTTGGAATAATTATTGTTTAATAGTGGAACATAAACACTAAGCAAGCACTAATATCAAGCAATAATAAAATACATAAAAAGTTAAAACTTTTTTTTTTAAACCAACAAAGCCATGTAATTAGTGGGTCAAGTGAGGACATGATAACCATGGAGCTTTTGTATACAGACAACAACCGTGTGATCACAGTGTCTGTATACTAAGACACATAAGCAAAAGGTTGCTCAACCTAATATTCATGCTTTTTGCTATGCAAATAAATAATATGTCATACAGCAAAAGGGTTTAAAAATACAGGTACAAGATCAGCAGATCTCAGAAGAACCTGTCAATCACATGACTTTATTTTATTTTTTTTACATCTTATAAGAGGACAATAATTTCACTTTTTCCAATAGTTGAGGAGAGCAATTTTGTCTAAATTTTGATGAAGGGAAAACTGTCACTTTCTGTCATCTCTACAGTTAAAGCAGAACAAATTTGTGAACAAAATAATAATTGTGTCTGTAAATTCCTCCTAAACTGAGTCCTGCTGTTCCTTTTTGTTCACATGTTGCCAGTCTGCCTGAAATTGCTAAGTAAATAATGTTTCTGGCTGCAGATGAATGCCCTACTACTAGATGTGCCACAGAAAGCATCGCACAACCACTTCTTGTCAGTATCACTGTTGTTTAGAACCCCTCTATAGTCTCAGAGACTACAGAAGTGAAATCACAATGTTACCAGCAATGATGGTGTATGGGAATGAATGGATTGCAATTTATACACAATTCCGCCAAGGTATTCCTACCCACTGAGCCCTTCTTGCAGCTTGCATTGGGCAACCATGGGTTGTGGGCAATGATCACTTTACACAGTACTCCCCTTTCATCACCCACAGAATTGCTCATAACTTAGCAAATACTTAATGAGTTCCAAAAATCATGAAACTTAAAGTAGAACTATAGGCAATTTTTTTTGAAGTAAGATGAAATCCATGCAAATTAAGGGAATCCTTTGGGGACCCCCAGGTCACCAGAACTAGTGTCCCTATTGGAAGATTTCCTCTCTATTACTTTTCTGGGAACAACCCAACATTTGGGATTTTCTTTTACTTTCACTTTCAATTATAATGGTAAACAGGACAAATAAAGAAGGTAAATCTCCCTAATAGGGGCATAGAGAGCAATACAAACTGACAGGGGTTCTTACCCCTCTCCACTCCATACAAAACTAAAAAAAAAGTTTTGCCTTTAGTTATACTTTAGTTTCAGGACATGGCATCAACAGCACGCCAACGCTACCTTCTGTTTCCATAGACTTTCAGGGGGCTCGGGCGACGCACAATATTTAACAAGTAATATTTTGAGTGTAGTGGCAGATATGAGAGACAACATATTTGAGGGAGGTGAATATGTTGGAAAAGATGCAAATAATAATAAATCATTAAATGATGCTGCTATTTTGGAAGGCTAAGCATATCAAATCATTTTTCATGTTAATATTTGGCTAGAAAACTCACCTTCACTAGTTCCATCATGTCTTTGACAAATCCATCAACTTCAGGACCTTCAAGGGCTCCTGTTTTACTCTGGAAAAATATCATGTATAGTTATTCAGCATGTCTAAGGGCCCCAAACCCCTCATATCTACTTTGAATATTTTTGTTAATCAAAAAATGTTATTCTAGTTTATAGTTCATATACTGAACTTTGTGATGGAGCTGTGCTCAGACTCTTGGGTGAATAATTATTACGGACAGCTCTTCTTCATAACTACTAGTAGTGTCCTGTAAGTGCCTGTGGTTACCAACATTAGGCCTTTACTAGTAGCCACTCTGGGACACCATGAACAAGCATATGATCTTATTTTGCTCTGTTGTAATAAAGCTTGATGATGTCATCACTAGGGATGGGCGAACGGTTCGGCCCGCGCATAAGTTCGGGCCGAACTTTCTTTGTTCGGACGTTCGTTTACCAGCCGAACAAATGGGTTGTTCGACCATTTCGACCCCCCGAACCGACCACAAGGCATTGCGGCACTTAACAGTGAATTGCAAGCCATGAGTGGCTGAAGCAGTGAAAGCTTCAGCCAATCTGGGCACAGAGCACTGTCAGAGTCATGATTGGACACTGTCATCATGACTTTGTCCAATCATGGCTCATTCCCGCCCCACAGTATAAAAGTATTCTTTCAATGGCAGCCATTTTCAGTGTGATTTTGGTGTGGAGAGAGATAGAACAGGGCTCTGTTCAGTGCTATTAGTTAGTGTGCTATACTGTGCAATTTTGCTTCAATTGTCAGTGGAGAATATTAGTTTAGTGTCAGTCTAGAGATAGTGTGGTCATCGCGCCCGCGAGTGTGCAGCTAGAGTAGGGACAGCTCAGATAGTTTCACTGTAGTGTTGTGAGACCGTGCCAGTAATCTTGACATTAGTATATAGCTATAGTATATAGTATATAGTAGGGACAGTTCAGATAGCTTCAGTGTAGGGACGGCTGAACACCGTCTATTTGATTGCGTTACTGCCAGTTTAACGCCATATCGTATTGTGTGCGTTACTGCCAGTTTAACGCCATACTGTATTGCGTGCGTTACTGCCAGTTTAACGCCATATAGTTTTGCGTGCGTTACTGCCAGTTTAACGCCATATCGTTTTGCGTGCGTTACTGCCAGTTTAACATCATATAGTTTTGCGTGCGTTACTGCCAGTTTAACGCCATATCGTATTGCGTGCATTACTGCCAGTTTAACGCCATATAGTTTTGCGTGCGTTACTGCCAGTTTAATGCCATATAGTTTTGCATGCATTACTGCCAGTTTAATGCCATATTGTATTGCGTGCATTACTGCCGGTTTAACGCCATATCGTTTTGCGAGTGTAACTGCCAGTTTAATGCCATATTGTTTTGCGTGCATTACTGCCAGTTTAACGCCATATAGTTTTGCGTGCGTTACTGCCAGTTTAACGTCATATAGTTCTGTGTGCGTTACTACAAGTTTTACGCCATATAGTCTTGTTCGTTACTTCCAGTTTAACGCCATTTACTTCTGTGTGCGTTACTGCCAGTTTACTTCCAGTTTAACTTTACCTGATTTTCACTTTAAAAATCAAAAAATCACTGCTCTTTTAAAAATTACGTTTTTTACAAACTTTTTTTTATTGATCCATGTCCCTCAGGGCAGGACCCAGACCCCTATAACCATTGTATGCCTAACTACTTGCATTTAAGCTTTCAAAATAGGCACTTTTGATATTTGACGTTCAGGTCCCATTGACTTTAATGGGGTTTGTTATTCGGGTCCGAACATTTGCGGTGTTCAGACGTTCGGGTTCGTTCGGCCCATCTCTAGTCATCACATTGTGACTAGGAAGTGCTGTGAGAGTGGCCAACAATACTGAGGGAGAGAGAGGCAGGCTCTGATTTTTATGCTTGTGTACAGGTCCTGTGTGCCTTTTAAATGGGATCTCCATAGGCTATTCCCTCTTCAGTCTATCATGAATGCTGCTGCCAGACTCAGCTAACTTACCAACTGCTCAATGTCTGCCACCCCTCTCCGCCAATCCCTACACTGGCTTCTGATCGTCCAGCAAATTAAAATTTTAAATACTAACAAAAACATACAAAGCTGTTTACACCTCGGCCCCGAGCTACATCACCAACCTTGTCTCCAAGTATCACCAAAACTATCCTCTCTGCTTCCTCTCGAAAACTCCTGCTCTGAAGCTCTCTTGTCTTCTACTCCCATGCTTGTCTCAAGGACTTCTCCAGAGCCCCTCCCATCCTCTGAAACCCTCTACCTCAATCTGTCTGGCTATCTCCTACTCTGGCTGCCTCTAGGCGATCCCTGAAAACTCATCTCTTCCGGGAAGCCTATCACACCTCCAACTAAACTTTTATCACTTTTATCTGCTCACCCCCCTACAATTACAATCTTTTGTACCACTTCCCCCATCCTATTAGATTGTACGCTCTTATGAGCAGGGCCCTTCTTACCCTCTTGTGGTTTTTTTTTGTATTGTAACTTTACTTTCTCCCTTTTATATTGTAAAGCACTGCAAGAACTGTGGGTGCTATATAAATCCTGTATAATAATATTAACTACTTGCCGACCGCCCACCGCAGATATACTGCGGCAAGGCAGCTCGGCAGCACGAATCGACGTACCCGTACTGGATGTGTGCCGGCTACCCGCAATTGCTCCCCACAGAGGCAGAACGGGGATCTGCCAATGTAAACAAAGTGGATCCCCGTTCTGGGGAGGAGAGAGAAATCTACTGTTCCAAGTGATTCGGAACAGCGATCTCTCTCTACGCCCTGTTAGTCCACTCCCCCCACAGTAAGAAAGCACCTCTCTAGGGAACACTTAACCCCTTGATTGCTCCCTAGTGTTAACCCCTTCCCTGCCAGTGTATTTATACAGTGATCAATGCATGTTTATAGCACTAATCACTGTGTTGGTGTCACTGATCACCAAAAGTGTCACTTAGGGACAGATTTGTCCGCCGCAATGTCGCAGTCCCGCTAAAAATCGCAGATTGCCATTACCAGTAAAAACAATAAAATAAATGAAAAGTCCCTAAATCTATCCCCTATTTTGTAGACACAATAACATTTGCGCAAACCAATCAATATACGCTTATTGGGATTTTTTACCAGATATATGTAGCAGAATACATATTGGCCTAAACTGATGAATAAACTTGTTTCTTTACATTTTTTTTTTTGCGATATGTATTATAGCAAAAAGTAAAAATGTTTTTTTTCTTTTCAAAGTTGCCGGCCTTTTTTTGTTTATAGTGCAAAAAAATAAAAACCGCAGTGGTGATCAAATGCCACCAAAACAAAGCTCTATATTTATAGGGAAAAAAGGAAATCAATTTTGTTTGGGTACAGCGTCGCATGACTGCGCAAATTATCAGTTAACGCAATGCAGTGCCATATCGCAAAAAATGGCCTGGTCATTAAGGGGGTAAATCCTTCCGAGGCTGAAGTGGTTAATAATAGTAATAACTTTTTTTGTAAATAAACAATTTAAACGAAGAGCACTACTCGTTTTTATTTTATTTTTGGAGAATATATACTGTATGTGTCCACCTTTGAAGTGGAGGAGACAGAGTGGTGTTATTTCAGACATCTTTAAAAAGGAGCTGCGCTAGTAGGACTTAGTTTGCAGTGGAAGAGACAAGGTAGTGCTTTTAAATACTGTATATCCCATTATAGGGGAAAGGTGCAGTATGGTTCTATGGTAACTAAGTTCCACCGTTTAGGGTGAGAGTCCATCTTATTTAAAGATTGGGAAGGGAACACAAAGTCTTGGTGTGTGTCAATGTTTTTCAATGTAGGACTTTTATAGTTTTTATTTATTATTGTGATGTGATGGCACTGGAGTACGTTTTTCACTAAGGCGATTATTTGTTTGTTGGGTACATATAATATCAACACTATTGAGTGCTGTACTTAAAGGGGTTGTAAAGTAAACTCTCACGGTTTTTCACCTTAATACATTCTATGCATTAACCGGTTCCCGACCGGCCGCCGCAGTTATACTGCGGCAGAATGGCTCCCCTGGGTGAGCCTCTGTAGTACGTCGGCCCTTTAAGACGCTGTAGGAGGCACACGTGCACACCCACAGTGTGAGCCTGGAGCCGATGCGAGTGCCTGGCGGGCACGATGACCACCGGGCACCCGTAATCGCTCGTGACAGAGCAAGAACCAGGATCTGTGTATGTAAACACACAAATCACGGTTCTCTCAGGGGAGAGGAGAGAGATTGTGTGTTCATACTAAGTATGAACACCGATCTCTCTCCTCCCCTAGTCAGTCCCATCCCCCACAGTTAGAACACACCTAGGGAACATAGTTAACCCCTTGATCGCCCCCTAGTGTTAATCCCTTCTCTGCCAGTGACATTTATACAGTAATCAGTGCATTTTTATAGCACTGATCGCTGTAAAATTGTCAATGGTCCCAAAAATGTGTCAAAAGTGTCCAATTTGTCCGCTGCAATATCGCAGTCCCAATAAAAAGATCACTGCCATTACTAGTAAAAAAAATAATAATAATAAAAATGCCATAAATCTATCTCCTATTTTGTAGACGCTATAACTTTTGCACAAACCAATCACTATACGCTTATTGCGATTTTTTTTACCAAAAATATGTAGAAGAATATATATCGGCCTAAACTGAGGAAAAAAATGTGTTTATTTGGAAAAAAATGGGATATTTATTATAGCGAAACGTAAAAGATATCGAGTTTTTTCTAAATTGTCGCTCTTCTTTTGTTTATAGCGCAAAAAATAAAATACGCAGAGGTGATCAAATACCACGAAAAGAAAGCTATATTTGTGGTAAAAAAAGGATGTCAATTTTGTTTGGGTACAGTATCGCATGACTGCGCAATTGTCAGTTAAAACGACAGAGTGACAAATCGCAAAAATGGCCTGGTTATTGAGCAGCCAAATCTTCCGGGCTGAAGTGGTTAAAGGTAAAGAGGTAAAAAAAAACCTTTTGTGCTGCAGCCCCTCCAGACCCCCCTTTTTCTTACCTGAGCCTGATCATTCCAGCGACGGGGACGAGCACAGTAGCTCCAGCCACCATCTCGGGTTCTCACTGGATAGATTGATAGCAGCATGAGCCATTGGCTCCCGCTGCTGTCAATCAAATCCAGTGACATGGGAGCCGGGGGCGGGGCTGAGTCCTGCTGTGTCAATGGATGCAGCAGCAGGACTTGGGAGCATGTCTGCACGAGTGCCCCATGAAACCCATGCTCGTGGGAGCACTCGAGAAGAGGAGGAGCCAGGATCGTCGCAGCGGGACCCCAGAAAAGGAGGATCGGGGCCGCTCTGTGCAAAACCCTTGCACAGAGGAGATAAGTATAACATGTTTGTTATTTAAAAAAAAAAATCTTTACAATCACTTTAATGTCTGTTTGGTTAATAAAGCAGTGCAGCTTGGTCAAGGACCAACACTGCCTATTTACTGGACCACAATGTAACCACAAAAAACGGATGAGGCATTGCTGAGTTCTTCCATACCGTTAACAAATTGATAGTGTTACGGTAGTCATACACAACAATCTGATCGAGCGATTCTTCACAGAATTGGACTACATGATCAAATCTTTGAATTATGAAAAATAATCAAACCCTGTCATGGGAATGATTTTGAGAAAAACCAAGGAATTTAATCGAAAATGCTCTGGTGAGTTTGGATTCAGAATCGGATCATAGGAAAGTAGATAGGTTGGTAAAGAGGTTGTAAAGGTAAGTGTTTTTTTACCTTAATGCATCAAGGTCAAAAAACACCTGTCAGTGATCGCCCCCCAGCCCCCCCCCCGTTTTACTTACCTGAACCCTTGAACTTGTCCCATGGGGATGCGCCTTCTCTCTGCTAGGGTGTTCTTGGCTGTTCATTGGATAGATTGATAGATAGCAGCGCAGCCACTGGCTCCCGCTGCTGTCAATCAAATCCAATGACGCAGCCACCGGGGGGCGGGGCCAAGTACTGCAATTGGCATCTATAGACGGAGAATGCTGGACTCGGGAGCACGCCTGTAAGGTAACCAACCGGGAGAGCGCTTCTCCCAGGGGGTAATCTGATGCTGGGAGGAGCCGAAACAGTCGCAGAGGGACCCCAGAAGAGGATGATCAGGGTCACTGTGTGCAAAACAAGCTGCACAGTGGAGGTAAGTATGACATGTTTGTTATTTTAAAAAAAATAAAAAATTACCTTTAGTGTCACTTTAAGTGTATGGTGAATTTAATGAATTTTGGGATCTTCTGATCCTATTTTTCTTTTGGATCCTATATAAATATGTTCCCTGTATGGACAACATTAGATTGACAGCACAGTGTGAGGCACTACAGTCCTGATAAGCTTTCCAGTCTGTGTTAATATGCAGATGAATACAGAAAGCTAAAATAAAAACATATTCAGGTACTCATATTAGCTGTATTTCAAAATGCATGAACTTGTTTATAATTATTACATAAATTAATTGTTTTACATTTGCCTGGGTTTTAAGATTAAGCACAAATCTAAAACTTTATATTTCAGCAATACACAGTTATATTGTTTAAAAAATGAGCAGATGATGTTACTTACTACATCATAGTGCGCAAAAATAGTTTCAAAGTCCCTTTTTCTTTCATCTTGACTGCTTGCCTAAGAAAGAAAGAATGGCTATTAGGCATCTGAGTTTGAATGTTATTGTTCTTCTGTTTGTTCAAGCTCATTGCTTGATTTTGAGTAAAACATAGACTTGCTTATGCAAAAGAAAGGCCTTGTACACATGCCTTGTATTTAATGCTGCACAAACAATTTTATATATAAAATCTTCTTTCTTTTTCAAAGGTTTAATTCAGATTTTTTCAAACAAAGAATGTACAAATAATGATTTTCATTAAATAGTACAGCAAGGGTACAATACCCAATAGTCTTTACAAATACATTGTAAATAGATTAGCTAGATTAGATATGCTTTATTATCATTGTATACATAGAACAAAAATTGTATACATACAACAAACAGAGTGGATGATACAAAACAAGAATAACTGAGAGTCAAATCCACATAACAATTTTCAACATTTGAAAGTATAATAATAAACATCATGTTCATTAATCATAATCTAGGACAATTTAGCCTTTAGGATGTTAAAGGGTAGGGTTGTTGTTTTCCAAGATCTGGCTATAGTCATTTTGACTGCTACAAATATAAAATGTATAAATCTTCTTAAGTGTTTAGGGATCTTCCCCATATGACTGCAAAGTAGTGGTTGTTTTTGGGATTTGTTTAGATCAATATTAGTGAGGGCATAAATAAGATCATAAACTCAATTCCAAAAACTTTTTACTTTGGGGCATAGTCACCATATGTGAAACATTGTTCATAAAATCTTCTTTCCACACCAATTTTTTTACCAGCTATGGTTTTCTAAGCATGCCAAAATTCAAATCTTGCGTCCTTGTAGCAATGCTATTCATGTAATGTTCTACTATTTTTTTCTTATTACAAGACTGGTACTGAAAATGAAATTATAGCAGACAGACCCTCCCACTTGGCACTCCGGAGTGGGAAATGAGGGAAATCAAATGGGAGTAAGAAAATAGTGTAAGGGAGGGATTTAACCCCTGTCAGTTTTTTTCTTGCCATCTGTACCCCAATGGGGGCGATTTACCTTCACTTCTTTTTCCATTGCCAAAACAAGAACTGAGAGGAAATCCTGCAAATTAAGGGAATCCCTTGGGGCCCACCAGGTCACAGAACTAGTGTCTCCACTGGAAGATTTTGTCTCTGTTATTTTTCTAGGGACAATTCAAAATTTGGAATTTGAGTGGATGAATGTTGCTAACGGGGGCACAGACAGCAATAGAATCCTAATAAACCAAAAACAAAATTTAGTTATACTTTAAGCTTGATAAAATGCTTGCAATATATATATATATATATATATATATATATATATATATATATATACATTTTTTTTTTTCTTGACAAGTGAAGTTACACTTTAAAAACAATCTTGTATTTCTTATAAATGCAGTGTCAATATTACAATGTAATATGATGACACTTTAGTTATTTAAACACAGTCTAATCTATGGTAGACAGCTTCTAACTCCTTGTGTCAATTATTACCAACGAAGGATTCAGCAGTCAAGAAACACTAAGCAGAATGGCCTTTGGAAGTGCAAGTGTGAAAGACCTAGCAAAGGTCTTCAAACGTATTGAGGTACTTAGAAGTACAACAATCAGAACTGGCTTAGGCTGGGTTAGCGCAAACTGGGTGACACTGGCAATTATTATTTTTGGATAAAGTATTTCCTTGGATTAAGTATTACACTTACGTCCTGCATCATCTGAACACCTCTTCTCTGTTCCCTGCTTTAAACATCCACCTCTAACTGAAATTGACTTATTACTATCAATGTGCTTCATGGTAACCTATGCTGCTTTCAACATCTGTAGCCCTGTCCATATTATTGTGATATTTATTTTATTTTGTTCTGTTACTGTCTCACCTAAATTAGGAGCTGATCTTAATCTTTATAACTCTGAACTCTGCCCTCTTTTTGTGTCTTTTATGAATTACCGATTGATTAATAGACCAGTACTACCCCCACCCATCCCAATATAAATTTAGTTTCATAAAGATTTATTAACAGTATGCAGTCGTTACAGATACAATAGATAACAGTTTGGTGTATGTGTTAAAACTTGGCACTGTAGATAGAAATTTGCACAACGTGCACAATTACACTACTATAGTCAGGCTGTGTATATAAAAAGATGGATGAAAAATCCCATACAACAAATAATGTCAAACAGTTTAAGGCTATCAACTATTATATAGCAGAATAGACCAATAATGGGAACAATATGTGTGAGACCAATATAAATTTAGACCACCTTTTTGGGGCAAGCACAGGCTGAAGTGGCACTGGCAATTATTCATGATTAGGTATTTTATTGGATTAGGTATTGCACTTTCACACTGCACTTCAGCTAAGGCACAAAGAGAAAATGAGCAACAAACTACTTTGACAAACACTAAACTGACTGCAGGTGACCGTATTTCCCCATCCAGCTCTTTAATCTCTTACCCAGTCTGCTTTTTAAGCCCCTTACACATGGGCTAAATGTTGGGAGACATCAGCCGGTTCAATAAAAACCAGGTGACATTCGGCCCGTCTGTAAGTCAGGCTGCCTGACAGAATCCGGCCGTTTGGCCAGTTTCTGTCGGATGAGCTTGCTAGAAAACCAGCTGGGTTGAATAAAAAAATAGTAGTGTGTACCAGACATTAATCTCTCCACTCTGTAAAATGTACCCTCTACTATGTAACTATGTAACTTATATATATCTCCCTTACTCCTGCCCTTTCCTTATTACTGCGTTCATCAACTCCTGATAATTCTGAACCCACATGCTAACATAACCTCCAGGTCACTGGTGTGTGCCATAAATTTCACTCCCATATTACTTTCCTCACCATTCCGTTTCTCCTAACTTCTGGAGATATGTTCCCATATCCTGGGCCTCCATCACTTAACTTTTACCAACACACCCAGCACCCCCCATCCTCTGTCAGCAGCCTCAATCCACACAATCTAGTTTCTATTTATCTTCTTTCCAGAACTAGCCCCTCGCTTTTTATGTGCCTTTTGTCTGTTAAAAACTCACCTCTGTCCAATTCCTTTTTATCACTAACTCCTTTAGCCTACTTGCTGTTGTATTGTTGTACTGAAACATAACTTCAAGAAATTGACTCTGCCTCTCCTACTACCCACTCCCATGGTAACCTCCTCTGGACCCAATCTCCCAGACCCAGTGGATGTAAAGAAGGTAAGATAGAAATCCTATCTCCACATAGCACTTTTCAGGTTCTTCACTCACCTTCCTCTCTGTCCCTCTCCTCATTTGAGTCTCACTATATTTGTATATTTTCTCCAGTATCTTTGAGAATTGCTGTGATTTACATGGAATACACGGACAAAGGAGTTGCCTTGAGAGTGAGTTGAAGCATGCGTCTATTGTTTTAGGTCAAAAGAGGAGATTAGTGACATGTTAAAGTCAAGAAGAATGATTGTATAAATTTCAGAAGAGAGAAAATAGGATAGTCAGGCAGAGAAGTCATAAAGGAACTTTGATACCAGTCCAGGACCTAAAACAATAGACGCATGCTTCAACTCACTCTCAAGGCAACTGCTTTGACCGTGTATTCCCCTACCTATGCACTCCTCGCAACCTGTCCAACAATCCTTTTTCCCTTTCTGATCACTACCTTATTAGCTTCACTCTCTCTTTCATCTCCTTTACCCCCAACCGCATAACAGGTACCCGTAGAAACCTTTGCCACTTTAACCCTTTTTTTTTTGTGCAACAGACTACCTCTATCAAAAAATCTTACCGCTGTCCCACCCCAACCTAGCCACTTCTGTTTACAACAGCTCACTGTCATCCTTCCTGGACACACTTGCTTCCTCTCAACATACACAAAATCAGGCCCCACCCATGCAACGTTGGCAAACAGATGACACCAGAAGTCTCAAAAAAATATAGCTGCACTCTTGAGCATCTGTGGTATAAGACTAAGTCCAAGCATGACTTCACCCAATATAAATCTACCCTCCAAAAATATAATTCCTTCCTCTGTGATGTCAAATAGACCTTTTCACTAATTTCATTCACACCTTCTCACGCAGTCCACATTAAGGTGTCCGTTTATGAAGCAGTGAAATCTATTCACTGCTTCATTCTCCGGCATTCACAGTGAAGATTTTTCTCCTCTGTGTGCCAGTTTATGAAGCTTTGTAGATCGCTTCACCTTTGGAGGAGTGAAGAGATCTACAAATGCTTTCAACAGTGGAGAAAGGCTCCTGATACTGGAATCTCATGGGACTTGAGATTACAGCACCAGAAATACAGAGATGTCAGTTTATTAAGCAGTGATAAATTATCACCGCTCAATACACGGACAGACGGCATGAATTACTGTTAATAAAATAATGAGTCCCCCTACATTATATACATATGTATACACACACACACATTATATATACATGTATATACACATACATTATATATATATACATATACACATTATATGTATATATGTATATATATGTATACACATAAATATGACAGGGGGACATGCTTACAGTGTTGGGGGGTCTGAACGAGGCATAAGGAAGTTAAAAATCTTCCTCCTTCCCCCTCAGATCCCCCCAGATTTCCTCTTCACTCCCAGATTCACCACCTCTGAGCTAGTGAACCTGGGAGTGTGAATTCTGACACAGATCGCCAGTGAAGCGCTGAGATCACAGTTTCATAAACTGGCCGTTACTGTGTCATTCAATGAGGATTCTCCGTGTGTAGAGATAATCGGAGGGAGAACAAGTTCAAACATGTTCTCCCCCGATTATCACTGTTTCATAAACTGTTTATGGACTGTGATCAGCGGTGATCCTCGGGATCACCGCTGATCACTGCTTCATAAACGGACACCTTAATCTTTTCTACCCTTAACTGTCTACTTTGTCCTTCACTGCCTCCACACTGTCAGAAACCATGAATCAGACTGAGACAGAAGTACAGTTAAATCACACTTGTTTAATAATAATAATAAAAAGGTTAACAGAGTAAATGTAATCAGACAAGCCAAAACGTCAGAGAGCCAGAGATGAGCGTAGTAGAACAGCAAACAGGATCTGGAGCCAGAAGGAATGTCAGTCAAGCAAGTCTTTAACAGGAACACAGGAGAGCGTCTCTAGAGATGTGACCAAGGCAAAGGCAGAAATCATCTGGGCTGGATGGCTTAAGTAGGCAGGACAGACGAGCAGGATATCATCAACAGGTGAGTCACTGTGGAGAGAAAGGAGCTGGCAATTAGCCGACAGCTAAGCAGCCAGCTTTGAGAAGGAAGGGCTGAGCTCAGCCCTGACAGTACTCCCTCCTCAATGACCCCTCCCCCTCAGGGGACCACCAGGCTTGAGGGGAAAACGTCTATGGAAATCACGGAGGAGGACAGGGGCATGTACGTCCGAGGATGAGACCCAAGAGCGTTCCTCCGGACCATACCCTTTCCAATGCACCAGGTACTGTATGCGCCCACGGAACCTATGGGAGTCAACAATGGACTGTACTTCATACACCTCATGGTTCTCAACCTGTACTGGGTGAGGGCGAGGCACCGAGGTGGCAAAGCGGTTGCAGACCAAAGGTTTTAATAAGGAGACATGAAATACATTCAAGATACACATATTAGAAGGAAGGTCTAATGCGTAAGCCACTGGGTTATTCCTGCGAAGAATACCAATAAACCGAAGTGCGAACTTCAGAGAGGCAACACAAAGTCCTCAACCTGGAAGGAAGGCGCAGGCAGGCGTCTGCAGTCAGCATGGAGTCTGTACCTATCATTAGCATGTCGCAAAGCCTCCTGGACTTGTGCCCAAGTGGAACGAAGACCACAGAGATGCTCCTCTAACGCAGGAATACTCAGCGGAACAAACAAGTCAGGCAACATGGAAGGTTGGAAACCATAGTTCGCCATAAACGGGGACAATCAGGAAACAGAATTCAAGGCACTATTGTGAGCAAACTCCGCCCACGGTAAGAAGTCTGACTAGTTGTTATGATGGTTAGAAATAAAGCAATGTAGGAATTGCTCCAAGGACTGATTGGCTCGTTCTGCGGCCCCATTAGACTGCGGGTGATACGCAGAGGAGAAAGCAAGCTGAATTCCCAACTGTGAACAAAAGGCTCGCCAGAACGGGGACACAAACTGACTACCCCTGTCTTGGGTAGCCCATGTAAGCAAAAGATCTCCCGAGCAAAAATGGAAGCCAGTTCCTTAGAAGTGGGCAACTTCTTAAGTGGAATACAATGGGACATTTTTGGGAACCGGTCAACCGGTTGTTGTGTTGCCCTGGGAGTTGGGTAACTCCACAATGAAATCCATAGACCGGTGGGTCCAGGGCCTCTCTCCATTGGGTATGGGTTGTAGGAGGCCCACTGGAAGGTGTCATGGAGTCTTACTCTAAGCACACACGGAACAGGCAGCTATGAAGGCGGTTACATCAGTACGACTAGGCCACCAGAAATGTTGGGAATCAAAAGAAGAGAAATTTGTTGCGCTAAACCTAAAAGTATATAAAATTGTAAAAAGCTGCTGGCACAATATTGTTGAATACAATAAAATAAAATATGAAGTAAGAGGTGCAGCACTAAAAAATGGTGATAACAATGAGTTCATCAAAAACATATAAATTATGATATATTGATACATTTAGTGTATCACAAAGAGCTCAGAAATCCATTAGAAATATTCAGAAACTGAAGACAAAGAGCCCTCACCAACACCCAATCTAACTGACTCTTACCGCCAGTGCGTTGGATATACACAGTATAAAGATGTATGGTTGGTCAGATCCACGTTTCATACGGTTTACTGCTTTACAGAGGTCCCTCTCTCACTGACCAACCAGGTGTAAGCAGCCCAGTAAATACTTGACTAAGCGGAATGCTCCCAAAGGAATACCCTAGGGGCCACATAGGTAAAACATAGAAGAAACACTCTCATTGTGCAGACATCCGACAGAAGGGTCAATTTATTGATATAAAACAGTATATAAAACTCACATGTATGCAATGAAGTACAGGCAATAAAAAAAGCATCCATTGCTTCCTACCAACGAGATAGTGGCCACTCGTCCCTTGTGCAGCCCAAATGGCCCAAGAGAGTTGATTCCTCCCAGGGTGGCCAACAGCCTTGGGAGAACGGTAAGTCTGGAGCACAGCAGTACGGAGACTCTCTGGGACAAAGCAGTGGTCACAAGGTTTCTCAGGAGGAGCATGGACCTGAGCGGCAAGAATTTCGTCACCCAAAGGAGAAGTGAGACTGGTGCGAACCGTAGCCAGAACACGATCAGGAAGAATCCCAGGTACCGGAACTGACTCCATCTTGGAAGTGGAGTAAAATTGTCGTGACAAAGCGTCAGCCCTTACCATTCTTATTACCGGGTAAGATAGAGACAATGCAATTGAAACTAGACAAGAAAAGAGCCCATTGCGCCCTTCTGGGAGAAAGTCGTATTAGCCTCAGACAAGAATGTGAGATTCTTATGGTCAGTAAGAATGAGAACCGGCACAGTGGTACCTTCGAGGAGATTGTCCATTCTTTCAGGGCTAAAATGATCGCTAACAGCTCTCTGTCACCAATCTCGTAATTGCACTCCACAGGTGACAATTTCTTGGAAAAGTAGCCACAAGGCATGCATAGTGCTCTCAGAGGTAGGGCATTGAGACAGAAGAGCGCCAACTCCAGTCTCAGAAGCATCAACCTCAAGGATAAAAGCTAACGTAGGATCAGGATGTGCCAAAACAGGAGCAGAAACAAAGGCAGCCTTGAGACTCTCAAAAGCCTTAATGGACTCCGGAGACCAACTCTGTGGGTTACCTTCCTTTCTGGTCATATCAGTCAGGGGCTTAACCAGAGACGAGAAGTTACGAATAAGGACATTATTAATAAATTCTTGGAAAACTGCCGGGGCATTACAAAGGCCAAATGGCATTACGAGGTACTCATAATCGCCTGTTCTGGTATTAAAGACAGTTTTCCACTCGTCGCCCTTCTAAATCCTCACGAGATTGTATGCCCCTCTCAAATCAAGCTTTGTGAAAACCGTTGCTCCCTCGAGGCGGTCAAATAACTCTATAATCAACGGAATTGGATAGGCATTCTTAATCATGAAATGATTGAGACCCTTATAATCAATACAAGGTCTCAGTTCACCACTCTTCTTCTTCATAAAGAAGAAACCAACACCAGCAGGAGACGAGGATTTGTGGATGAAACCTAGAGAAAGTACGTCTGCAATATACTCCTCCATGGCCCTATTCTCCAAGACCAACAAGGGGTAAACCAGACTACGAGGGGGTATGGCACCAGGTTGAAGGTCAATTGCGCAATCATACGACCTGTGTGGAGGCAAACTACCGGCTTGACCTTTGTCAAAGACATTGCTAAAATCGCGGTACTCCTCTTGCAGGGAGAAGAGTGAAGAGGTGCACAGGACCTTGGCTACCTTCTGGAAGCATGACTTGCTGCATTGTGGCGACCAGGAGAGAACAAGTGGAAAACCACTTCACTTGTACCCAAACAAAATTGACATCCTTTTTTCCCCACAAATAGAGCTTTCTTTTGGTGGTAATTGATCATCTCTGTGGTTTTTATTTTTTGCGCTATAAACAAAAAAATAGCGACAATTTTGAAAAAAAACTTTGTTTTTAAATTGTAAAAATTTGTAATAAATATCCACAAAAAAATATATATAAAAAAAAACTTTTTTTTCCTCAGTTTAGGCCGATACGTATTCTTCTACATATTTTTGGTAAAAAAAAAATCGCAATAAGCGTTTATTGATTGGCTTGTGCAAATATTATAGCGTCTACAAAATAGGGGATAGTTTTATGGGATTTTTATTAATAATTTTTTTTACTAATAATGGCGGCGATCAGCGATTTTTATCATGACTACGACATTATGGCGGACAGTTTGGACACTTTTGGCGCTATTTTGGGACCATTCACATTTATACAGCGATCAGTGCAATTAAAAATGCATTGATTACTGTGTAAATGTGACTGGCAGTGAAGTGGTTAACCACTAGGGGGCAGTGAAGGGGTTAAGTGTGTCTTGGGAAGTGATTCCAACATTACTGTTTTATTCCATAGCGAAAGCCATAGGGTAAGATGTATAATAGTTTACACATTCTGATTACATTTGACTTGACAACATTGGAACAAACAGGATTAGCCTAATGAATGTTACATTGACCCTTTGAAAGACAACTAAAATATCAGAAAATAACATTTTGCACATTATGTAAACATTTGCAAAGGTATCTTTTGTGACTTTTGTGCAAATGCTGATGCATTCACACAGCAAATGTTCTATAAATAGCTCCTTTAGTGTGTTGATAGGTTTTTGTCTTTATACTGTATCTGTGAAAGAATTGCTATTGTCTGCCTACTGGGCACTTTTACCTCCTTGCTGCCCAGGCTTTCAGCACTGTCACACTTTGAATGAAAATTGCGTGGTCATGCAACATTGTATTCATGTGAAATTTTCATCATTTCTTTCACACAAATCTAGCTTTCTTTTGGTGGTATTTAATCACCACTGGGTCTTTTATTTTTTGCTAAACAAATTCAAATAAACCAAAAATATAACATATTAATAATAAAAAAAGTCAGGTCTGAGCATGTAGGCCCTTTACAAAATAATCTAGAGTGGGTGACTGGGGACAAAGAGAAGGCAAATTTATTAAATACTTTCTTCAGCTATGTGAATTCAAAGGAGCATGGGGGAGCTCATGTTCATAATGGGGGTGATAGTAACACAGCCCCCAATGATCCACAATGGCTCAAAAGTGATATGGTCCAGAAATATTTAGACAGAATAAAGGTGGACCAGATGCCATCCACCCACTGATCCTAAAAGAATTGAGCTCTGTCATTTCAAGGAGGCCATTGTTTCTAACATTTAGGGACTCGTTAATCACCAGAATGGTAACACTGAATTGCCGCAGGGCCAATGTAGTGCCCAAAGGGATCAAAGTCTTTACCAAGTAACTATAGACCTGTTAGATTAACTTCTATAGTCGAGAAGATACTGGAGAGTTTAATAAAAAGACCACATGAGTTCTTGCTGGAAAAAAATATTTTAAGCAACAGACAGCATGGATTCATGAAAGACAGAAGTTGTCAAACAAACCTAATTAGATACTATTATAAGTGGTGCTTACTCAATAAACAATGAATGATGTAATAAATCCTCAAGTACAATAAAGTGCAAAATTCCAAAGTGACAGTGCAGAAAAATGTTTATAAATGGCTTTTCTTCACACACAATAATTTTTTTTTTTTTAAATGACATTTTCTTCACGCACCATAAAGGTGCCACAGTGTTTAAAGTGACAATACAGTAAAAAAAAATAGACAAGCCTAGTCCAAAAGTTCATGAATAAAAGTGCTTGTGCAAAATGAGTAGAATCCAATAAATCCAAAATCATGTGTTTCCACCATCTGTAGTGCGCCAGTGGTTTGCCCCAGACTCTCATCTCAGATAAAGACCCCTACAGGTCTAGTTTTCTAAGGAAAACTGGCTAAAAGACAGGATTCAGAGAGTAGTGGTTAATGACTCTTACTCTGAATGGTGTAAGGTTATCAGTGGTGTACCCCAAGGTTCAGTGTTGAGACCCTTACTTTTTAATATCTGTATGAATTAAATGGGGTCTGGGATTAAAAGTACAATTTCTGTCTTTGCAGATGACACTAAGCTATGCAGTGAAATAACGTCCCTACAGGATGTCTCCAATTTACAAGCCAACCTCAATGCACTGTCTAATTGGACAACTAAGTGGTAAATGAGGTTTAATGTTGATAAATGTAAAGTTATGCACTTGGGGGCTAAGAATATGCAAGCATCATATATACTAGGGGGAGTACAACTGGGGGAATCAATAGTGGAGAACGATCTAGGGTTTTTGGTAGATCATAAGCTCAATATTAGAATGCAATGCCAAGCTACAGTTTCCAAAGCGAGCAAGGTCCTTTCTTGTATTAAGAGAGGTATGGACTCCAGAGAGAGAGTTATCATTTTGCCCCTGTACAAATCATTAGTAAGACCTCATCTGGAATATGCAGTTCAGTTTTGGGCACCAGGTCTCAAAAAGGATATGGGGGAACTGGAGAAAGTGCAGAGAAGGGCTACAAAACTGATAAGAGGCATGGAGGAGCTCAGCTATGAGGAAAGATTAGAGGAACTGAATTTATTACTTCTTAAGAAGAGGAGATTAAGGGGGGATATGATCAACATGTACAAATACATAAGTGATCGATATAGTGAACTTGGTGTTGAGTTATTCACTTTAAGGTCATCACAGAGGACAAGGGGACACTCGTTATGTTTCATCTCCAAATACAAAAGGGTCTCTTCACAGTAAAGCTGTGAAAATGTGGAAAAGACTCCTTCCAGAGGTGGTTCTGGCAAGCTCAGTAGATTGCTTTAAAAAAAGGCCTGGATTCTTTCCTAAATGTACATAATATAACTGGGTACTAACATTTATAGGTAAAGTTGATCCAAGGAAAATCTGATTGCCTCCCGGGGGATCAGGAAGGAATCTTTTCCCCTGCTATAGCAAATTTGATCATGCTTTGCTGGGGTTTTCCGCCTTCCACTGGATCAACTGTGAGTATAGGATTGTGCATATGAGATTGTATTTTTTTCAGTAGATTGCTTTAAAAAAGGCCTGGATTCTTTCCTAAATGTACATAATATAACTGGGTACTAACATTTATAGGTAAAGTTGATCCAGGGAAAATCTGATTGCCTCCCGGGGGATCAGGAAGGAATCTTTTCCCCTGCTATAGCAAATTGGATTATGCTTTGCTGGGGTCTTTTTTCAACCTGACTTACTATGTTAAAAAAAAAAAAAAAGTTTTTCTTAGTTTCTGTAATAAAATTTAGCAAACAGGTAATTTTTCTTCTTTACTGATGTGAGCTGATGAGGCTGCACTGATGGGCACTAATAGGCAGCACTGATGGGTACTATGAGGCGACACTGATGGGCTGCATTGATGGGCACTGAAGAGGCAGCAAAGGTGGGCATTGATGAGGTGGCACTGATAAGGCTGTACTGATATGCAGCACTAATGGACACTGATTAGCAGCACTGGTGTGCACAGGTTGACACTGATGGGCAGCTTTGATGGGCACTGTTGGGACTGCATTGATAATCAGGACACCGATGATCAGTGCCTTGATTATCAGTGCAGATGTTCCCTTTCACACTAGCCGTTTACCAGCTCTCTCCTCTCTTCATGCTGTGTGTGAGGAAAAGAATGCCGCTAACTGGCAAATCTGTTACAACGTGATCGGCTGAACATGTGGTAAAGAGCCGCCGTCATTGGCTCTTTACCCTGATCGGTGATGCGCTGTGTCCTACGCGCCGCACGCCCTGAGGGTGAGCATGCGCGGCAAGAATGGGAGGACATCATATGACGTCTTCCTAGAACTAATGCGGTTCTGTCCAGCTGTCATTTGACTATATGGCGGGAACCAGTTAATATTTTGTCTTATTGTTTTTTTTTTTTTTACACGAATATCAAATCACAATTTTTCATGACTGTCTACGACTACCTCTTCAAGATAATTTTCAGTCAAACATCAACGGGCGGGTCCGCTCAGCCAGGGCCGGCCCAAAACATTGTGCTGCCTGGGACCAAGAATAAAATGCTGCCCACCCCAAAAAAAAAAAAATCACGCCCACCAAAAGGCCCTCATATCCATTATTTTATGTCATGACAATTAAAGCTAAAATTAAATGTAACAGGAAGTCAGATTTACATGCAACAGTGGTGGTGGTGGTGGTGGATTCTGTCCAATGCAGCTGTGGTGGTGGGGGGGTTCAGACAGAGGCAGATGTGTTGGTGGGGGGTTCAGACAGAGGCAGTTGTGGTGGTGGGGGGAAATTAGTCAGAGGCAGTGGTGGTGGTGGTGGGGGGTTTCAGACAGAGGCAGATGTGGTGGTGAGGATGGGATCAATGTCGCTGGCACTTACTTGCTTACAGTGTCAGTCGTGCCTCCAGCGATGCATTTTCCAACACGGGGTCTCCACTCACAGCAAAAAGTTCCTCTCCTTCACACTGTTGGCTGTCAGCTCAACAGCTGACTTTCTCCTGCAGTTTCTGCCTCTTGCCTAGACGTGGCATTTGTCTGCAGCAATGGGGGGGGAGCCGCAGAGAGGATGGGTGAGCAGTCCACTGTGTGGGTATGGCAGTGAGTGCTCTGCCCAGGGCTGGACTGGGACAAAAATATGGCCCTGGACTTCATCCAGACCGGCCCAATTTACTCCAAACACCTGGTGTTAGCGCTTCAATCAACCGGCACCATGGTTGTTATGGTGTCAGGATGATTGAAGCGCATTATTTCTATTATTACATTGTAATATAAAATTAAATTGTTAACCATAATGCAGAATCAGTGGCAGCCCTTAGCATGTCACTTGCCACTGTCGCCTGCCATCAGATGCAGTGTGTCACTTGCCATGTCACTTGTCAGCAGATGCAGTGTGTCACTTGCCACTGTCTCCTGCCACCAGATGCAGCTTGTCACTTGCCATGTCACTTGTCAGCAGATGCAGCTTGTCACTTGCCACGTCACTTGTCAGCAGATGCAGTGTGTCATTTGCCACGTCGCTTGTCTGCAGCTGCAGCGTTTCACTTGCCACTGTCTCCTGCCATCAGATGCAACTTGTCACGTCACTTGTCAGCGGATGCAGTGTGTCACTTGCCATGTCACTTGTCAGCAGATGCAGCTTGTCACTTGTCAGCAGATGCAGCGTGTCACTTGCCACGTCACTTGTCAGTAGATGCAGCTTGTCACTTGCCACATCACTTGTCAGCAGATGAAACTTGTCACTTGCCATGTCACTTGGCAGCAGATGCAGTGTGTCACTTGCCACATCACTTGTCAGCGGATGCAGTGTGTCACGTGCCACGTCACTTGTCAGCAGATGTAGCTTGTCACTTGCCATGTCACTTGTCAGCAGATGCAACGTGTCACTTGCCACATCACTTGTCAGCGAATGCAGTGTGTCACTTGTCACGTCACTTGTCTGCAGCTGCAGCATGTCACTTGCCACTGTCTCCTGCCACCAGATGCAACTTGTCAGGTCACTTGTCAGTGGATGCAGTGTGTTACTTTCCACATCACTTGTCAGCAGATGAAACTTGTCACTTGCCATGTCACTTGGCAGCAGATGCAGCGTGTCACTTGCCACGTCACTTGTCAGCGGATGCAGTGTGTCACGTGCCACGTTACTTGTCAGCAGATGTAGCTTGTCACTTGTCAGCAGATGCAACATGTGACTTGCCACATCACTTGTCAGCGAATGCAGTGTGTCACTTGTCACGTCACTTGTCAGCAGATGCAGCTTGTCACTTGCCACATCACTTGTCAGCGGATGCAGTGTGTCACTTGCCATGCACTTGTCAGCAGATGCGTGTCACTTGCCATGCCACTTGTCAGCAGATGCGTGTCTCTTGTCAGCAGATGCAGCTTGTCACTTGCCACGTTTCCTGCCACCAGATCGAAGGGGGCCCCGTCAGGTAGGATGTACGGGGCCCCATGATTTCTAACAGTGCCCCTGATGCCCACTGTAGTGGCTGTCATGTCCGGACCAAGAAGGGACTCTGTGGACAGGGGAGGAGAGAGAGATACACTGCGCCCGCTCCGCTGCTTATTTCAAAGGGGCCAATCGGGCTTGTGTACTCCAACTTCCTGGTAGCGGTGGAACGCACAATGGGGTGGATGTGATGTTATCAGCCGGAAATGATGCAAGACATGGGAGGCGACACGGCCATCATTTCCGGCTGGTGACATCACGTCCACCACATTGTGCGTTACCATGAAGTGGGAGTACACAAGTCCAATCAGTCCCCGTTAAATAAGCAGCAAAGCGGGCGGAACGAGCTGGCTGGCGGGCGGGAGTTTGCCGCCCCTCTGAATGTGCCACCCAGGACCCATAGTCCCACCGGGTCCCATGGTAGGGTCGGCCCTGCGCTCAGCACTGGTAGGGAGGGGGGCAAGCCGTTGCCCCGGTGCACACTGCGCGGCCACATAAAGGTGCTTTGCAAGAGGGTGAGTGGGAGGAGAAAAAGGATCCTGCCAACTCCATGGCAGAAGCTCCTTCTTATCCATACAGGCTTCAGGCAGAGGTGGGTAAGTTGTATCTGCTCTTTTGCAGCAGCCCCACTCTTTCAGAGGATGTGTGGGGAAGAGATCTCTGTACTGGAATGGGGGAAGGAGGGTGAGCTCTGTACTGTGGGAGAACTTGGGAGTCCACAGCACATGCCTCAGCCCTGCACTCAGTATGTAGTGCACACCACATCCCTGAACTCGGTACATAGCGCACCTATCAACCCTGCACACGGTGTGTAGTGCACCTCTCAACCCTGCACTTGGTATGTAGTGCACATCTCAACCCTGCATTCGGTATGTAGCGCATATTTACTTAAAAAGGCAGTAATGATGTGTACAGTGCCTTTAGTAGCCAATCATATTGCATCCTTATTTTATTTATCACAGCCAGATCAATAAAATGTGCTTTATGTTAATATTGTTAAAGTTGTTGTTGTTAATATTTATTTTTGTAACTTAATTCTGCATAAAACATTTAACAGTGTCTTTGCATGAGATCATTTACGAGGGCATGTTTAGGGGTGGGGCAGGGTAGGGGTTGGGTGTGGTAACTGGTGGCGACTAACTCCCAAGGCCTGGATAGTAGCTTACGACTTGAAATTTTGAGCCCTGCTATATATGTACAACATAAATTCACATATGAAGGAATACAGACATGGCTACATTTGTATTACTGTAGATCAGATGCAGTTTCATGAATGTGTCTACATAATATTTGCAGTTGAAAAATCTAGTGATCACTATACAAATATTTATCCAGTTTTATGATACCCACTCACATCAGTTACTAGCCATAAAAATAAAATAAAAAGTATTCTTAGCAGTCGGTATTGCAGAAACTGGTTATGTATTTGGCAAATAGAAGCCATTAAATGGCATCATGATTAAAGTGATACTAAAGCCTCATAGATATTTTTTTTACCTAAAATGAAAAAAAAAGTTTATACTTACCTGCTCTGTGCAAATATATTGGGGTCCCCTCCTCCCCTCCTGTGTGTGCCCCCATAGCAAGCTGTGTGCTATGGAGGCACACATTTCTGAGCCAGGCTGTGTGCGTTCATAGACATACACAGTGCTACTCCCTCCTAACTGAATTTGAATGACAGCAACAATAGTGCTATCAGTCTGTCCTATGAGAGCAGGGAGAAAGACCAGGGCTGCTGCTGGCGGGCACAGTGCTGGATTGAGAGGGGAAAGGAGGGTAACCAACAGCAAGGTGAAGTTTTTTTTTTTTACCCTAAAGCAGGTATTGCATTCAGGTAAAAAAAAAAAACTTTAGAACCACTTTAAATGCTGAGAATTGACATGCCTGAATTCATTCAATATCTGTCAATAGTTTAATATAATAAGTTGGATAATGTAATGTCTTATATACCAGTAATATGTTGTTGCTTCTGCTGTACTTACATCCATTTTAAACTGGAGCAGAAAATTTTCTTGAAGTGCTAAAATCCTTGAGATAAAACATAAATAAACAATCACATTGAATAAATTGAAATAAAAAATAAGAAGTCTTTGAAACAGCCTAGTAAAATAGTAAATTACAATTTATTTTCATGTACATTTTGAAAAGTCTGCACTGCCAATGATTTGCTAATATTTTATATGATATGCAACATATGAAAATGTATTCATAAATGACAAACCTAGATTTGTTTTTATAGTAGCACGGATGAAGGCCACAGACAGCCAGTAATAGCTATTCTAATCACTTACCATCCATAGAGTGAAAAGAAATATGAATAAGCAAGGTCATGGCATGCAGAAAAAAATGTTCTACATTAAGTTTACTGCTTTTATTGTGATTGTATTAATACTTCTCAATGCTTTATTTTCCATACAACATTAAAATTGCTCCGTAAGATGAGATATTTAGAGTACATTTAACAGATTGGGACTCGATAAATTGAAATACTTACTTTGCTAAGTCATTTAGATCCAAACGACCATCTTTATTCTTATCAAACAGATTCATCTAAAAGGCACAAATGATACAGTCAGTACAGTGAAGAAAATGATATATAGAATGTGATGTATGTCCATCTTAAAAAGTGTCTTACTGTTTATTATCAAGTAAACATCACCAGTGTGAGAACTGTCATAGGTAGTATTGTTACTTTCTTACCCCCTATTTCCAGCTGTGACTTTTACTAAACAAGATCTGCTGTCCACTGTATGTGCTTCTTTTTCTCATAAAGGCTTTTGAAATACTGACATGAATACCTAACACAACTTTTTAAGGCCATTGCGGACTCTCGTCCCTTCCCAGAGCAATCGTAGGAAGCCTACTCAGTGTTTTAGTTACAAACCAATCTCAATGAGTAATGATAATTTAAAGATTTATGCAATGACAACCCAACTACAGCCATATAATGCTTCTCATCAAATATAATCTACACAGAACAGTTCGATTTGCTCCACCATGTAAAGCACAAAAACACAAGCCATCACCCCCATAAATTATTTCCAAAAAACATAAGCAATCTCTTTGCCTATTGTCTTTAGATGCAGAGAAGTTGTTTGATTGCCTAGACTGGGGTTTTCTTATTGCCACTGTAATGCAAATAGCCTTGCTTGCTGCCTTCACAAACAAAATAATGGTGCTGTACTCCTCTCCAACACCAGGATCAGAGTAAATGGACTCCTCTTCCATTGGGTAATCATGTCTAATGGTACCTGTCTGGGCTGCTCCCAATCCCTGTACCTGTACATTTTAGCAAAGGAACATCTGGCCAATGTTCTGAAAGCCAACAGCCAACTCCAGGAACTAGAGGTATTCAGTCACCTTAGTAACTTCAATATTAAAACCATCAAATCAAGATGCTTGGACATTTCCCTACCTCCCCACAAACAATCCATTCTGCCAGACACATGAGAAGCACCCATCCATTGAGTACCCTATTCAAATACATTGGAGTACGTATCTCAGCTAAGTTATTTGATCTTGTAGCATCTGTACAACACTGATTGACCTTCTGGTCCTGCTGAAAGCATGCCTGGCATGGTAGAATGTCCTTCTACTAGATGGACATACTGCCATATTTTCTTTACCTGTTTCAGACCCTACCTATTAGGGTTCCCCACTATTTCTTTAACACCTTGTGCTCATCTTTACTTGACCCTCAGCCCACTTAAGACATGATATCTTGTCTAAATGTAAATGACATGGTGTGACTGCCTCATCTTGCAGTTTATTATATTGTAGCCATTCTTGGCTGAAAATTGTTTTTCCATACCCATACAAAACTGTGGCTATAGAGCAGCACTCCACATGCATACTACTCACATCTCTTCCTTGGGCTCAACCAAAACTTCCACTACATTTCCTGCCCTACCATGTAATCTCTCAGCTGGAAACCTTGGATTTAGCATTATGTGCATATAAAATTAAATCTAATGTCTGCCCACTGACCTCTCTCCTGGAAAACCAGAATTCCCCCTTGGCCTGCATTTCCCTATATTCCTGTGACTGCACCACTCAAAACCCTCCCCAGTTATTCAAGCTGTAAATGCTGCAGGCTTGAAACCACTAGAGGGGTCTGCAGCCTCTAGTGATGAGCGAACCTGCTTGAGTTTAATATGTGGGCACATTTTGCAAACATGTCCAAAAATCCACAAACTGCAAACTCCTATTGAAGTCAATGGAAAGCAAACATTGAAAATCAGTTCTCTCCATTCAAGCCAATTAAGCAAGGTATTGTTAAAAAAAAAGGACATGGGTAACTGGGCACTGTCGGGGGGGGGGGGGAGGATGTCATATACCATTGCAAATACCATTGTTATACCTTTTCTGCAGAAAGCAGCTCTAAAAAAAAAGTTTTTAGCAAATAAGTACAATTTTTTTAAATAATATGAACGGGGATGCCTTAAACCTGTCTGTGAGGTGGCACAGCAAAACTGACAATTAGAAAGAAAAGTGATATTTCCCAGTTTTTTTGGAAAAAACGGCATGGGGATTCCACAGACTCAAACAAATGCCATGCCTCCTAATGTACCAAGGAAAAAACAATTACTGTCCAGTGTGAAGCAGCTCTTTTGATAGGCATTAAAAGTCAATGATGTCACTTCCTGAGGCAGTAGCAGCCAGAGGTTTGTGTGGGTGAACAAACCAAATCTGACCAATAATTTTCCAGGTTCATTAATTGAGAACATACTGTACAATCTCAAGGTCCATGTTTGGTGAAAATCCTCACATGGCTGCAAATGCAAACCTTTCCCTTTTTCCAACATAAACACTTCCATGCTCATCCCAGCTCCTTTGGTTCACTGTCACTGGAATTGATAACCTTTGAGGAGCTATACATAAACAATAGTGAATGCCCACAAATTATTCCTCAACTCTACAACATGGAGAAGGGTCATGCTTTCCTAAAATGACCCTCTTATGCTAGGGACTAGGAGAGGGAACTGGGCATTCTATCTCAGATTTAGACTAGAAGAACCTATTTTCCCTGCTGATCTTTCAATCTAGCACAGTCAGCCAAGCACTAGAGAGAAACTAATAGATATTAACCAGGCGGTACCAGTGCCTGTACATTTGAGTTTTTGGATGCTGTTGGAGATGCAGAGATACAGAGGGCACTATGCTCCACATCTGGTGGACCTGCCCCCACATTCAACCCTACTGGCATTCCATTTTTCAACTATGCAACCAAATCATGCAATGGCCAGAGACCCGTGCCATAATCCTACTTTCCATAATCCCAGGACTTCTAAAGACAGTAAAAAAATGTTCTTCCCTCTATGAGGAGACCTTTGATCCCAAACCTTTGCAAAACAACAACCATTCCACATGTTAAGAGTATAGGTTAATAAACTGAATCTTATCATGAGAATGGAAGAATTAACAACCCATCAACATGATTGCTACCCAGGCTTTATTGTGACATGGAGCACCTGCATCAAATTCTCCAACTGCGCCCATCTTCAATTCTTTTTATAACTCAACATTCATATACCACAGTAATAACACACATGGTTTTAGGTTCACCCCAGCTGAACCCCTACCCCTTCCTCTCTTTTTCCTCCCCAAACATATTAAGCACTTTGATCGCCCTGCTTATTTTGTAGCACATGGTCTCCCCATTCTTCATGCTTCTCTTGATACACCATAGCCATCTCCATTGCACTTTGTAACTGTATGTACTTTGTATTGAACTGTCTCAGATGTTTTTGAAGGGGTGAGTCTGTCTACCCCCCTTGTGCACTCTATATGTATTTAAGTTGATAATGTTGTTGCTCCATTGAGACAACACAAATAATTTTATACACTATTACTAATACATCCATTGGTAACTTTTGTTTGCTCTTCACAAAACGAAATCAGACTTCACTGTAAGCTGTACGTTTTCTATAACTGTGGTGCTAATAAGACTGAAAAGGTTTAAAAAAAAAAACTGATGTAGGTACATAGAGTATACCTGCAGCAGCCTCCAAAAGCCTGCAGTTACGTCTGCATGCCAGGCTGCTCTGATAAATTTAGCTTCGACACTTCAGGATAATGTCAAAGCTTGCTGCCATCTCTTACTTTCAAGACTGATACCGGCTCATCACTATAATAAGGGCCTCACTGGCAAAGGAAGGGTGGGCAGGCAAGCTCTCACACAACCAAAACTTTACCTGTCAGGACAGGCAGGCATAACTGCAGGCTTTTGGAGGCTGCATTGAGTATATCTGCATGTACTTTATACCCAAAGCAGCTTTTTTTTAACTGACTGATTCTCTTTGTAAACAAGTAGAAAGGCAGACACATGCAAGCCTTGTCTGTGAGTGGTTTTTACTTTGAACATACACAAATAAAGAAAACTATATGTCTATGAAGCTGCAAAAAACTGTATTGCAACTTACCATAGTATCAGTGTACTCATCCAGTTTGTCAGGAGTTACCCGTTTTTTGTGTTGTGAAAAAAGATCCTGTAGGAAATTCTATGGTAAAAAGAAGAATTAGAATTTCCTTTTTAGTATTCTAGGTTTCAATACTTTTTAAAATGTTAACTTGCATTTCACAAATGGTACATTTTTATATTTTCCTATGAAATGTAAGAACATAGCTTAGCTTTAAAGAGATGTATCGTGTTGAACAGGTTATAAAAAACACACTTTGATCATAATAAGCTGTACCCTCTTTCAAATATTCTGTAACTGTAACAAGCTACTATAGATATGTAAGGTTAAGGTGGATTAAGGTGACTGAGTTACCCATGTAGCTATAAATACTGGTTAATGTTCCCGGCACTCCTTAGATATTGTTCATCCTGCATCCAAGCATTATCTATTTTTTTTTTTAAAAAGGCATACCTGGTGTGGGAGAGAAAATAAAGACTACCAGCTGATAATACGATATTTTAAATTAAGAACAATACATTGTGATCAAATTGGGAAGGCTAACACTTTTTGTGTACACTTATTGTGAATGGGTAAGGGTTCTAATTGACCAATTTATCAATATATAGGGACTGAAATCTACCTTCTCCAGCTGTTGTATACACCCCCCCCCCCCACATCTTAATGCCAACATTCCCTGCTGAGTATTTAGGTATTTCAAATTGCCCATTGCTCATCAGCAAAAGCACCCTTTCATGGAGAAAGGCGCTGCAACCTTTATAAAGTGTTACATTCTTGCCTTACATCTGTGTTGTATCACACTTATCTCTGTTCTTCATCTTTTTTGGTCGGTGCAACACTAACATGCTGCACCTTGTCAGTTTTTCATAATCTTTTTTTTTTGGGGGGGGGGGGGGGTTGCACTTCCTTATTGTAGGCTTTCACCTTTTTGAGTCCTTTGCTGTGTCCTGGCCCTGGGCCTGCTCCTCTATCAGCTCTCAGACAGAGCTTATCCTGTTGGATTTACTCCCACTCTGTGGTGATCCTATATATTTACCCTGCTTGGGTTTGTTATGCATGGGTTTTATTTGCACTTCATCTCATATGTAAGTATGTCCTTTGTGCAGATTCATGGCATACCAATTATGTAATTACTATATATATTTATATATCTCCTGTTTATGACATGGTGTTCCCACAGATACTAAAAATATATGGCTGTCTCCTGATATGAAGCGGACGCTGCTCCACAAAATGTATAGAGATTACAGTCCGAAGATGCATCAATTTAATTGTTTTTCATAATATTGTATATATGTCTTTTTCAGGAATATGTGTACATTGTGCTTGCTTTTATGACACGTGTAATGTTTACTTTGCTCGATTTTAAAATTTATATGGAATAAATTGTATATTTTCTTATTACACTGATATTTATTTATTTGGCACACCTCTTAAAAGTCCCATGGGCAAACAATTGTTCTCTGTTCATACCTTCATAAAGTTATTGTAACTGAAAATTTTTACTTGTTTGTGCAGAAAGAAAGTTTCCAGACACTATTTGTTTAGTAAGGCTTTTCATCAAAAAGATAGACCTGTTTTGATAAACAGGAGGGACCAAGTGCATGCTTTGGAACTCAAGTTGCTAATTTCATGTAAGGGCTTTTTTTTACTTCAGGGCCCCCAAGGAACTTCACAATGTATGAAACAAAATGTTCTGACACTTGCTATAGATGCCTATATTATATGACAGCCTGTGGCTTAGTACATTTATATTTCAATCCATTTATTGAGTTTTGCATTGATACAAAGGAAGGAAAGAAATAGTTTACAACACCTAAAGTTCTCGTATAAGAAAAGGTAATAAACTGCCACTGTCAATAAAACAATCAGGCTCATTACAGATATTAGTATTCTCTGACCATTCAGATCCAAGAGAATAAGTAAAAGGCTGAGCTGACTACCATCCAGATCACCAGATTACTTTCAGGGAATAGAGCTTTCTGCATGACAGGGAATGCAAAAACTGGTTATCAAACATTACTAGCAAACAAGAGGAATCATAGATTAGACATTTGAAAGGCACATTTATCTTAGATCACAAATATTCTTTAATATTGTACCAGTGGAAACTTACTAGGGTAAGGATAGATAAGACAGAGAGAAAAAAGTAGTAAAATTGTCATTATAGGTAAGGAGGTCTCCTCCCAGGTCCCATCAGTCGGGAGAAATACTGTATATTTGATCCAGAGGTCCCAAGTCAAATTTTGTTTTGATGTTCTAAAGAATAGATATGAGTTTGTTGTTGACCATAATCTTATTCAATTTTTGTTTGACATAATCCATGTGCACCATGGTCTGTTTCCAGCACCTTGCTATAGCGATTCCAGCCGCTAAGATTATATACGAGATTAGCCGTCTAGTCCATTTGGGGATGGCTACGTCCAATTTCTGAAATAAGGCCACTTCTGGGGACCTAGAGATATTTATTACGGTCACCAACCAAATAAGCGTAAACATTTTTAAATCTGGTGACCTTGGGACATTGCCAACAAACATGGTGCATAGTGCCCTGTTGGTCCCATTGTCTATAAAAAGCTGGAGACATAGATGGATGCATTCAAGCAATTCTAGTTGGCACTAAGTACCATTGCAGAAGAGTTTTATACTTAGATTTTATCAGAATTGTATTGATAGCAATTTTAGAGAGATTGAGAGCATTATCCTACCACTCCAGTAACCTTTAAATCTTAGTGTACGAGTGAAAGTGTCAGCATATTTAAATGTTGGGGTACCACATCCAAAAATCTATATAAAAACTATAAATAAACTGAGGAAAAAAGGAATTTCTCGGTACCCCCCATGGATGACTTTAAGACATTGACAAAATTATAGATATCAATGTTGTAAAGTCATCCATGGGGGATGCCGAAAAAGTAATTTTTTTCCTCAGTTTATTTATAGTTTTTGCAACCTTTAAATCTTGTTCTCACAGCTTCATATAGAAAACTTTAGAATTTGGATCTATTAGTAGGTTGTATACTATGGAGATTTGTCCTCCATCAAACGAGCAGAGCTTAGTTCAGATATACAGCATCATTTGGGTACATTGCCAGGTGGTTATGTGGAGAAGAGAGGGGCCTTCTGGCTCTCCCTGCCTGTTCCATATAAACAATGAAAACGACAAAGCAGGGCATAGGATAGGAGGGCACAGACTGGTAGAGATCCACATTAATGTGCCAACAGAGCAAGGAGAGCTTCAACTGATACTGTAAGGGATTAGCTTAGTAGGGTGGTTGTGCATGACTCCCTGGATGAGTCGTGGCACGGTGAAAAGGCACAGCAAGACAGCTGGATCTTGGTGAAACACAAGTGTGGTTTATTTACAGGGTCTTTTTTTCACAAAGTGCAATTATCAAAACAGTAAAATAAAACAAAAACAGAAAATAAACCATTGTCACGTTGGGCGTATAACTACAAACACAATTACCTAACTATTTTCCCTGGTACAGCCCACTGCTGCTCAGACACTTGACTGTCACACAGAATAAAGCAGTACATAGTCACACAGTCCTAATCTGCATAATAAAACTTTATATTTTTGTTTAATTGCCTGTTCCTCCCTGAAGAATTGCTTTTTTGGAATTGATTTGTCAATTCCTATTTCTTGTTTTAAGGGCCAGGAACCGCACATTCACCCTCCTAGTGGTCTCTTTGTTTTGTGCCATCCACTTTAATAGAGTATGATCTGTTATCAGTCTACCCAAGTGATGATACCAGAGAAAATCTGAAGCCCATTTTATCTCTAAACATTCTTTATCAATGGTGGCATAGTTTTCTTCATGGGCTTCAATTTCCAGCTGAGGTAAATTACAGGGTATTCTTCCCCCTTGAAAAGCTAAGACAACACAGCTCCTAACCTAACATCTGATGAATCCGTCTGGAGAGTACAATGCTGGCCAAGGATTCCCTTTCCTTCCATGGTTTTAACAAATTCACATGATATACCTGCTCAGGTTTCTGTGTTCCTGGTTGGCTAATTTTATAATTCACGTCACCCATTTTTACTAACACTTCATAGGGGCTCTGCCATTTGGCTAGGAATTTACTTTTGACCGTGGGGACCAACACCAACACCCTATCACCAGGTTACAAAGAACTGACCCAGGCACAACAATTGTAAATCCTCTGCTGAGCCAACTGGGCTTGAGCCAAATGTTACTTCACAATAGGCATTACTTTTTTGTCTTACATTTGTGCCACATGTTCAATTACACTTCTATGAGGGGAAATCTCACTCTCCCATGTTTCCCTGACAATATCCAATAGCTCCATTGACTCCCATAGGGTAGCTCGAAAGGAGAGAACCCTGTGGATGATTGGGGAACCTTTCTGATAGCAAACATCAAATAAGATTGGATAATCCCAATTATTTCCGTCTTTATTCACCACCTTCCTCAGCATTTGTTTTAATGTTTTGTTAAGTCTTTCCATCAGCCCATGTTTTTGAGAGTGATACACTGAAGTACAGAACTGTGTCACCTTAAGAAGCTTGCAATGCTCTTTAGTTATTCTTGGCATAAACAGGGTGACCTGGTTGATTAGTACTTCTTTAGGAATGCCTACAGTGCTGAAGACCTGAAATAGCTTTTTGGCGATTGTTTTGGCAGAGGTGTTTTTCAGAGAGGACTTGCTTCTGGGTAACAGGTAACACAGTTCATCATCACCAAGATGTGCTGGCGCACTCTAGTGGACTTTAGCAAGAGGCCAATCAAATCCATGGCAATATTCTCAAAAGGGACCTCAATGATGGGCAGGGGAACCAAAGGACTATGGAAATATGGCACGGGTGCAGAAATGTGACACATTGGGCAGGACGAACAGTACATTACCACTTCCTTAGGGATCCCAGGTCAATAGAACCTCTGTGTGATTATTTTTTGGGCCTTTTTAGCTCCTAAATGTCCCCCAAGAATGTGCCCGTGGGCCAGTTCTAAGACCAACTTGCAGCAAGGTTTGGCACCATCAGTTGCTCAATGGTTTCGTCTGTCCTCTGTGACACCCAGTAAAATAGGTCCCTTTCCATGATGAAGTACGGGAGGGCAAGCCTCTTGTCAGTGTTAACTACTTCCCCATCTATTTTCACTATATTCTCCTGTGCCCTTAGTAGCGAGGTCCTTCAATTGTTCAGTGGCAACATTTTCTCTGTGTACATCTAGATCATCAAACACTAAAGGTTGTTGTTCCTCTTCTGAGGCTACAGGCTCCTTTCAAGGCCCTGTAGTTTCCCCTGCTAATACTGACAGGGAAAACTCATGAGAATCCTAACAATCAGAGGATCCCCTAGGAGAACCTTTAGGCTCTGGAAAAAAATTTAAGGGGGAATCTGGCCCATCCCAGAGGTCCCAGAGTTTTGGGAAATCCCTTCCCACGACATCACGTGGTAGTTGGGGAACCAGACCCACCTGATGACACAGGTTACCCAGGGAGGTTTTTAAGGACACTGTTGCCACTGGATACTCTCAACTGTTTCCATGTACACAAATGACCACAATTTTTCTAGGTTGCAAGGCTTTTTCTGCCCACCTCCTGTGGGTTTGGCATTCCAGGCCTCTCTCGCCAGACATTAGATGCAGTCCCAAAAGTACCTTTAGTTCCCCCTTTTCCACTCTCTACACCCCCTATCCTTTGGTGCAGTCTCACCCATAACTGGGGATGATCTGTGGTCTGGTCTTGGGGTGAAAAGTCCATGAGTCTTTGAGGGAAGATGTCAGATTCTTGGTCGCTAGGTAGCTTTCTACAAGGTCCACAAGTTTGTCCATTGTTTCTGGATCTCCATGGCTCACCCACTTTTGCAAGGTAGTAGGAAAAGACCTCAGAAGTTTGTCCCTGACCACCCAACTCCACAATTATGTCCAGACAGAGTTTCTGGCTGCAGTCATTTTCTGGCCAGATGAATAAGGTCATATGCGACCGGGATGCTTTCCCAGCCGATAACGCCAATTGTGTACACACTGAGCCCAGACAGTTAGTGTTACACCCAGGTGTGCCAATGTTTCTGTCTTTAAATGATCATAGTGCTGCCACAGGCTCCAAGCCGTAATAAGCCTTTTGAGACTCTCTAGATAGTAGGGGGGGCACCAGTCCAGCCCAATGCTCTTTAGGCCAGCTCTGTTTTTCAACTTACCTTTCAAACGTGGTCAAAAACATCTCAGGGTCATCATCCGCAGTTATTTTTGGCAACAGGTGGCTTACCCGAAAAGACGGTATGTTACCAGCATCACTCTCAGCTTCGGTCTGCTGCCTCTGTTGAAGCTGTTTCACGATGGCCTCAATTTTCTGCTGGTGTCTCTGTTTCTGCTGTGCCAGCAATTCCCTATGGCAGGCTTCCACCTGTTCAGGGCTTGCTGCTTGGCTGATATGCTCTGTTGATGGGACTCTTGTTGAACCACAGGGCTCTATTGCACAGTTGCAAGGCTCTGTTGTTTGAACTTTTGTTGAGCTGCAAGGCTCTGTTGCAAACTTGCATCTGTCTGCTGTTGATTTGCATTTGCCAGAGCCAGCTGTCTCAGTATTTCCTCCATGCTGGCCTTACTTCACCTACCCGCAAACCTCCATATGTGAGGAATTAGCTCAGTAGTGGGTTGTGCGTGACTCCCTAGATGAGTTGTGGCATGGTGAAAAGGCACAGCAAGACAGGAAAACCGGGTGAAGATGGAAGTACCTACATTGGTCACAGCATGCTGCTGGAGGGTTTCAATTTTAGTCACACCTGTCATAATGTGCTAGTATGCCGTGCAGGTACTGTAAATATCTCCTAAACTTGTGCTGTTTAGGAGATATTTACTGTGTTTTGCACCGATGATGTCATCGGCGCATGCGCCGTGAAGAAACAGCCCCCTATGCCATTTCTTCACGAGCGAGTGCTATGACTGGCGGCTTCTGTGCGAATGCGTGGGAGTGACGTCACACTGCTCCGGCCAGTCATAGAGAGGGGCTAACATGGATGCAGCCTGCAGCGGGGACAGCATGGGCTTCGTTTGCAGGTAAGTGTCACATAATGTGCTAGAATGCGATGCATTCTAGCACATTATGCTTTTAGTTTGCAGGGGCAAAGGAAGGAAGTAAAACCCCTCAGGGTTTACTTCCTCTTTAAAGCATTGCTTTATAGTAATAATTTAGTAGGATGTAGAGTAGAAAGAGCTGCATTACTGTAACAAGAAGCCTGATTTCATTGTGCCTGAGTGGGATAATACATTTAGTACTGTTTAGATCTAAAACCTTGTAATTTGTCTCTTAGGGGCATGACATTTATTGAATATCCAAAGCTCTACAACTGAATGTGTCAACCATAATATCTATCAGGGCAAAGTCAATGAGGGTTATTTCTTATTCACTTAGCAGATGAGTGACTAAATGACACAGCTTAGTTCCACGCCATTATGTTCATAGAACACTATATCTCGACAAATCTATTGTAGTAACAGTCTACTGAGTCAAAGCTGGCCCATTTCCACCTCTGATCTGCAACATTCTCAAATACAATTTATTTTCATTTTGCTAATGGCTTTACACAGCCAGTCACTAAGTGGACGGTAATGGTTCCTCTGGGCAATCTGTTTCCCTACTAACAAATAAATGTTGTTGTTGTCCACTGTAATCTTTAAACACTGTTATGTGCTTTATACAAGACAATACTTAAATACTAAAGTACCGTTAGAATTATAAGGTCTGAATATATATATATATATATATATATATATATATATATATATATATATATATATATATATATGTAACTGAAATCATAATGGACTTAACTGGGATTTTATGTTACTGATCTACATATAATAATCTGTAATGTGGTAGTGGGAAAATCCACATTTTTTCCCAAATAAACTGTGATAAAACCAACTGCCTTCAGAAATTATATAATTAACTAAATATAAGCACCACACAGCATTGGATTATTTAAAAAAAATACAAACTTTGGACATTGGTCCCTTATCAAAAAATGATAAGAATATGGCACAACCATTATTCTGTGTCCATAAGCCACCATTCTGAACTTAGCCCGGAATAGAATGGTATTAGGCAATCAACCAAGTGGCCAATGGGAACTATTAAGCAACTACACAGATCCACAGCTGAAGTAGGAGAAATGACTAATGCCGTGTACACACGGGTGGACTTTTCGGCATCAAAGGTCCAACGGTCTTTCCGATGGACTTTCGACTGACTTTTGATGGACTTCCGACAGACATTTTCGAATGAACAGACTTGCACACACACGATCATACCAAAGTCCGACTGATTCGTACATGATGACATATGACCGGACTAAAATAAGATAGTTGATAGCTAGTAGCCAATAGTTGCCCTAGCGTCGGTTTTCGTCCGTCAGACTACCATACAGATGAGCAGATTTTTCGATCGGACTCAAGTCCGTCGGAAAGATTTGAAACATGTTCCAAATCTAAAGTCCGTCTGATTTTCGACCGAAAAAGTCCACTGCAGGTCTGATGAAGCCCACACACGGTCAGCTTGTCCGATGGATTCGTCCCGTCGGACCAGTCCGGTCGAAAAGTCCGCCCGTGTGTACACGGCATTAGTGGACTGCTGAAACCTGGACAGTACAAAAAGCTATTTTTTAATGAAGAATGACAAGCAGAAAGACATTGATGAAAAATCCCCATATCACATTCTTTTCAGAGTTTTGCTGAAGGACGTGTGAGGGACACAACAAGCAGGTGGAAAAAAGGTTGTGATCTGAAAAGATGAAAACCGAATCTTGCACAAAGACAACACTGCTCATCACCCTGATTACACCTTCCCAAGGTAAGGCACGGTGGTGGTAGCATCTTATTGTGGAGATGCTTTTTATCAATTGGGTCTGGAATATTGGACTGAACTAAGGGCATAAAGGATTTAACAGAATACAGAGCAATGGTAGAGTAAAAATCAAACCAGCCTGCAATTGACAGGAGACTAGGATGAGATTTACCTTCTAACAGTATATTGACTCTAAACAGAAAACCAAAGCTCTAAACAGAATTGTTGGATCAGTTTAACAAGAACTTGAATGTTTAGAAAAGACCCAGTGAACCCATACTTCAATCAAGTTGAGAATCTGTCACAAGACTTAAAAATTGATTTTGCAAACAGCTCCCATTGAACCTGACAGAGTAATAGCTCTGAAATTATTTAGAAAATCCTGCGCTTGGACTATTACATAAAAAAGTCGCTAAAATCTTTTGCTGGTCACAAACAAATGCAAGATTAAAACAAAGAAGTGTAGTGCTCTTAAAAAGTCACATGTTTCTAGAGCATTACTGCATGTTTTGACCACTTGTAATAGGGTGGTCAATTACATTTGCTAAGATGCTGTGTGTGCTTCTGCTGGAGGTGGTGGTTTTCCTTCTTGGGTTATATCCCCACTCACCCTATTAAGGATTTTTTGTGGAGAAGGGAAAAGGACTTTACATTCACTCTGGTGTGACTTTTAAAGAGCGCTACACTTTGTTTTAGGAGTAATAGCACTGTAGTAAATTGTGGGCATGCCCCCAGCTCCAGCCATATAAAAACCTGGAGAAGCATTATAATATTCCTTACTGCTCTAAATAAATTTTCCAGCACTTGCATCATTATCATCTTAAAACACATTGGGGTCCATCAATGTTCCCCCCCGAGTTTCACACAACCCATGACTTACCCATTTTCTATTTAAATGTTATGGGGAAATGGATTAATCTTGGGTGAAAGCTGTGCAATTCTTGGGTGAAAATGTTGATAATTAAAACCCCTAGTATCATGATCTGTCGCCATTACAAAGTAACAAATTAAAACAAAATCAGAGCCACTTATCCACTTTAAGAAAGGGGGTTATCCAGTATACTGAGTGCTATATGTCCTCGTCCTTAAATTAAACATATAGAAAACAAAAGGTGGTAGTAGCCAGGGACTTTTTGAGGAACATATACATATAACGAGAACACTGCATATATAAAAACTATACATTTTATTGGAACATACAGTAGACACAAACCAACTCTAAAATATACGGTTCAATTATTTTTTATATCCAAAACACTTCACATGCAGACTCGATAAATTTCAATAAATAGATCTTCTTCAGGAGTACATGTGAGTAATCAGCATGATGAAATCCATGATTCTCAGTATAATAAAACCCATATATTCACTGGAATTCTCTCTCTCCCTCCCCCCCCATTTTCTCCTCCCTCTCTCTTCCCCCCTCTTCCTCCCTCATCCTCTCCCCCTATCTCTCACTTACCTTCCTCTCTACCCAGCTCTCTGTCTCTTCCTCCCCCTTACACTCTCTCTTTCCCTCCCTCTCTCTATCTTCCTCTCTACCTTTCCCATACCCACCACTGACCAGAGTGCACTACACAGACTGCAGAACTTGATTTTTGCACTGTATCCCACAGTGCAGCAGGTATTTCATGATCTAATTATGCTCATATTTTAGGCAGATTACCATTGTGAGTGTAGTTAACATATATATATGGTTTATACTGCAGGAAACATTGATTGAAATGAGCCTGCACGCTGGAAGGGGGCCCAGCGGTTGCACACAGGCCCCTGTAAAGACATTTTCTTTGTTTTGTATCTAAAAAGGCTATTATAACTTGCAAAATTGTAGTATGTGGCACAGGTTCATTTCAGTATTCAACATAAAATGACATAAAAAGCACCTCAGTTTTGGCTTTTTACCATTTATCATGCCCTATATAAGGTCACTTTCTTTAGGGCATGGGAAGAGCTCCAGCTCACAAAAAATTTAAACAATAAAGAATTTCTTTAAAGCTGAAAATAAGTACTATAATTTAGATGTAATGAGTACCAAAAAAAATTCTACTATTAAACACTTAAACTGAAATATTATTTTTTTAAAGTTCAGTAACACTTTCAACCATGACAGTGTGTAAATGGAACTGATAAAAAAAATTTGAAACATTACCCTAAGTTCCACTGCAGAGATAAATCCACTGCTGTCCTCATCATATTTCCGCCAAATCTGAAAATAGAAATACAACTGTATAATTTAAAAATTTGATAACATATGAAGTGCCCTAACACACATAGGGATCTATTTATAAAGGTTTTTACATCTGATTCTCATAGCTTCCTCCCTAGACTCGCATATTTTTTAAATTGGATTCAATTGGAATAATGTGAGAATCCTGGGAGAAAGGTGCGTGAAAACATGTATAAATAGACTCAAAAATGCAATGTTTATAGAGATCACCCCAAACCAGACACATTAAATTGACAGCATAATATACCTGTCTACTCACTAAAGTTAGTCTCAATTACTGTTAAGGGGTTGGAGAGATACATTGTTAAATGCAGTCTGTGTTGCTCATAACATCTAATCATGTTCTTCCTTTTAATGCCCATGCTCTATGCACCTACTGTTATTTGTCACATTTAAAAAGTGTGCGCTTTTGAAAGCGATTTTGGAGCATTTTTTTATTTACATTTTTCAGCTTTTTCCAGGCATATTGAGGCTTCAGAGTTTTTCTGTAAGCCAATGGAAAACCAGTTACCAGGAGGATGAGACGGACTATTTAGGTTCATTTCAAGCATTTTTCAGACCTTTCAATTGAAGTCTATGGGCCGAAAATGCCCCATTCAGCTCCAAAAGGCATCAGGCTACAGGCCCCTGAGCATTCATATGTGAACAGGCACAATTTTAAAGCATAGGATTTGGTTTTTGAGCATTTTGGGGCTTTGGGCTCCAACCTACAAATTGCTCAGGTGTGAATGGAGCCTTACGTCTCGATTAAAATATCTGCTATGCCTTATTTGCACAGTGCTTAAACGTTCAGGCTCAAAGGAAACACTTGTTTGTATTTAATATATATTTTATATATTAATATATATATTTACAAAGTTTTAGGCAGGTGTAAAGAAATGCTGAAAAGTAAGAATGCTTTCAAAAATATATATTTTCATTTGTATCAATTTACAAAATGCAAAGCGGGTGAACAGAAGCGAATTCTAAATCATATCAATATTTGGTGTGACTATCCTTTGGCTTTAAACCAGCATCAATTCTTACACTTGCATACTTTGTACACCTGCACAAAATCAGGGATTTGCAGGATTAGAGTCAGGAATATGATTAATCATATATACCAAGCAGGTGCTAATGATCAATTTCATTTGTAGGTTGAAACACAGTCATTAACAGAAACAGCTATGTAGGAGCCTTAAAACTGTGTGAGGAACAGCCAAACTCTGCTACTAAGGTGACGTTTTGGAAGACAGTTGTATGTCACAGGTCATACACAATGGTAAGCCTTAGCACAGCAACAAAACACAAAGTAGTTATACTGCATTAGCAAGGTCTTTCCTAGATAAGGATTTCAAAGCAGTTGGGGGTTTCAAAATGTGCTGTACAAGTTCTTTTGAAGAAGCACAAAGAAACAGGCAATGTTAAGGACTGTAGATGAAGGTTGGTTGGCAAAGGAAACATAATGCAGCAGATCAAAGGCACATCATTCTTACTTCCCTTGGACATCAAAAGATGTCTAGCAGTGCCATCAACACAAAACTGATGGAAATCAGTGGGACCCAGGTACACCCATCTACTGTCCCGAGAAGTCTGGCCAAAAGTGCCCTTCATGGAAGATTTGCGTTCAAAAAGCCATACCTCTGACATGGAAACAAGGCTAAATGACTCAACTATGCAGGAAAACATCGGAACTAGGGTGCAGAAAAAAGGCAGCAGGTTCTCTGGACTGACGAGTCAAAAATTTAAATATTTGGCTGTAGCAGGAGGCAGTTTGTTCTCCAAAGGGCTGGAGAGTGGTACAATAATGAGTGTCTGCAGATAACAGTGAAACATGGTGGAGGTTCCTTGCATGTTTGGAGCTACATTTCTACAAATGGAGTTGGAGATTTGGCCAGGATCAATGTTATCCTCAATGCTGAGAAATACAGGCAGATACTTATCCATCATGCCATACCATCAGGGAGGTGTGTGATAAGCCCCAAATCTATCATGCAACAGAACAACGACCCCAAACATACAGACAATGTCATTAAGAACTATCCTAAGCACAAAGAATCCTGAAAGTGATGATTTGGCCCCCACAGAACCCTGATATTAACATCAGCAAGTCTGGGATTACATAAGGAGACAGAAAGATTTAAGGCAGTCTACATTCACAGAAGATCTGTGGTAAGTCCTGCAAGATGTTTGGAACAACCTACCTGCTAAGTTCTTTCCAAAACTGTGTGCAAGTGTACCTAGAAGAATTGAAGCTGTTTGGAAGGCAAGGGCTGGTCACACTAAGTATTGATTTGATATGGATTTCTCCACTGTTCATTTAATTTACATTTTGTTAATTGATACAAATAAACTATTAACACTTCTATTTCTGAAAGCAATCTTATAGCATGTTTCCACACTTGCCTAAAACGTTTGCACATACTGTATATGTACACACATACATACATATTTATAATCTTAGAGATTCTTCCCCTTATCACTTTTATAGTTCTTTAGTTTTCATTGGGGCCCATATATATATATATATACATATATTCTTTTTGGTTGCCCCCTATTCCCTCTGCATTTATTTTTATTCATATCATTATGTCTTTATTTTTTGGTGTCCTTTAGGTTGGGGAGTTTCATTACTCCCTCCCTTGTTTTAGGTCATTATTTTCTTCCCTGTTTCAAGTTTTCACATTGTGTACTTTTATTTTGTTTATTGTCATTCAGGTTTGATTCACCGTTACTGGGTGATTATTTTTATTGCCCTATTTATCCTATCATTCCTTCCGGTCTGACTTCCTCTTAGTGACACATGGCTGGTGTCACATGGGTGAAAGGCGGAGTTATGTCGGGATGCGCCACATGGCTGCGATGATTGTTTTCAATGTATCCTGAGATACTTCCTCCTCGTGGCAACGTGGTGCTCCCATCTTACATCACGTGATCCCGGATTGACGTTGGGCGCGACGTCATATCCCTTTGTATGGCACGCTGATGGGCGGCCAGTGATGCTGGATCTTCCGGCCGGGTTAGCTGATTGGCTGCTCGGTCTGCCTGTCTTACACCACGTGACCTGGGACTGGCGTCTGGCGTGCTTTTGTACGTGACGTCAGATGCCTTGGTTTGACACGCAGACCCACGGCCATAGAGATGGGAATTTCCAGCCCGCCTGTTGATTGGCCGCTGGGTCTGCCTATCTTTCCAGTGTTTCACACCATTGGTTTATTTGCATTTGTCTGCCCACTTGATGACCAGCTGACCATTCTGACCAATGTTATCAGGTTATCCTCTCTCCTTGTGATTGGTTCTTATTAGTTATTTTATTTATAAATATTGGCAACGTGGAGTGGATGATTTATGCCCCAGTAGAAGACCTATGGGTTGAAACGCGTCAAAAGGGGCTTTCACACCGCTCTCCATGTTGCCCTTGATTTTAGTGTGATCACTTTTTATTTATTGTATTGTTTTTTTAGCAAAAAAATACCTTTTTTATCTGCACTGTGGAAGCACCCTATTTTCTTTTCACATATCATTCTGATGGGAGTGAATGCCTAGTTCCTGTCATATGAAGCACATTCCATCTCACAGATTCCTACCACGGGTTCCTTTCGTGACTACCTACCTGGCGATCCCTGGAGTTCCTGCGGAGTCCAACTCAGAGGTTCCGACTGCCTGGATATCTCCCTATCTGCCCAGGGTGGCACACTGCCTTACAGACTCCATGTCGCTGACAGGGGAGTCCATTCCATCTGGTAAGAGTTTATACTTATTATTCTCTCATTGATGCCATTTTTCGTCTGATGTGGTTTCCTTCCATGGATCAACCTAGTCGTCTGTCAGCATTTGGAACAACCACCATCCTCAGTGATTGTATCAGTGTTCACACATGGTTGGACATTATACATTTCATTTATCCGCTCTTTGGTCTATAGACTTTTTTGCACTTATTTTGCTCACCATATTGGGTTGAAGGACTTGTGTCTTCATGGACCTTATTATGTTTTAATATTAATTTTTCGTTATCATGCGCTACATTTTTCTCTATTTTGTATATTGTTTTTTCACACTGTATGTAGCTTCTCCTCTTTCACTAGTTAGTGCAGTGTTTTTTTTCACATTTTTATATTTATATATATTTGTTACTTGCAATTAGCTCTAAAATGTCCATTTAAATTTACCCAAGACAGTGTAATGCCCCGTACACACAGTCGGACATTGATCGGACATTCCAACAACAAAATCCTAGGATTTTTTCCGACGGATGTTGGCTCAAACTTGTCTTGCATACACATGGTCACACAAAGTGGTCGGAAAATCCCAGCATTCTGAACGCAGTGATGTAAAACACGTACGTCGGGACTATAAATGGGGCAGTAGCCAATAGCTTTTTTATCTCTTTATTTATTCTGAGCATGGGTGGCACTTTGTGCGTCGGATTTGTGTACACACCATCGGAAATTCCGGCAACGAATTTTGTTGTCGGAAAATTTTATAGCCTGCTCTCAAACTTAGTTAAAATAAAGTAAAGGCACAACACAATATATAATTAATTTAAGAGAGGATTGTTAATAGCAAAATGAGCACTGGGCACATTAACATAAATATTTATGATCTATTCAGATAATTAGCTCAGCTACTAGGCAATAGTTTTGAGTTTACCAGCACAGAGCAAACACAATGAATACTAATATCTCTGCGCCCCCCATCCCAAAGCACCTTGTCCCCATGTTAATGAGGACAAGGGCCTCTTCCCGACAATCCTAGCCGTTGGTTGTCGGGGTCTGTGGGCGGGGGGGTTTATCGGAATCTGGAATGCCCCCCACCCTATGTAAATGAGTATCGGGTACAATGTACCCCTACCCATTCACCCAAAAAAAGAGTCAAAAATAAAACACATTTTTAAAGTAATTTATTGGGCAGCTCTAGGGTCTCTTCCGACTTCTTTGACTTTTGTGACAATGTCTTCTGCCTCCTCCGCTGATGTCTTCTGCCTCTGCTGGTTCTTCTCCCCTCTCCAGGTCTTCTCCGCTCTCCGCTGATGTCTTCCATCCCTCTTTGGTTCTTCTCCCTCTGTCCGCTGTCTTCTGCCTCTGCTGGGTCTTCTCCGCTATCTTCTTGCTCTTTTGCTGGGTCTTCTCCGCTGTCTTCTCCCTCTGTTCTTCTTCCGATGTTGACTCGACTCTCTCTCCCACTCTAATGCTGGGTGCGTGGTGTGCCACTACTTATATTGTATTACTTATATGTTCAGCCCAATTTTTTCTTATTTTGTGAAAGATAATGTTACGCCAAGTAAATTGATACCCAACATGTTACACTTCAAAATTGCGCCCACTCGAGGTATGGCGACAGACTTTTACCCTTAAAAATCTCCATAGGCGATGTTTAAAAAATTCTACAGGCTGCATGTTTAAACTTACAGATGAGGTCTAGGGCTAGAATTGATGCTCTCGCTCTACCAATCATGACGATACCTCACATGTGTGGTTTGAACACTGTTTTCATATGCATATTGGTTTACACTATTCTTTAAAAAAAAAAAAAAAAAAGTGTCACTTTTATTCCTATTACAAGGAATGTAAACATCCCTTGTAATAGAAAAAAAGCATGACAGGACCTCTTAAATATGAGATCTGGGGTCAAAAATGTCCCTTTAAGATCTATGGGTGGAAGTGATGTTTTGAGGTCGCTTCCAACCTGCAGTGGTATGGAGACGGGTGGGAGCCATCTTCCCCTCACTTGTCTCCATGCTAAGCCAGGGACAGGACACGATCGCCACCGCCGACGGCTCCAGTAAGTAGCAGAGGGCACTGGAGAGCGGCGAGAGGGGGGCCCTCTCCCGCCGACGATAAAATTGATCTTGCGGTGAATCCGGCACAGAGGCCACTTTTATCTTGAAGCGGCCTGCCCGCTGTAGAAGAAAATACCGGGGTTATGGCAGCTAGCTGCTGCCATAACAACGATATACCTCTTCAAAGTAGTGACGTAAAACGACGATGGGCGGTCCGCAAGTGGTTAAAAACATGTGTTCTGTGTATTATTTTTGACACTTTTTTTAGGTGAATGAGTAGGGGGACAATGTATCCGATATTCATTCACATAGGGTGGGGGGCCAGGATCTGGGGGCCCCCTTGTTATAGGGGGCTTCCAGATTCCGATAAGCCCCCTGCCCGCAGACCCAGACAACCAACGGCCAGGGTTGTCGGGAAGAGGCACTTGTCCTCATCAACATGGGGACAAGGTGCTTTGGGGGTGGGGGGCGCAGAGCCCCCCTTCCCCAAAGACCCACCCCCCTTGTTGAGGACATGCCACCTGATATGGTTCAGGAGGGGGGAAGCTCTCTCATCCCCACCCCCTTTCCTGACCTGCCGGGTTGTGTACTCAGATAAGGGTCTGGTATGGATTTGGGGGGGACCCCCATGCCATTTTTTTCGGCGTGGGGGTTCCCCTTAAAATTCATGCCAGATCGAAGGGCCTGATATGCTCTTGGAGGGGGAACCCATGCCTTTTTTTTTTTTCATTTGGCATGGAGTCCCCCTTCAAGATTATCATAGCACAAGTCGCATGCCAAAGTCAGGTCAGTTAAGACTGCGATCTGACTTTGATCCGACTTCAGTGATGTTCAATTGGCTGAAGTAGGATCAAAGTCGGACCAAAGTAGTACAGGGACTACTTTGAAGTCGTTCTAATATGAATAGTAGTCATTGGAAATCATGGGGAACAACTTGTCATACGACTTTGCAGTCCCAAATTGTAGGACAAGTCATACAAGTGTGAAAGGAGCCTTAGACAGATTTGTGAACAATATTTGAGAGAAATACGCCTTTTGTGTACATAGAAAAAGTTGTAGGTCTTTGAGTTCAGCTCATGATAAATAGGTTCAAACATTTTGCTCAGTGTATATAAAATATTTCACCACATTAGTTAGTATATTATTTTGATGTTCTGCAAGTGGTCCTGAAGTCTCCTTGTCGTACGACCTACATACTGTATCTTACAATCTTTGCAGGCAATAACATATACCATATAACGTTTATTGCATTTAACCAAGTGTTTGGTTCTATAAACATTGCTTTTTGATTTAGACACTACCTCATGAGGCTGTCCCAGGTGACCACAGCAAGAAAACCTAGTTCCTCCACCTCTAATGAGTTCCTGAGTTCTCAGTCAACTACTTCCATATATTTGGGATCTGGTTTATAGGCTAGATGACACCTTAGTTTTAGTATTCCTCACTATACCACATTTGTTTTAGGGCTCATTTACACTTGCTTCAAAATGTGGCATTGGATACATTTTTTTAAAGCACTCTATATGCTAATCAATGCACCCGTCATATATAACATTACCTTAAAGTCCTTTTCACACTGTGTGTTTGCTTTGCTTTGCTTCCCTTCAAAAATGATCCCTCATGTTGTTTTCTTGGTGCTTCAAAGCTTCTCCAAAGCCTCCTCAGAGGTCTATGACAATACTTGCTTACAGCACCTGAAGCTTTAGCTTCACTTTGTTTTGGGGGTATGAGATATCCCAGGATGCACTAGGAAACCAACAAGGGAACCGTAAAGACATCATCAGCAGTCTTTTTTGGTTTTTTGGTACTAATAAGCTGGGGATCTGCTGAACAGGGGTACTAATTAGCTGGGGATCTGCCGAGTAAGGGTACTACTGAGCTGGGGTTCTAGTAGGCCCCTTTAAAACAAACAGAAAATCAATGCACACTGGGCACTTTCTAAGCTTCATTAAAGCTTCATTCATCATTGAAACATCAACGAAGCATCACAGAAGCATAAAAAACACATCAAAAAAGCATGTTGAAGTGCTTCCATGTGCATGAAAGTCGAAGCAAGTGTAAATAAACATTTTCTTTTCTGATAATCTACTAAACCTTTTACTTATGAATCATTTAGTCCTGGTAAAAATCTATTTTACATAAACTTGTATAACTAAATTATAAATGTTATATCACTCTGAGTATAGGCCCCTTAGTCTCACTTACTCGCATAAATTCCACACTGTTATCCAAAGGAGTTTCTCTGCGAAAAAGTAACAGAAAGTTTTCATCCTCTGGCAAAATCATATTTGCAAGCTGCAAGACAAAAACAGTATAAATGCTTTAGAACAATCGGAGAATAATCTATATAATCAAAATGTAATAATCCCATAAAGGTATATAACATTTTAATACTATGCAAAAACTAAGAGTAACCTATATAAAACATTATTTGCACTAAGCTATTAGTATCTTTTTTTAGACAGTCTGTAAGTAAATCAAAGTTAAAAATACACACAGATAAAATAATCATTGCTTTAAATACTAAAAGAAAATTCAATCAATTTTGTGGCTGAATATTATTAACAGCAACTACTGATGTTATTATAAGAAATCATTCCAAATACAGTATTCTATACCCAATTTGAAATATAAGGCTGCATTTCTTGGTAATGTACTGTATATTGTCTTAGTCCTTCCAACCCAAGTATAAGGTGTCCTGAGAATTCAAAATGTTTTCTGTGGCTTTAGTTAATGTTGCTTTGATGTCAGAAAAGTGGAATGTTGGTCCCCAAGAGCATTTCACATATTAAGTAAAGGTTCCTGAGTACGGCTTCTCTAAATGGTTGGGTGGATATGGAACACACATGCTGTCTCTCTCTTGTCAAATCCACAGCTAAAATTGTTCTGCATTACTTACCTTTTGACAGATCCATGATAATACCTATATGAGTTTTATACTGCTAAATGTGTCCATGGGTCAAAACGAAATAGCAGAACACTTGCTACAAATCTTGAAAGTGCAATCCGTAAACAGGGGGACTTTTATATTTGTATTTCAAAAATACTTCAACATTTGAGCGGTGGATTTGAGCATTACTTCTGCTGCCAACCTCTATGGGCCCAATTATAGGGAACGTTTGTTAATTCAGGCGCACAGCAGGGTAATGCTAAGTAGTGGTTGGTAAGCGGTAAAGGCTCATCTCAACCATAAGGTTTTTACTACACTCCAAACTCATGTGTGAATGAGCCCTAAGGACTCATTCACATAGGTACTCTGGCCGAGTGAATAAGTGGATTGCTCATGTGACTATAGCCATCTGTTACTATAAGGAAGTGATGGCGAACCTTGGCACCCCAGGTGTTTTGGAACTACATTTCTCATAATGCTCATGTACTCTGCAGTGGTAAATGTAGTTCCAAAACATTTGGGGTGCCAAGGTTCGCCATCACTGCTATAAGGGGACACAACAGCTGTATGAACACAGCTGTAGGTCCTAATTTTGTAGGTTTGCAGGCGTGGTGAGTGACCCTGAATGCACATTATCTGTGTTCAGGACTGTACCATTTGTATCCACATGCCTGTCAAATTAGGACCTGTGGCTGTGTTCGTACAGCTGCTATGTCCCAATAGAGTAACATAGGCTGCCTACACACAGCTCTAGGCGGATCCAGCCACATAAACAAACTACTGATTCACAATGTACAGGCCACTGCACCCATGTGAATGAGCCCCAATACTTTATTCACACACAGGGCTATAAAAGGACTTTTGTTGTGTTTGTGTCCCCTAATAATTACTTTGTATTTGGTTTTTTTTGGGGGGGGGGGGGCTGTCAGGTAGGCTGTACAAGGCCCCGCGATTTCTAACAGCAGCTCTGGGTGCAGGAGTTGCAAATACACTGCTGCATATGCTTTATGAAATGAAAGGCAGCTGGACTGCTTGATATATTTGTCTCATTATAGTTACAGAAGTGCTACAAATCCCTTTAGGTCTTCATGGACCGCCTTAAAGTGTTATTAAATACTATTGCAAATCATATAGTGTTGATGATCTCAGCACTTGCGATTTGGTTGATTTACTAAAGGCAAATTGACTGTGCACATTGCAAAGTGTAGTTGCACTCTGTACGGCAGTTTCTCCGGAGCTTAGTAAATGAAGTAAAGCTTTACTTTGCAAATAATACACAATCATGTAAAGGAAAAAAAATGTTTCTGCTCATTTACTAAGCTCTGGAGCAGCTGCTCTTACAGAGTGCAACTGCACTTTGCAAAGTGCAGTCTATTTGCCTATAGTAAATCAACCCCAATGTTTGATGTGTGCCTTCTTTGTAAAGTTTGACATTGTAATCAATCCCCTTCTTAAAATCTTCCCTCCTTTGTTTCCTGTATTAGGGCTCATGCAGCCAGGAATAAATATAGGTATTCAGGGCATTCAGCTTAAAATACGCCTGCATTTGCAGTACCCAGAAACCCCTGTTTTACATACTGTAGGCATATGCCTGTAAACACCAGGACATGTATGGGTGTAATTTCCCAAACGTGAAAGATTAACATTAGCAGAGGCCCTTGGAGCCACCGTTACCTGTAGTCCTAAAAGGGTCATCATGTGATGTACTTAGTATGCATTTCCTGACTGGTCTTTTTCACCAACATTGCATAATTCTGCCACTCCTCCACTAATCACCAGTGTATAGGAGCACTATACTGACCACCAATATAGGGCACTTTTTTACTGAGCACCAATGTAAGTGGCAATACACTGACCACAAATGTAGGAGGAGACTACACTGACTCTTAGTATAAGAGGAGACCAGTGGTGGCTGGTGCTCAAATTTTTTTTTTGGGGGGGGGGGGGGGCGCGAACAAACTATAAAATTCTGAAAAAAATTAAAACAAAAAACAAAAATTGCAGCCTCACTGTGCCCATCAAATGCAGCCACTGTGCCCATCAAATACAGCCACTGTGTCCATCAATTGCAGCCACGGTGCCATCAATTGCAGCCACTGTGCCCCATCAAATGCAGCCACTGTGCCCATCAAATGCAGCCACTGTGCCCATCAAATGCAGCCACTGTGCCCCTCATATGAAGCCACTGTGCCCACCATATGCAGCCATTGTGTCTCATCAAATGCAGCCACTGTGCCCCATGAAATGCAGCCACTGTGCCCCATCAAATGAAGTCACTGTGCTCATCACATGCAGCCACTGTGCCCATCAGTTGCAACCACTGTGCCCATCAAATGCAGCCACTGTGCTCAAACATATGCAGCCACTGTACCCATCATATGCAGCCACTGTGCCCATCAAATGCAGCCACTGTGCCCGCTCAAATGCAGCCACTGTGCCCATCATATGCAGCCACTGTGCCCATCAATTGCAGCCACTGTGCCCCATCATATGCAGCCACTGTGCCCCATCACATGCAGCCACTGTGCCATCAATTGCAGCCACTGTGCCATCAATTGCAGCCACTGTGCCCCATCAAATGCAGCCACTGTGCCCATCAAATGCAGCCACTGTGCCCCTCATATGAAGCCACTGTGCCCACCATATGCAGCCACTGTGTCTCATGAAATGCAGCCACTGTGCCCCATGAAATGCAGCCACTGTGCCCCATCAAATGAAGTCACTGTGCTCATCACATGCAGCCACTGTGCCCATCAGTTGCAGCCACTGTGCCCATCAAATGCAGCCACTGTGCTCCATCAAATGAAGTCACTGTGCTCATCACATGCAGCCACTGTGCCCATCAGTTGCAACCACTGTGCCCATCAAATGCAGCCACTGTGCTCAAACATATGCAGCCACTGTGCCCATCATATGCAGCCACTGTGCCCATCAAATGCAGCCACTGTGCCCATCATATGCAGCCACTGTGCCAATCAATTGCAGCCACTCTGCCCCATCATATGCAGCCACTGTGCCCCATCACATGCAGCCACTGTGCCCATCAAATGCAGCCACTGTGCTCCATCAAATGCAGCCACTGTGCTCCATCAAATGCAGCCACTGTGCTCCATCAAATGCAGCCACTGTGCTCCATCAAATGCAGCCACTGTGCCCCATCAAATACAGCCACTCTGCCCATCATATGCAGCCACTCTGCCCCATCATATGCAGCCACTGTGCCCATCGAATGCATCCACTGTGCCCATCAAATGCAGCCACTGTGCTCCATCAAATGCAGCCACTGTGCTTCATCAAATGCAGCCACTGTGCCCCATCAAATACAGCCACTCTGCCCATCATATGCAGCCACTGTGCCCATCAAACGCAGCCACTGTGCCCATCATATGCAGACACTGCGCCCCATCAAATGCAGACACTGTGCCCCATCAAATGCAGTCACTGTGCCCATCACTTGCAGCCACTCTGCCCATCAGTTGCAACCACTGTGCTCATCAAATGCAGCCACTGTGCCCATCAAATGCAGCCAATGTGCCCCATCAAATGCCGCCACTGTGCCCCATCATATGCAGCCACTGTGCCCATCAAATGCAGCCACTGTGCTCCATCAAATGCAGTCACTGTGCCCCATCAAATGCAGCCACTGTGCCCCATCATATGCAGCCACTGTGCCCATCAAATGCAGCCACTTTGCCCCACCAAATGCAGCCACTGTGCCCCCTCAAATGCAGCCACTGTGCCCATCATATCCAGCCACTGTGCCCATCAAATGCAGCCACTGTGCCCATCAACTGCAGTCACTGTGCCCATCAATTGCAGCCACTGTGCCCCATCATATGCAGCCACTGTGCCCCATCATATGCAGCCACTGTGCCCCATCATATACAGCCACTGTGCCCCATCATATGCAGCCACTATGCCCATCAAATGCAGCCACTGTGCTCCATAAAATGCAGCCACTGTGCCCCATCAAATGCAGCCACTGTGCCCCATCAAATGCAGCCACTGTGCCCCATCAAATGCAGCCACTGTGCCCCATCAAATGCAGCCACTGTGCCCATCAAATGCAGCCACTGTGCCCATCATATGCAGCCACTGTGCCCATCATATGCAGCCACTGTGCCCATTAAATGCAGCCACTGTGCCCATCAAATGCAGCCACTGTGCCCATCGTATGCAGTCACTGTGCCCATCGTATGCAGTCACTGTGCCCATCAAATGAGCCACTGTGCCCATCAAATGCAGCCACTGTGCCCATCAAATGCAGCCACTGTGCCCATCAAATGAAGCCCCTGTGCCATCAAATGCAGCCACTGTGCCCATCAATTGCAGCCACTGTGCCCATCAATTGCAGCCACTGTGCCCATCATAGGTAACAGTCAGATGTTATATAAGAGGCATCAAATAAAATTCCTAAAAACATTTGTAAGGGGAGACAGTAGATAGGGGAGGGAGGAAGTATGGGGATGGGTTTATGTGAGGTATTAATGACATACATGGACTTGCAAATCTTTTGTTAATGCATCTTGTAGGGCTAGGGAGGGTTAGGTCTATTTGTGATAAAGCAATATATAGGAGTATATGGAGCTGCACATAATAACATCTTTAGTAATGTATTCAAAGAGAGTATTTGAAGTTCAGGAGCAGGCATACAGAGGGAGGAAAGCCCAAAGCTTGAGTATAAAGTGTGGGAAGTGGGGAGGAGAAAAATTAAGAGCGGGTACGCTATGGAAGAGGGAGCAGGGGGTAGCCTCGGGAGGGACACTTAGGTTGCCTAGCCAGGGAGAACCTAGCTAGGGAGACATGAGCTCTGCAGAGTAACTAGGTATTTATAAGCATAGTAGTTGTGAGTCCACTCTAAGTAGTTAGGGGGATCTGGTGGTTTTAAAGAGGGATTTTTGGGTGTCATTCAGGCTAGCTGTCATTCTCCTGTATCTGCCTTTTATTTTAGTACAGTTTAATTTCCACAAAGCATGCAGATGGTTGGTGCCAGGCTTTTGTGATTGTTTGTCTAGTAGCCAGGAATATACCAGATGCAAGCTTTTGTTTATATTTGGTTGGCAATGAAGTAGAGCTTCCCAGGGGTTCATGGGGTGTGAGGTGTTTAGTGCAGATCATATGAGGTTATAAACCCATATCGATAGCTTATTGACTTTGGGGCATTCCCATCAGATGTGAGGAAGGAGATTGGGTAGGGTTATATAAGGAGAAGCGGTATCTAATAAGATATTGTCTGCAAATAGCATACTTTCATGCTGTGTTCTTGCGATTTTAAGGCTATGAATTTGGCTGTGGGTTGGACTGCCTGGGGTTCCAAGGCCAGTATAAAACATATGGGGTTAAGAGGGTAGCCTTAGAATGTTCCTTGGTGTATAGGACAGGGTTGGGGTTTGAAGCTCATGTATTTAATGCAGGGGTCTCAAACTGGTGGCCCTCCAGCTGTTGCAAAACTACAACTCCCATGAGGCATTGCAAGGCAGACAGTTACAAGCATTACACCCTCAGGCAGACGCATGATGGGACTTGTAGTTCCGCAACAGCTGGAGGGCCACCAGCTTGAGACCCCTGATTTAAAGGAAGCCAAAGACAAAAACCCAAGGTAAAATGTAAGTATTGAAACACCATTTTCAAAAAGCAAAAGAAAATATATTGAGATTGTATCAAAAGCCTTGCAAACATCAAGGGATAGCAGCATTGTCTCTACAGAACTGGAACCGGCAAGATGCAAGGCTCTTTTTATATTATCTCCTGCCTGCCTTGAAGGTTTGATGCTGACCTGATTCTTGTGAATAAGTCATCTCAAGAAATTATTTATTCTAGCAGCCAAGATCTTTGCAAGAATCTGTACCGGTATTAAGAAACAAAATTCCAATGTAATTTGACTACATGTGCAGGTCTGTGGAGGTTCGGGAGGCATTACAATATTTGCCCTTGATGACTCTCCAGAGAATGAGCTGCCATGTATCTTGGAGGTAATGGCAGTGGTCAGATGGGCAATATGGGGTTGGAGCACGAACTTTAATTGCCTGTCAAATATCCAATTTGTGATGTCTGTGTAAGAATGAGATGCAGAGCTCTGGGATAGAGGGAAGTTTCATTGTTTGCATTTCTTTTTGGCATATTAATATTGTTTATTTACTTGTATGATTATCGCTGAAATTATTTTGTAATATAGGGGCAGGAGTGTTAATAAATCTTTACTGGTGTCCAATAAACTAAGTAAGCCATTATTTGAGCCTCATGGATTGCTTGCAAAATGTTGCGTTACTAAACTATTAACCCTATGGAGTGTGTATTTTATGAGCAATCTGTAAACAGCTATAGGCAACAGAAAACAACTTTTATAGATTCAGTTTGGCAGCAAGAGAAAATGCAAACAATTCCATTTATTTCACAATAAATATTTCACCAGCTCGTCCAAGCATAATATAATAAAACTAGCAGTAAGTTAAAGTTGTAAACATGATTTCATACTCATGCATTACATTTGTGAAAAAGATGGAATTGTATTGTTAATATGTATATGAGATGTTTTTTTTATTTTTAATGACAGTTTACTTATACTATAAATAGTCTGATGTTTTATGGATTTGTTAATATTACAAATTTGAATATTTTTTGAATATTTTGATATTGACGTGGTGATGCGGTGGGCTCTGCTGAGAGATTTTAGCACCTGTTGTGAAAGCAGAGACTTTCAGGATTGACTGCTTAGCAATCAAGAGCTGCAGGTTAAGAGCGTGAAAAGCCTATGCAGAAATTGTCCCAGATCAATGGGCAGCCATTGCTACGCTTTCAATGAAATCTCTCCATGCTGAGACAGAGAGTCTTCTGATGACAGATTCTGGATGAGGAAGTTTACCTTGTACAATAAAAGGTGACTGCTTTGAAACTCCTGCCAGAGTGTAGTAAATAAGACTCTGGGGTGGATCATGGGCTTGAAGGGGTGCCATTTTTACCAACAGCCAGGGACCAAATTAGATTACAACAGCCTAATTACCACAGAAGTAGCAATTTGACAGGCACTTAACCCCAGAAAGTACTATTATCCAACACAAGCTTACATTGGTGGCCAGTATATTAAGTTGGCGGTGAGTGGCAATGCTTCCATAACATTGATGGTCAACATCCCAATTACTTTGGTGGCTAATGTTAATACCCCCATTACATTGGTAGCTAATGTTAATACCCCCATTACATTGGAACTCAATATTAATGTCTGCATTATAATGGAGGTAAGTGCTAATGATTCTGTTTCTTGTGTTACAATGTAATTGCCCCATTACAGTGATGTCAATAAGAATTGAAGTGTAACTCTGTGCTTAGGGCAAAAACTATATAAGAGAAAAGCAGCCAGCACAATAATCTGATATACAATATTCACATAATTGCTAATACAAGCGCAGCACTAAGCTTCACCAAGAAAATGTAAACAATCAGTGCAAAAACTCAATTAAGTGATAAACATGCTTAATAAAATTGATAGATAATGGAATATATAATATATTTAATCATAAATATAAAAATTCATCTGTAAAAAACTAAGAAAAAGGTCCCAATTCTTGTGCAAATACAGTATATGCAAATAATGATATTCCAAGCAGTGAATGCCTTCAAGTGATATCCATACCACCTCTATGATCACAGTAAATGCTTACCAGATGGTAATGACCCCCAATGTGTGAGTGGTCAAAAACAGCTTTAGGAGGCAAGTCCTTACAAAGGACCCACAGGTAAGATGCAAGGCTCTGCAAGTATCCTCAAATGGCACAGAAGATGTATTATCGCCAGGGACACACAAAGGAAATGTAGAACTCCACCAGAATCCCCATAATTCACTCATATGTACAGATTATGCAGAGAGAAAAATACAGGATACTTCCATAGTGTAAACCAGATAAGAACCGATGTATTAAAACCGTTATAAGCACAAACCCGTGGTAAGTATATTGCTATACAGATATGGAAATCAGAACTCCGACAGTGGCTGCAGACATGTGTGATGATGTCAGCGCATCTAGCTCCACCAAACACGTTTCATCAGAATATGACGCCATCAAGGGCCCCTGAGTGATTTATGGGAATACTGGTAGAGTCCTGCATTTCCTTTGTGTTCCTGGGTATGATACATTCTCTACACCATTTGAGGATACTTGCAGAGCCCTATATCTTGCCTCTGGGTCCTATGTGAGGACGTACCTCCTAAAATTGTTTTTTTTCCCCACTCATATATTGGGGGTTAGTACCATTTGGTAAGTGTTTACTGTTATCACAGAAGTGGTGTGGATATCACTTGAAGGCATTCAGTGCCTTGAAGATAATTTCTTTGCATATATTTGTGCATGAATTGGGACTTTTGGTCTGCGTCAATGCCTACCTAAAATTTGTGGCTAAGGGGAGTTAAAATGCCCTATTACATTGGTATTCTGTGGAAAGAAAAGTACCCCCCTTATTACATTGGCGATCAGTTGGAAGAAGGACTCTGCTATCATTGGTGGTCAGCGGGAAGAATTTCCCCTCTTTTATTGATCACCAATAGGAGCAATACCAGCTCACATATTGGTGGTCAATGGAAAGAATGCTACCTCGTTTATTAGTTGTCAGTAGGAAGAATGCCCCTTCTTACATTCCTGGTCAGTGTAACTCAACCATTACATTGGCAGCCAGTGGGATCATTAAATGCACTCCCTGATATATGTCATATCAGAAAATCAACAATGTAGAAATGTTTCCAAGTCCCTTTTCATAGTTTTAGATGAAGTGGAACGGGGTTTGAGCATACCAGGGTGTCAGCCACCACAGCACAGAATTTTTTCATATATTTCTATGGAAACCCCAATAGGCAGGGGATAAGATAGATCTCTTTGAGGGTCTTGAGCTGCTGTGCCTCCCCCATTGACTTCAACCTTAACACTGTACATGTCATTGTACTTTTAAAATATTCCATTATTTTATCAGTTAACACTGATTGCTGATTACATACCTCTTGTATTTGTAGGCGGCCATCTGAAGTGACATCATATGCAGACATGAATCGATCCTTCACTCTTTGGACTTTGTCTGCAGTAATTGCATTCTAGATTTCAACACATAATTGAATTTGAAAGGATAAATAAGGTATTTAAATTGTCACCGTATAACAGCTGTAGACAACGTTTATGAAGATTCTTATTTATTTTGGTCATAGTATAGCTCGTAGTGGTTGATCACATTCACCTGGATTTGTTTTATAATCCAAGTGGCTTTCTCATTTAATTTTAGAAGGTATCCAGTTAAATATGACTACACACTATAGCTGAAGGAAATGTAATTCTGCATGTACTACACGTGGAATCAATTGCTGGGTTATACACAAAATAAACCTATTACAGTTTGCAATAGAGAATACAATCAAAATACATTAACTAGTGCTATCTACAAATTAATAATAACAAACATATATACTGTTCTATGACATACAATGGAGCTGGCTTAATGCAACCCGACACGTTTCATCCACAAGGACATAATCCACCCCAGATGATGTCCTTGTGGACGAAATGCATCGGATTGCATTGAGCCAGCTCCATAACCATTTGTGCCATTTGGATTTCTCTTGTGATCACATTGATTTTATGATTGAATACATCAGCATTGATGTAAGTGATCTATGTTTTTTAATAAACCAGTTTACAACAGTTTTACACTGTGTGGAGGTGCTTTTTTCTTTTATGAATGGTGGAGCCTACGATTAGTTTTGATGATAAGATGTTGGGATACACTGCATAACCAGTGACGCTCCTTTAGAGATTCAACCTACTGTTCCATCTTTATGTGTGTTTGACTCTTTGCTGCTGGCAATAAAGTCCACATTTTATGGTAAGAGTATTTAATCTCCCCCCCCCCCCGGGTGGCGGATGCACAAATCCTGGGTGACTCCTTTAGCAGACGATGGTCTACATCCATTCTCACTGAACAGACTTCTGGGGGAATCTAGGATGGAATAGGACCTGGGGGTCCTAGTAGATGATAGGCTTGGCAATGGCATGCAATGCCAAGATGCTACCAAACCAAACAGAATATTGGCATGCATTAAAAAGGGGATCAACTCCAGAGATAAAACGATAGTTCTCCCGCTCTACAAGACTCTGGTCCGGCCGCACCTAGGGTATGCTGTCCAGTTCTGGGCACCAGTCCTCAGGAAGGATGTACTGGAATTGGAGTGAGTACAAAGGGCAACAAAGCTAATAAAGGGTCTGGAGGATATTAGTTATGAGGAAAGGTTGCGAGCACTGAACTTATTCTCAAGAAGAGACGCTTAAGAGGGGATATGATTTCAATATACAAATACCATACTGGTGACCCCACAAAAGAGATAAAACTTTTTCGCAGAAGGGAGTTTAACAAGACTCATGGCCACTCATTAAAATTAGAAGAAAAGAGGTTTAACTTTAAACTACGTAGAGGGTTCTTTACTGTAAGAGCGGCAAGGATGTGGAATTCCCTTCCACAGGCGGTGGTCTCACGGGGGGCATTGATAATTTCAAGAAACTATTAGATAATCACCTGAATGACCGCAACATACAGGGATATACATAGTAATACTGACATATAATCACACACATAGGTTAGACTTGATGGACTTGTGTCTTTTTTCAACCTCACCTACTATGTAACTATATGTAATACTTCCATCTTCAGTCTTCTGTGTTTTTTAACTGCTTAGTGTAGAAAGTGGTCAATTCCCATCCACATGCAAAAGATCCACACTTTGAGCCTGCTTCTATTTTGAACTGTTTGAATATATAGCGGCTGTTTGCACTTGTTCTAGATCGAATATTCAATAAAGTGGTAAGGTTGTTTCCGCACTTTGCACTTTATCATTGGTTTATGTCAATATTACCAGTCACATAGTTTACACCATTAATATGTACTTGTTTTCCACATTTACTTATTTACACCTGTAATTGTATATATACACTCTTGATCAATTTTGGTGGTTTTACACTTGCAATATGGTTCATTAATGTAATGCACCCAATAACGACTTATGCCCCAGTAGTGATTGTCATCTTCATCTAGTGGCCGATGTGCACACTACTCAGTTCAATGTTATCCCACTGGAGAAAGCACACGAAAAAACCTCCATAAATCCGCGAAGCAGGCCCCAAGGTTTCAAGTGCCTGGGGGCTTCCACAGAGATTTATTCTGGTACAGGGTATGCTAGGCAAAAGTACTCATTTAAACATTGCAGTGCAAGGGGAGCCCCATTGCAGAGGTAGCATTAAAGTAGAACTACAGGCAAAACTTTTTATTTCATTTTGGATAGAGGAGGGGTTATAACCTCTGTCAGATCTTCTTTCGCCATCTGTGTCCCATTGCGGAAATTTCCCTTCACTTCCTGTCCCATAGCCAAATAATAAATGAGAGGAAATCCCTGAAAATTAAGGGAATTTCTTCAGGACCCCCAGGTCACCAGAACTACAGTCCCCCATTGGAAGATTTCTCCTCTATTACTTTTCTGGGGACAACACAAAATGTTGGATTTTCTTTTACTTTCACTTTTAATGATAACGGTAAACAGGACAAATAGAGAGGGTGAATCTCCTTAATGAAGAGACAGACAACAATAATAACTGACAGGTGTTGTAACCCCTCTGCACTCCTTTCAAAACTAAAAAAAAAAGTTTTGCCTTTAGTTGTACTTTAATTTTTCCTGGAGTTCAACTGTAAGCAAATTGGTGGCTTGGTAAACGTCTTGCTTTGAAACATCAGCATTTAGGGTATTTTTGCTTCTACTGGCAAACTCACTCAAGAGTAATTTAGAGGAATTACTGCCAACCTCGATATGATGAAAGCTGCTATTCTCTGACTTCTCTGACTAGCACATCTAGGACCTGTTGTGATTAGGCTTTTGCAGGAATTTGAATACTCAGCTTGAAAATATTGTAGTTGTGCCGGTAAAAGTATGAAATATGCCACTTTCTTAGCTTTACCTACTTTGTATGAGCCTGACATTTCAGCTTGAGTGTCAGCTGCCTGAACTTTACATGCTCTCTCCTAGCTGTAGAGAATGTGTCAGGATAATCAAGAGGAAAATCAAGAATAATGTAAAAAGAACTTCAGGGCTCTGCTGTTTAACACAGTTAAACCTTCTCAAGACCTGGGAGATATTATAATAAGTCATTTGACAGGTAGCAAAGGACCTCTGAATTCTGACTCTAATGCCACGTACACGCGGTCGGATTTTCCAACAGAAAATGTTCGATGTGAGCTCGTTGTCGGAAAGTCCGACCGTGTGTATGCTCCATCGTACATTTTCTGTCTGAATCAAGCAGAAGGAGTCGCAATGGCTATTGAACTTCCTTTTTCTCGGCTCCTCGTACGTCTTGTACGTCACCGCGTTCTCACGTTCTCAATTTTTGGCCAACATTTGTGTGACCGTGTGTATGCAAGACAAGTTTGAGCCAAAATCCTTCGAACAAAAATCCACGGTTTTGTTGTCGGAAAATCTGATTGTGTGTACGCGGCATTAGGCTGAAATGTCTGGCCCAGGAATTAGCTGTTAACTACTTAAGCCCTGGAAGATTTTCCCCCTTAATGACCAGGCCATTTTTTTTGCGATACTGCACTGCGTCGCTTTAACTTAAAATTGCGCGGTCGTGCGACACGGTACCCAAACAAGATTGACTCCCTTTTTTCCCACAAATAGAGCTTTCTTTTGGTCGTATTTGATCACCTGTGCGTTTTTTATTTTTTGCGCTATATACAAAAAAAGACCGTCAATATGGAAAAGAAAACAATATTTTCTACTTTTTGCAATAATAAATATTCAAAAAAAAAAGTCTTCATCAGTTTAGGCCAACATATATTCTTCTATATATTTTTGGTAAAAAAAATAGCAATAAGTGTATATTGATTGGTTTGCGCAAAAGTTATAGCGTCTACAAAAAAGGGGATAGATTTATGGCATTTTTATTATTTATTTATTTTTTACTAGAAATGGCGGTGATCAGTGCGGGACTGTGACATTGCGGCGGACAGATCGGACACTTTTGACACTTTTCTGGGACCATTGACATTTATACAGCAATCAGAGCTAAAAAATAGCCACTGATTACTGTTAAATGTCACTGGCAGGGAAGGGGATAACACTAGAGGGCAAACAAGGGGTTAAATGTATTCCCTCATGAGTGTTTCTAACTGTGGGGGGATGGGACTGACTGGAGGAGGAGACATATTGCTGTTCCTAATTACTAGGAACAGCAGATCTGTCTCTTCCCCTGCCAGAACGGGTATTTTAGTGTTTACATACACAGATCGCCGTTCTGGTTCTCGTGTCAGTGATCCCAGGTAACCGGTGGATATAGCAGCTGCCGGCCACGTGCATCGGGTCCCCCACCCTGCAGCCGGTGCATGCACCTGCTATGACTCTTAAAGGAGCCGATGTACAGGTACGCCCATTCATGGTAAAGAGCCAACCTGCCGCCGTAAATGTGCGTGAGCTGCTCGGCAAGTGGTTAAATAAGATGACAAATTTTTTTTTCTTCAGAAGTAAACCTGTTGTGAAAATATAAAGGAATGTTGAGATTAATGCATAAGCCCAACTATAACTGCTTCTCTTTAGCATGTACAACATATGAATTGTATGTGTAGCACCATGGTGGTTCTCTCAGAGACAGGATGGGCTGACATTTCACCTCAGGGTGTAATTCTCACGCAATAATGGGAGATGAGACTAGATGAGCGCCAGTCACTTTTAGCCGAAACAAAAAGAAATTTGATTACTCACTGTAGATTTTGTGGAAGCGATGATGAATCGTCAGATGAACCTTGTAAAGAACTTGTTTATTTCCAGCCAACAGTGGGCTGCGTGTGAGCTTTTTTTTTTTTTTTCACACATCAATGCACAGGAAAAAGAAGCCTTAGAGCCCTTTCACACTGGGGCGGTTTGCAGGCGCTATTGCGATAATAATAGCGCCTGCAAACCGACCCGAAAGTGCCACTGTTGTGTATCCAGTGTGAAAGCCCTGAGGGCTTTCACACTGGAGCGATGTGCTGGCAGGACGGTAAAAAAAGTCCTGCCAGCAGCATCTTCGGAGCGGTGAAGGAGCGGAGTGTATACCTCTCCTTTACCGCTCCTGCCCATTGAAATCAATAGGACGGCGCGGCTACACCGCCGGAAAACCGCCCCGCTAGCGGCCGCATACCGACGGTAAAGCGCCGCTTACAATAGCGGCGCTTTACCGCCGACGCCAACGCCCGCCCCAGTGTGAAAGGACCCTTAAAGTGTAACTCCACTTTTGTTGAGAAAAAAAACTTTCCCCTCTGGGTCATCTATGTACATTGCAAGGAGTATAACAAACTTTGTTGCAGATTCCTACCTTTTGTTATTCTAAAGAAATCAATGTGTGTTTCTCTGCACCACAATGAGAGTGGTTTCATAATTAACGGTCAGGTGTGGCAGCAGCAGGGCACTAATGAGGAAATCTGCTGTGCCTGCCTCCCTTTAGACGGATTCCTATTGACAGTATCCTTCCAAAAATGACATTTTTGTTGCAGGGAATGCCTGAATTCTGGTTTGTATCTTAGTGCAAATTTCTGGGAAAATTGGTGAGGCAATCACACAAGCAGGACATTATGGGGTGGATTTACTAACCATGGTAAGTGCAAAATCTGGTGCAGCTGTGCCTGGTAGCCAAACAGCTAACTTCAGCTTGTTCAATTAAGCTTCGAAAATAAAACATGGAAGCGGATTGGTTTCTGTGCAGAGCTGCACCAGATTTTGCACTCTCCAGCTTTAGTAAATAACCCCCTATGTTTCTTGGGCGTGTTCAGTACACACTCTTTGTACAGAACAACCCCAGGTAGCCATATTGCAGTGCATTCTCAGAAAATTACAGAGCTGCAGATTGAAAAGGAAAGGTAATTTTTAATAACAATCAATGTTATTATTTTTTTATTTGCTATTTTTTTTTCCCCACGAAAGTGGAGTTACCCTTTAAGTCAAGACCAACAATCTTCAGTAGACATCACCACTAGCAACGGCATTCTTTTAGGAGAGTTGACCAGCACCAACTGAGACTCCATCCTATGCCCTTTCTTCTGCAGGAGAGTCTAGCAGCACCCTCTGGGACTCCATCCTTCCTCCACACACAGGCAGTTATAAATCCACTTACATACAAGCCTTAGCTCCAAACCTAGTCACATCCAGGCAAGCAGGTGTAAAGAAGCAGCTCCAGCAAGGCTGCAACCCAGGCAGGAAGAGAGCTTGCATCAGCTAACCCCAAATATGTATACCCTTTCCCGTGATGCACCCATGCAAAAGAAACTCCTATTGGTTGGCTGGAAAAGGATGTCAATATTCATAACCCAAGCCCCTTGTGTTATCTATACCAGGGGTTGCCAAACTTTCTAAACAAAGGGCCAGTTTACTGTCCTTCAGACTTCAGGAGGGCCGGGCTGTGGCCAATGGGAGTAGAAAAGGTGCTGACGTCAGTGGGAAAAAAGAATACCCCATTGTTTGTTTCAGTGGGAGCAATTGTGCCCTCTTTGTTGGTGTCAGTGGGTGGAATTGTGCCTCATCGTTGGTGTCATTAGGATCAAATGTGCCCCATTCATTGGTGTTAGTGGGGGTTTGGAGACCACCGATCTATACTGCCAGAGGTAACAGTGCCACCTACTACTGAAAGAAGGGAGAACTGACAGCTAGGCTGAGCTTAGGTAAAGCTTAGGTAAAGCTGAACAAGACACAGACTATAAATTGGCATTGGTTGACTGCAGCCAAGCAGACTAAATTTAAAGAGTCACTCCTGCATATGGCAGGGTGGCTACGCATGTATTTCCTTACAAAAACAAACAAGATTAAAAAATTATTTCTGTAATTGCTACTGTACATTATTAAATGAGGACAACTATATATTGATATTATGCCCTGTTTTTCTTTATATTAGACTACGAAAGACAGTAAGAATTTTAACACATATAAATAGGTTTTCCCCACAGTGCCTTGAAAAAGTATCCATACTCCTTAAAATTTTCCACATTTAGTAATGTTACAACCGAAAATTTTTGGGGGATTTTATGTGATAGACCAACACAAAGTGGCACATAATTGTGAAAGGGAAGGAAAATGATAAATGGTTTTCAAAATTTTTTTGACAAATAAATATCTGAAAAGTGTGGCATGCATTTGTATTCAGCCCCCTTCACTCTTATACCCGTAACTAAAATCTAGTGGAACCAATTGCCTTCAGAAGTCACCTAATTAGTAAAGAGAGTCCACCTAAGTGTAATTTACCCACTTAAGGACCAGCCGCAGCAGTTATCACTGCGGCAGGTTGGCTCCCCTGGGCAAATTGTCGTAGCTGTACAACGGCTGCTTAAAGACCACTAGGGGGTGCGCGTGGCGCAACGATGGAGCCGATGCGTGTGCCTGGCTGCTGCAATCGCTCCTGAGAGAGATAGAACGGAGATCTGTCAATGTAAACAGAGAGATCTCTGTTCTGTCAGGATAGAGGAGACAGATTTGCTGTTCATACTGGTTATGAACAACGATATGTCTCTTCCTCCAGGCAGTCCCATCCCCCCCACAGTAAGGCCTCGTACACACAGTTTGATTGTTGTACGACCGAGCGTTTGATTTTTGTCAAAAGCGCATGTGCAGGATTTTGTCAGCATACTAACTATCCTCAAATTGTCGTTTGAAAAATGCGGACGTAGTGATGTACTATGAGAGCATAAAGAGGAAGTTCATTTCTCAAGCGCCACCCTTTAGGCCCCTTCTGCTAATTTCATGTTAGTAGAAGTTTGGTGAGCGTTGATTCGCGATTTTCAGATTGTACAAAACAAATGCCTTTTAAAATATGTTTGGCATAACTACACCAGTATCACCAGCAAAGAAGCTTCATTATTATCCCATTAAAGAAGATGAGAATGTGCGCTGCATTTTGACATTTCATCAATTGCCACGTCACAAATGTTAATTCTAGATTACGAACAGTAGTTTACAAGACCAAACTCATCCCAGTCGTTCCTTGATTCCGGCATGCGTGTTTGTACTTTCGACTTTTGTGTGACAATTTCTGTACTGACATCCGAAAATCAGACATTGAGTTCACATCTGACAAAACTTTTATAGCCTGCACATCCAGCTTTTGTCTGTCAAAAAAGTCAAATCGGCTGTCTAAAGCACCATACTAATGATCCGAAAATCCGCCTTAAGTATTTTCCCTTCTGATTTTCGTATCATGTGTACGAGGCCTTAGAATCACGCCCTAGGACACACATTTAACCCCTCGATCACCCCCTAGTGTTAACCCCTTCCCTGCCAATGACATTTATACAGTAATCAGTGGCTATTTTTAGCTCTGATCACTGTATAAATGTCAATGGTTCCAAAAAAGTGTCAAAAGTGTTCGATCTGTCCACTGCAATGTCGCAGTCCTGCTAAAAATCGCAGATCACCGCCATTACTAGCAAAAAAATTATTCGTAGTAAAAATGCCATAAATATATGCCCTATTTTGTAGATGCTATAACTTTTGTGCAAACCAATCAATATATGCTTATTGCGATTTTTTTTTTACCAAAAATATGAAGAATAATACATATTGGCCTAAACTGATGAAGAAATGTTTTGGTTTTTTTTGTTTTTTGGAGGGATATTTATTATAGCAAAAAGTAAACAAATATAGATTTTTTTTCAAAATTGTCGCTCTTTTTTTGGTTATAGCGCAAAAAAAAAAAACCCGCACAGGTGATCAAATACCACCAAAAGAAAGCTCTATCTGCGGGAAAAAAAGGACGTTAATTTTGTTTGGGTACAGCGTCGCACAACTGCTCAATTGTCAGTTAAAGCGACGCAATGCCGTATCGCAAAAAATGGCCTGGTTATCAAGGGGACAAATCCTTCCGGAGCTTAAGTGGTTAATCTCAGTATAAATACAGCTGTTCTATGAAGCCCTTAGAGGTTTGTTAGAGAACCTTAGTTAACAAACAGCATCATGAAGGCCAAAAAACACACCAGACAGGTCAGGGATAAAATTGTGAAGAATTTTTAAGCAGGGTTGAGTTAATGAAAAAATATGCCAAGCTTTGAACATCTCACGGAGCACTGTTCAATCCATCATCGGAAAATGGAAAGAGTATGGCACAACTGCAAACCTACCTTGACATGGCTGTCCACCTTAACTGACAGGCCAGACAAGGAGAGCATAATTCAGAGAAGCAGCCAAGAGGCCCATGGTAACTCTGGAGGAGGTAACTCTCCAGAGATCCACAGCTCAGGTGGGAGAATCTGTCTACAGGACAACTATTAGTCGTGTACTCCACAAATCTGGCCTTTATGGAATAGTGGCAAGAAGAAAGCCATAAGAAGTCCCGTTTGCAGTTTACGAGAAGCCGTGTGTGTGTGTGTGTGTGTGTGTGTGTGGTGTGGGGGGGGGGGGTGCTATGGTCAGATGAGTTCAAAATTGAACTTTTTGGACTAGAAGCAAAACTCTGAGTGGCATAAAACTAACACTGCACATCACCCTAAATACACCATTCCCACCGTGAAACATGGTGGTGGCGGCATCATGTTGTGGGGATGCTTTTCTTCAGCAGGGACAGGGAAGTTGGTCAGAGTTCATGGGAAGATGGATGGAGCCAAATACAGGGCAATCTTAGAAGAAAACCTATTAGAGTCTGCAATAAACTTGAGACTGGGGCGGAGGTTCACCTTCCAGCAGGACAACCACCCTAAACATACAGCCAGAACTACAATAGACTGGTTTAGATCAAGGGTCTTCAAACTGCGGCCCTCCAGGTGTTCAGGAACTACAATTCCCATCATGCCTAGTCATGTCTGTGAATGTCAGAGTTTTACAATGCCTCATGGGATGTGTAGTTCTGCAACAGCTGGAGGGCCGTAGTTTGAGGATCCCTGGTTTAGATTAAAGCATATTCATGTGTTAGAATGGCCCAGTCAAAGTCCAGACCTAAATCCAATTAGGAATCTGTGGCAAGACTTTAAAATAGCTGTTCACAGACGCTCTCCATCCAATCTGACAGAGCTTGGGCTATTTTGCAAAGAAGAATGGGAAAAAATTTCACTCTCTAGATGTGCAAAGCTGGTAGAGACACACCCAAAAAGACTTGCAGCTGTAATTGCAGTGAAAGGTGGTTCTACAAAGTATTGACTCAGGGGGGCTGAATACAAATGCACGACACGCTTTTCACATATTTATTTGTAAAAAAATTTGAAAACCACTTATGATTTTCCTTCCACCTCACAATTATGTGCCACTTTGTGTTGGTCTATCACATAAAATCCCAAGAAAATACATTTACGTTTTGTAACATGACAAAATGTGGAAAATTTCAAGGGGTATAAATACTTTTTCAAGGCACTGTACATAGTCCTCCAATGCCCTGCTTTACCTAATGACAAATGCAACATCTTTATTAATGGCTGTGTTTAAAGATGATTTAATTTTGGAGCTTTGTAACCTATTCATCTGTCCAATAATGACATATAGATTTGTACAGCATGAGTGATAATTATCAAAAAGCTCCTTCTGCACCACACGCAGACTGCAAACTATGGCATGTTGTCTCCACATACTATCAAATCAAAAGAACTGCCAAGATGATCCTTGTCTCAGTAGTTTGTATTTTTTTTTCACTATCATGTCACCATAGCTATTTTCTAATATACTTTGTGCTGTGAGTGACACATATTTGACAATACAAATCAGAGACTGTCATTTGAAAGAGCAGGGTTATTGCTATCCATCCAGGAAAAAAAGCTTATCTAGATTTAAGACAGGGACTGCTATTGTCATCTCCTAATGAGAGGGTACCATAGATTTAATATAATGACAGACTCTTAAAATAGCAAGGCATGTGGAGTGTACATAACCTATTCTGTATACTTAACATTTGTTTCCTTTACCACATCAACAGACTTGTACACTTCTTTAGTGTTATGTGATCACTAATGCTTTATGCTAAACCTTCACGTAGCAATACTGATGTGTATACATTTCACATACTAAAATCTAAAATTAATTTTAGTATATAAATATAAAGTATATACATTTCTATAAAATCAGAATAAACCATCCAACACAGCACAAACGAGTACAAATAAAGTGCAAGTTCAAACAAAAGTGCAAATTCAAATAAAAGTGCAAGTGCTGTGCATACACTAACAATACATCAAGAAAAAATATTTTCAGGAATAATCACATTTGAAAGTAAACTAACAAGCATGTGGCCAGTGAAAGGCTGTGTTAGAAAATTGTTTTGAAAGTTTCATAAAATACTTTTTCTTCAATAAGTGCTCCTGTGCAAACGTTATGCAAAGGTGCTGTGATGCTCCAAAGGATATCACACGTTGATCAATGCTTTACACTCTCCCCTTTGTGGTCTAGCTCACCAGATAATATGGACCCCTTATCAGTATTGCATGTGGGTCAATCAGGCTGGATTGGTGAGCAGGGAGATGACACTTCATATGAATCTTCCTATGGCGTGGCGACTCGTATATAAAGAGAGAGAATCTAATATAAATCACACTTCCAATTTTCCAGAGAAAATAGCGCATTGGGCAATAATCCTAAAAAAATTAAAAGATATACCTCTTGTATAATTTTAATTCCGGTCTAGATTTCCCATATATGGCTTCATGTTCCCATTTGCTCATAAAAATGTTTGCCACTGAGGGCGCATATTTGGCCCCCATGGCAACCCCCTTCTTTTGCCTATAATGGTTACCATCATGCCAGAAGAAATTATCACTCATGGTCAAATCTAGTGCTTTTATCAAAAATGATGTTTGTTTTCTTTTTAGATCTGTCCTTTGTAAGGCCCATGTTATTGCCTCTAAGGCATAGCTTTGCTTGATGCCTGTATATAGAGAATTCACATCAATACTCTCAAGAATTCAATAATCTGTAATTTCGAAATTTTTTAGCAGATTTATCAACTCCTTACTATCTTTCATATAGGAAATTCTTGGGACAATGGTTTGAAGAAAAAATCCAAATATTCTCCCAATCTACTAAAGAGAGAGTCAATGCCACTTACTCTCGGTCTACCCGGGGGTTTAACCCTGGATTTATAAATTTTAGGCATTTGGTATATAACCGGCATCGGGTAGTAAATGTCTTGCTTCCGTTTTATTAATTAATTCCTCCATCTGTGCCTTTTTAACCAGTTTCTTTAGTTTGGCTTTGCATTTATTTGTAGGGTTCCCCTTTAATTTTTCATATGTATCCTGGTCCTCAACCAGTCTATTTAGTTCTGCCAGATAGTCCACCTTATCTAAAATCACCAGTCCTCCTCCCTTGTCTGCTGGCCTAATAACCACCTCTTTATTTTTTTCCAACATTTTTAGGACTCTTTCTATGTCTTTCTTCCGCCTTCCTGGCATGATATTTAGTTCCTCAAGGTCCTGTTCGACCAGACTCTTGAAGACTTCGAAAAAATGATTGTTGGCTACTTTAGGGTTAAACGCTGAATTATTCCTAAGTTGAGTGTGTTTAAATTGATCATCTTCCTGCCTCTCATATTATTTACCATTGGCATAATGTTTCTTAACATTCATCTTCCTCACAAACGTCTGTAAATCTATAAAAACATCAAATTTTTTCAAATTCCTGTCTGGGGCAAATTTCAACCCTAACTCAAAAACACGCAACTCATCTTCTGTAAAAACGGCATTGCTTAAACTGAAAATTTCTTGTCCTACATCTCTCTTTTTCTTTTTCCTTTGCCCTCCTCTACATCCTCTGGTTCATTGTTTCTTTCCTCTCTTGTGTTATGTACGTAAATAGACACATACTGAAATGTTAACCTAATATAAACAGTCTTGCTAAAATACTGGTTAAAACTTATAAGGCAAAGTAGGGTTTACACTAATATTCTACTCTTTCTTTATCCATCCCAAAAAATTTCATTTAAGGTTTAAGGTTAATATTTCAGCGTTGATCTTCTTCAAAGTGTTACTTCAGCATTTTTTGGAAAAAAAAATCCCCTCTGGGTGGATTATATATAATGCAATTATTTTAACAAAAATCTATTGCAGATTTTTGCTAGCTCCTGCGCTGAAGAAAATGATATAAGTCTAGCCATGATCTATCCAGATTATTCTTTGAAGTCCTAAATACCAATTCTGTTGCCAAAGTTATCATGACTCCAAGGGAAATTTGGAAGGTATAGAAAATCGCGTTGGGCTACAGAATGCAATGGGAAAGTTATGTTTAATAACATTACAAAACATTTTCTCTAGAAAACATATACCGTTTATAAAAAAAAAAACTGTGGTTCTCCATTACATATTAGACACAGCATTTCAGTGCAGTTTCAAAAACTAATGTATATTTTTTTCCTTTTTTAACTACTCCACTGCACATAGGTTTTGCTGACCTGGCCTTGTCTCATAATCTGGTTTTAACCAAGCTTTAGATGGAACATATTTTTTACCGGAGTAGAAAACAGTCTCCACTATAATTCATCCCAAAGGTGTTCTATCGGGTTGAGGTCAGGACTTTGTGCCGGCCAGTCAAGTTCCTCCACGCCAAACTCGCTCATCTATGTCTTTATGGACCTTTTTTTGTGCACTGGTGTGCAGTCTTGTTGGAACGGAAGGGGCCATCCCCAAACTGTTCCCACAAAGTTGGTAGCATGAAATTGTCCAAAATGTCTTGGTATGCTGACGCCTTAAAAGTTCCCTTTGCTGGAACTAAAGGGCCAAGCCCAACCCCTGAAAACAACCCCACACCATAAACCCCCCTCCACCAAATGATTTGGACCAGTGCACAAAGCAAGGTCCATAAAGACATGGATGAGTGAGTTTGGGACAGAGGAACTTGACTGGCCTGCACAGAATCCTGACCTCAACCCAACCAAACACCTTTGGGATGAATTAGAGCAGAGACTGCGAGCCAGGCCTTCTAGTCCAACATCAGTGCCTGAATTCACAAATGCGCTTCTGGAAGAATAATCAAACATTCCCATAGACACACCCCTAAACCTTGTGCACAGCAATCCCAGAAGAGTTGAAGCTGTTATAGCTGCAAAGGGTGGGCCAACTCACTATTGAACCCTACGGACTAAGACTTGGATGCCATTAAAGTTCATGTGCGTGAAAAGGCAATACTTTTGACAATATAGTGTATGTGTAACTAAAACTTTTTTTAAAGTTTTGGATAGAATAGGGGATAGTTAAAACTCCTAGCATTTATTCTGTCTGTGTATCATTGGGAAAATGTATCTTTACTTCCTGTCCCAGAGAGGTAAAAGGAAGTTGGAGGAAATCTTCTGTAGTGACGGTGGTCCTTTGAACAGTTCTCCTCATTAGATTTACCCTTATTGTTCTTGGAACAGCTTCCAATTTTGGACATCACCTCACTTTCATTTCACCTTAACTCCACACTGGTCACCAGCACAAATAGATGGGTGAACCTTGCCACAAAGGGACCAGGTAGCAATAAAAACATGATAGAATATCTAATCGGGCACTCTGCTACAGATACACTTTAACCCCCCTGGCGGTATTCCCGAGTCTGGCTCGGGTTGGATTTTACATACCAAAAGCGGTATCCCCGAGCCTCGGGCTTGCATCGCAGGATCCAGGAAGAGCATACTTACCTTGTCCCCTGGATCCTGCGATGTCTCCCCGCTGTGATCGGCGAGCCGCTGTGTCTCGCTCGATTCACAGTGCCGAGCTCCGTTCCCTGCGAGCGTTGCGACGCACGGGGACGGAGTTCGGCGGTAAATTCAAATAGTGAAACACACAGTATAGATACAGCATACTGTAATCTTACAGATTACAGTACTGTATCAAATAACTACACATCCCCTTTGTCCCTAGTGGTCTGCCTAGTGTCCTGCATGCAGTTTTATATATATAAAACTGTTCTTTCTGCCAGGAAACTGGAGATTGTCCATACTCCATAGCAACCAAAACTGTCTCTTTACATCAAAAGTGGTTTTAGACCAGCTAGAAAAAAGCGATAATAAATTATAATCACTCGCAGAATTGAGCGATAGTGATTTGTGGGGAGATCCGTCATCAAACACTAAAAGTAACAAAAGCTAAAATTCTGCAACTGAGCAAATTTCAGTGTTTTTGATTTGATTATATTATTATATAATTTTTATTATTATTATATTATTATTTGTTATAATTATTTATAGTTATTTATTATATTATAATTTTTTATTTCGTTTTTCAAACTTTATCATACCCGGGATGTCTACTAGACTCTTGTTTGGACAGATTTAAGTGAACTATTCCTAAGAATTACAGGCCTACAATATAAAACGCCAAATTTCTGTGCAAAATAATTGTACCGCTTTCAGCACCTAAAATCAGAAATAATCATACCGCCAGGGAGGTTAAGATCCCTTAGGTCTGATCAATTTAGTAAATACCACCTGAAAACATTGATAAGTGCCTTGCACGAGCCCCTTTTGTAAAATTGCTTTGATGAAGAATGAAGGACTTCAGATTGATTGGACTAATAACTCTATTCAGATCAACAAGGAGCAGCAGCTGCTTTTCTAAGATGACTGAAGACATATACTCCCTTGCACAAAAATTAAGTCTATACCTACCACTTTCACAGATGTGTTAGCACCTTCTGTGCTAAGTGCACTTGAATAACAGCTACTGTGGTCTGTGCTTACTTTTTTCCACATTATTTTATTATATATTCTAATGTAGTGATAAAGACAGATGGTACTTGTAACTGTTTTATCACACAATGATAAAATATAAGCAAGACAGGTGAATAATAATAGAAACCACAACTGTTATGTTACAGACACTTGTCTGTTCATAGCTTTCCTATAGTCAACAGGTCCTCAACAGTTTAGTCATTTCAATCTCTATCATTAAAGCTGCATTCACACTTCAGCGTTTTGAATCGTGGGCAGATTTGACACAATTCTGCCTGCGATTTCAAAGCGACGTTGTGTGAATGACAAATCGCGGCCATTTGAGATGCCATTTATTTGAACGACACCTGAAATCGTGGTGTGGGCCCGCCCCGAATGCAGCGCAATTTATCATGTCGCCCAAAAGTAGCTCAACTTTTTTGGGCGACAAGCTTCATGTGAAGCTTCATCACCAGGTAAAAATAAAGAAAGAAGGGCTTACAAATAATACTAACGTATCCACCACATCTAAGAACTGGTAAACTGAAATGTATCATTTGTTTGGTTTTGGGTCTAATACTGTTTTAAATTTATGACATTTGTATTATCCCTGTTGTGTTTTTGTGTAGCATTAGAATGGTGTTTAGTTTCTGCATTGTTTGAAGCATCCCGGTTCCCATTAATGGACCTGTTTTCTTTCCATCAATACATCAAGCTGTTCACTGTATAAAACTAAAGGAGTGTAGCTCATTTATAATTTCATTATTTGATAATGTCATCCATGGACCATGATGGTATCTTCTATCCAGCCTGTTTGTTCCATTTAATAAAAAAAACGACTACTACAATTTTTAAAGAGCAATTCAAGGAACATGAGCTACTAATGCTAGCAAACCAAAGCTGCCAAAGTCAGAAAGTCCGCTCTTCTTTATTCAAGTTGCCTGCAGTCCCCTAAATCAAGATTTCATAAAGCCCCTCACATGGTCAGTAGGACAGGAAAAGTTCACTTCCTGGAAGCTGTGCTTGTGTAACTTCCACTTTCCTTGCATAGCACATCACCACAAGGCCTCATCCACACTGGTTTATTGTAAAACGTTGTTTCTCCTGACAGGGAGAAAATAAGCATTAAAAAAATCACCAAAGCTGCAATTTTTCAAACCAGGTTAGCAGAGTTTAGCAGCGTATGGTGTTTTATGCGTTTATTTATTTAATTGGCCAGAATTTTAATGTATTCTGGTCATTGAAATGAATAAACGCTAAAGTGCTAAACAGTAGTTTAGGAGTGTTTAGCAGCTCCAAGTATTTTTTCTGCCCAAACTCTGCTGCTCCCGGACGGCCTGGCAGTGTTATATTTTACTGCCTCTAAAAGCACCTGCTGCTAAAAGTACACATAAGCTAACATGCAGGGGGGGTTTAGAGGCAGGAAAAAACCCCACCAGACGCTCCTAGGAGCAGCTTTAACCAGAGTTTGGTGATCTGGGTGGACATCATATGACATCATCCCGGACGTCCATCAGACCCAGCCGCTGACTGATCAGTGTACCGGCCCACTGTGGGGTACCATGTGACCAATCACAGCAGATCACATGACAATTGTAAACAATGGATGGCTTCCTTTCATGCCATCCATTGTGTAGAATTATGTTGCTAGCTGTGATTGGTCACAGTGATCATACGGTACAGACCAGGCCAATCACAGCCCATCTATATCATGTGACTAGCTGTGGCAAGGATGAAATTCATTGCTATAAGCAATCATAATGTGTAAAAAGTACTATGATAACATTATATTGCTCAGCTCACAGAGCAATATAAAAAAAGAAAACAAAATGAAAACATTTTTTTTTCATACTGTCACCAGTCAGTTTCCCTGATCTTTGCCACATCAGTTATACGATGACGCTGTACTCAGTGCTGCATTGGTGACAGTATGTAAAAAATAAAAAATAAAGTAATTTTTTTTTACATTTTTTTAATTTTCCAAAAAATGATGACAAAAATGTCAAAAAAACTCACCATGCCTCTTACTAAATAAATTGGACTATTTACTCTCCAAAAAGCGGTAATTTGTGGGAAATTTGTACTGTCCTGGCATTTTTGCGCCTCAAAATGAGATAGGCCATCAGTACATAAGAACATAACATAAGAATTGATCGATTTTCAGATATATACCATAGTTTATGGACTCTATAACTCTATAAGAAAAGTAGCAGAATATATTTTGACATAAATTTGTGAAGAACGATTACTTATTTGCAAAAGTTTATAACAGAAACAAAGAAAACTCCTTTTTTTTCCCCAAAATTTTCGGTCTTTTTTGTTAATTTAGCAAAAAATAAAAAACTCAGTGGTGATTAAATATCACCAAAAGAAAGCTCTATATGTGTGAACAAAATCATAAAAATTTAGTTTGGGTACAGTGTTGCATGACCGCGCAATTGTCATTCAAAGTGCGACAGCAATGAAAGCTGGAAATTGTCCTGGGCAGGAAGGGGGTAAAAGTGCCCTGTATTCAAATGGTTAAAAATGTCCGGTGTGCATGAGGCTTTAAACTTCCAGAGTAGGTTGGAATCTTGTTCGTGGGTAAAAGAATCTTCTTAGCATTGGCACTCTTTTACATTCAGTTTTTTGAGAGGCATGAAAGTGATACTAAAGGCCATTTTTTTTTCTTTAAAAATAACAAACATGTTATACTTGCCTGCTCTGTGAAATGGTTTTGCTCAGAGCAGACCCAATCCTCCTTTACTCAGGTCCATCTTTGCTGCTCCTGGCCCCTCCCTCCTGTCGAGTGCCCCCACAGCAAGCAGCTTGCTATGGGGGCATCCGAGGCGAGCCACAGCCACAGCATTCAGACATGGAGCTGTGGTTCGGCCCCTCCTCCTCTCTCTCCTGATTGGCTAACTGACTTTGATTGACCGCAGCGGGAGCCAACGGTGCCGCTGCTGTGTCCCAGCCAATCAGAAGGGAGAGTCCCAGGCGGCCGAGGCTCTCGTGTACATCGCTGGATAGAGATGGGGCTCAGGTTTGTATTAGGGGGGCTGCTGCAAACAGAAGGTTTTTTTTATCTTAATGCAAAGAATGCATTAAGATAAAAAAAAACCTTCTGCCTTTACAACCACTTGAAGTAGCCTGCAGTGAATGTTTTAGCTTTACAGCCAAGGTGGATCCAGTGTGACCAAGTTACTAACAAAAGGAACTAGCTTAGACTGGTACAGTGCACATGTGTCTGGATGGACAGCTGAGATACTAAGCATTCTCTCTGTATGAAAATCAATGTTTAACCACTTGCCGACCAGCCACCGTCATTATACTGCCGCAGGTCGGCTCGTTCCCGCAAATCGCTGTAGGTGTACATTGGCCCCTTTAGGAGCCACAGCAGGAGCGTACCTGCACCCGCTGCACGGCAGGGGACTCAATGCGTTTGGCCGGCGGCCGCAATATCAGCTGGCCACCTACGATGGCGGGAAAGAGAGCCAGAATGGGGATCTGTCAATGTAAACAGACAGATACCCATTCTGACAGGTGAGGAGAGAGACATCTGCTGTTTCTAGTGATTAGGAACAGCGATCTCTCTCCTCCTCCAGTCAGTCCCATCCCCCCACAGTTAGAAACACCTCCCAGGGAACACATTTAACACCTTGATCGCCACCTAGTGTTAACCCCTTTTCTGTCAGTGACATTTACAAAGTAATCAGTGCATTTTTATAGTACAGTATAGTGTCAAAAGTGTCCGATCTGTCTGCCGCAATGTCACAGATCTGTCTCAGATCGCCACCATTACTAGTAAAAAAAAAAAAAGAAATAATAAAAATGCCATACATCTATCCCCTATTTTGTAGACGCTATAACTTTTGCGCAAACCAATCAATATATGCTTATTACAATTTTTTTCCAAAAATATGTAGAAGAATACATATTGGCCTAAACTGATGAAGACATTTTTTTAAATCTTTTTTTGGATATTTATTATAGCAAAAAAGGAAAAATATTCGGGGTTTTTTTCAAAATTTTCACTCTTTTTTTGTTTATAGTGCAAAAAATAAAAACCACAGAGGTGATCAAGTACCTCCAAAAGAAAGCTTTATTTATGGGAAAAAAAGGACGCCAATTTTGTTTGGTTACAGCGCCGCTCGACCGCGCAATTGTCAGTTAAAGCGACGCAGTGCCGTTTTGCCAAAAATGGCCTGGTCATTAAGGGGGAAAATCTTCCAGTCTGTAAGTGGTTAATTTTAATTTCTGAAGAGTAACTTTAATGTAACCAAGCTATCAAAAATACACATTAAAACATTAGTTTGGCTGCAAAGTGATTGTGTTTTACCACTTCTCATACATCCAAATCAATACACAAGCTTCTACCTGAAAAGATTCACTGGACACAAGGCAGTGTCTTAGGGGCTTATCTTGTAACAGGTTTTATCTCAGTGGCCATTTAGCAAGGATGGTTTTTGCACTGTCATCCCAATAGCAATTCGAAGGGGAATAGATAATCTCAATAAGAAAAGAGGGCAATGCCAGGCAGTGCAACAATCGTGCAAATAATGTCACCAAAAGCATTTAGTATAATTGGAATAAATCAAAATATGTACACATTAAAAATAAACAGTAACTTATCATACATCCCCTCTGTTAATAGGTACTATATTCAATGAGATCACAATTTGCATTTTTAATTAGCATTTGTAATGTGCATTTTCTCCAGTGTAAATTCAGATATGCACACAAAGCAATATAGTGCTAGTAAAGCTGGGCCAACTCATGGCTAAACCACAGCTTCATCCAGCCTGGGCTATTGTTCCTAATGGCAAAAGGGTGTGGCAAGGCTTTGTGCTTCACCTTAGGGGAAGGAAGGCTGGTAAAAGCTATGCTAATATCTGAGCTCCTATTTAAGGAAATCTGACTTGATTTTTGTTTTTCCTTTGATGTTCCTAAGTTTGAGACTTTTCTAGAATGATTCTAATTTATGATTGTTTGTCCTTTTTACATCTGTACAATATGCAAGTATATAAGGAATCTGCCAGCAAAGCGAAACCATAAACCTAAATCAACAAAAGGTGTTGTCTTAACAAGCAGTTTTAGATGACAGGTGACAGGTTATCTACTAATGCTATCTAAGATATACTGTTAGCTGCACCCAGAATGCCCATGAAATGTGTGTCTGCTTTCTGATGTCTGGTCCGTGCTAATTCCTGTTCTTCTGTTAATTTATCATTAATCGGGTTTGAAATCCCAAGGTAGGCTTAAGGCTCCGCTCACACATGCTGCGGCCGCAGTTCGCAGCATGGCGTCCGGTGTGTCCCTGTTCACTGATTCAGGTACGAATCAGGTCCAAATGTTTGCCTGGATTTGCACCTGAATCGGACCAGAAGACTCACAGGACCCTTTTTCAATGCAGACTGAGGCCGCCCCAGAGCTGTGTGAGCCGGCTCCATTGAGAGCTGGTCACACTCTCCTATCATGCGAATTGGATTCAGCGAAATCTGCACCCAATTCGCATGTGTGTGAACCTAGCCTGAAACTGCTTGAATGCAATGAGGACCTTTTGGCTTTCTTCAAGTGAGAGACAGCAAGAAGCTGTCTGCCACAGAACAGCCCCTGGTGTACATGCTCACCTTGGAAATTGCTGCAAAGTTACAATGTTAGGCCCCTTTCACACGGGGCAGATCCGCTGGACAGGCTCCGCTAACTCAGCGGGGGATCGCTCCGATGATGCCCGCTGAGCCGGCGGATGACAGGTCTGTCTCCATTCACTGTGCAGGGACATACCTCTCAGAGCCCCGCTGTTCTCTATGGCGAGATCGGATGAAAACAGACAGCCTGTCCGTTTTCATCCGATCCCATCTGCTGGACAGATGGTGAACGTATCGCCATCCAACTATTTTGAGCGGATCGGATGGCAGGCGGGTGTCAGCGGACACATCTCTGCTGACATCCGCCTGCCCATAGAAGTCAATGGATAGCCCGATCAGATCCATCTGAAAAACGGACAGGCGGATCCCAGCAGGCCGATCACGTGAAAGGGGCCTTACAGTCTGTTCACTGGTGAGAGGGGACTGAGAAAATGCTTACTTCTGCCTGCAGCTGAATGATGAAATCCTCTCAATCTAGACAAAGTCACCGAGTGGAGCTCAACATAGATTTTTAATAACTTTTAATTTTTAACTATAAAGTTGCTGTACAATGTGACATGTCATGAATTTATTTGTACAGACATACTGATAGGTCCATTTTAAGTGTGGCCATTTATAGCTTGCTCTGTAGGTTCCTATTCTAATAAATGCAACCTGCCAGGATAGAAATATGAGAGCAGCAATCACTGACTTGAAGGTAAATATTTCCAGGCTGTCATTCTTATCTTTACTTCAATACGTGGCAAATCAGTGGCTGGGAACAAACATGTGCATGACAGGTGTCCGACATCTGATATGCACATTCTTTTTCTGGATTACTGACTTACCAGGTAGAAAAAGAAGGATAAGGATGACAGTCCTTGTATACTGCACCATCATCAACAAGTCATCAGTGGCAAAGCTACTAACATGCAATTTCTTTCAACTTTTTCAAATGCATATTCTAACAAAGCAATCATTTAAATAGCAATAGATTCTGACTATATCTCATAAGTCAACATTTAAATAATATATCAAATCAAGCAGTGATTAAGAAAGCATATAATTCTTCATACTTAACACTCTGCTAGCCATAGCTTATTATTGGTAACTAGTAACAGGTTCATCTTTTGTCAAGCGATGCAACAAAGATATAAACTGAATAACGTCCTTCAGTATTATTAAGCCTGCACTTAAAAATATGTGAAATAAACATGTACAATACCCACATACATACAGTAGATGTTTAATGCATATAGGCATATGAATGCAGCTCCTCTCTTATAATTATCTTTTATGCACAATTATATGCTAACATTATTTATGTACAGACGCCAAATGCTTAGGCAAATATACATTCTCAAATGTATTTAAAAAAATTGTAGTTATCAAAAAAATCTTGTAGTAGAAGGTAAAAGTTACTTACCGTGCCTAGCTTCTTAAGAAGGTGGCAAAAGAAGTCATCAAGCTCTTTACCTTCAATGTAACCGTTGTCTAAATACATAGAAAATATATTTTAATTCCATAATAATGACTGTTACATTTAAGTCCCAAACCTACAAGCATATAATTTATCCAACACTATTTTCAGTTATGTATAAAATCAATTATTTGGCTCCTTAAATAGGAATAAGCCAGATGCAATAATGCATGTAAACCTATCAACAATTTTCTTGTTAAAAAAAAAACAATCAACAATCATTTGTTATTGTTCTGATTGCTCTAAATAATGAAAGTTGAAATACATTTTTCTACTTTGGTTTACCGCAGTTGCACATTACTGTTTCAACTGCCTTATTAAGTAAACTGCGCTCTGCATGTCCTTAATGTGAAAAAAATTAAATAATAGAAGACTGATCTGGAGGGTGAGGCCAGGTCAACAATAATGGGCTATACAAGGTATTTTACACTGTTGATATTTCCGATGATTGGAAGTCTTATATTAAGTAAATTACATCCTATTTCCTCAGAAATGGAAAATACTTTACCTTCATAATCTACTTAGGGAAGTGATACTGTCAACTACTAGAGGAATATGAGTTGACAGTTGTAAAAAGGTTGCAATAATTATGTTTATAATTGTTATTACTGAGCAAGTACAGAACCTTCAGTATATACCATTGTGTTGTGTATGATATAAATACATATAGTGAGGGAAAAAAGTATTTGATCCCCTGCTGATTTTGTACGTTTGCCCACTGACAAAGCCTTGTGTAGGTCTACAATCTTGTCCCTGTCATCCTTGGGCAGCTCCTTGGTCTTGGCCATGGAGGAGAGATTGGAATCTGATTGGTTGCTTCTGTGGACAGGTGTCTTTTATACAGGTAACAAGCTGAGATTAGGAGCACTCTCGTTAAGAGAGTGCTCCTAATCTCAGCTCATTACATGTATAGAAGACACCTGGGAGCCAGAAATCTTGCTGATTGATAGGGGATCAAATACTTATTTCACTCATTAAAATGCAAATCAATTTATAACTTTTTTGAAATGCGTTTTTCTGGATATTTTCATTGCTATTCTGTCTCTCACTGTTAAAATAAACCTACAATTAAAATTATAGACTGATCATTTCTTTGTCAGTGGGCAAATGTAGAAAATCAGCAAGGGATCAAATACTTTTTCCCCTCACTGTACATATAGTATCTATCTACACATATAGTGTGTAGTATATATATATATATATATATATATATATATATATATATATATATATATATATATATATATATATATATATATATATATATATATCTGTATAGATATCTATCTATATCTATATATCTATCTATCTCTATCTATCTATCTATAATTTTTATTTTTTATTACAAGTATTTTATAGTACCAACAGTTTATGTGCTTTACATACTGTACATACACATCAGCCCCTACTCTCCAGGAGCTTAAAATCTAAAGGTCCCTCTCCCATATGCATACATATCCCTAATTCACATTCATACTCACACATAGTAGATCAAAAGTAGACAAAAGCTAAATAACCTACCACTGTTTTTAAAATGAAATGCATATTGTCATTCTAATAGCATTTGCATTACTTATAGAATACCTTACTTTGCTTACTTTGAATACTATTAGGACATACATAGGCTGACTTTTTTTCTTTTATGCTTCAATCACAGGGCTACAGATTTCGAATTACTTTTTTCTTATATGGATGACTATTGTGAGGCTGTTTTAAGACCTGCCTCATGTGTTTTTTTGTATACATCGCTATTAAAATCTATTCATGTTACAGCCAAAAGCAGGTCTAGTACCCCTGCACCCAAACGCTAAAACTTAAAACAAAGTCTATCCAAGCCTTGTTATAGGTAGGCATCATTTTATACATTCTACACAGTATTATTTGTGTGCTTAGATTAAATTTTCTGTGTGTTTTATTAACCTAGTTCAAACAGACTTAAAGAAATATAATATAATTTGCTTACCATCAGAGTCAAAACGCTGCCAAATCTCCAAGAACTCTGCAGCATCCAGCTTGAGAAAGGCGCTGTCCATGGTGCTAATGGTTATTACAGTGCTGAAGGGAGAGAGCAGAGCACAGAGCAAAGACTGGAGCTGAACCTTCTATTCCAATTCAGCTCTCAGCTTTATTTATGGTTAGCAGCTATCTCCTCCCATTAAGCACTTGTTGAATTGCCAGAACAGGAGGCAGGGTCATTTGCAGCACTAATGTATCACATATGCTCTAGTGAAGGCTAAAGTCCAATAAGCCTTATCACAAGTTCTATTGTTCTGCTGGGTGTCTTGCGTCACTGCTATGCTTCACATTACGGTGACAGTGGCATGTGCATAACAAATATTGTCTAGGCAGATGCATAGACATATTATGCACTTAGGATCTCTCCTATATTATGAGTTCAGTATTTAGGTTTACATTGATATAAATGAAGCTATATTATAAGCATAGTCTTTAGCTTGTAGTGACATGTACAGCTAGATCTATGCATGATTAAAATGCTTATAGTTTCCTATGTGTAATAATTACAGTATATCAAAGTGAAAATAAATGCTAATGTTAAACTGTGAGCAGACAGGCTCTTAATTGCAGAAGAGACATAGTTACATAGTAGGTGAGGTTGAAAAAAGACACAAGTCCAACCTATATGTGTGTGATTATATGTTAGTATTACATTGTATATCCCTGTATGTTGTGGTCGTTCAGGTGCTTATCTAATATTTTTTGAAACTATTGATGCCCCCCCCGCTGAAACCATCGCCTGTGGAAGGGAATTCCACATCCTCCCCGCTCTAATGCCCCATACACACAATCAGAAATTCTGCCAGCAAATGTCGGATGTGAGCTTTTGGTCAGAAATTTCGACTGTGTGTATGCTCCATCGTACTTTTGCTGGCGGAATCCCAGCCAGCAAAAGATTGGGAGTAGGTTCTCTATTTTCCCGTCTGAAAATTCCGTTCTTCTGTATGCAATTCTGTCTGTCTGTCTGTAGAATGTAAATAGACCTGTGCATGCGCAGCTAAGTTTAGATTCTGGCACAGTGCCTATGTGCCAGGATGACGGCACTATTGTGCATGTGCGGGAGTGAAGTCATCACAAGCTGGCCAATCAAGATGGCCAAAGACTGACACCGAAGGAATCTGGGGAGAAGATGTCAGCAATTGGAAGGGGCCTTGCGGGTGCCAGACCATTGAATCAAAGGTAAGTATTGCGATGCATACTAGCCCATTATGCTTTTACTTTGCAGGGGACTAAAGAGGAAGTTAAACCCATCAGGGTTTACTTCCTTTTTAATATGCAACGTTGACTGCCCAGACTGCACGACATTCTCTCACCGATCCTAGGATTGTTGTCCATGGAGATTCCAACAATCCTAGGATCGGTGAGAGAGTGTTGTGCAAACTTTGAGGGGAGTGGTATCACGAAGTGTGGTGAAGGATCTGTATATCTATATACCTGATATATCCTAAAGAAACACACACTGAGTGAATAAAGCTTCATTTTGGACTCACCTTTTAGGGTGTAACAAAATTTAGACTATTTGGAAACAAGTGGTTTCTTATACTGAAGCGCTGCTTTTGCTTTTTATGGATTCTAATAATTTTTTTGTTTGTTTAAAGCATATGAGACCTTTATTGATTTTTTTATGTTACAGTAGCAGCTCACATGTTCATATATGTGAATTGAATTTCCATGAACGCCGGATTAGCGATTTATTTTGCTTTTATTGCAATATATTTTGCATTTAGGTCATTGTATTCTCACATACTAATTCAGGCTATTGGCCCTGCGTTGTACTTGAGGTCAGAGTGCCTGCAATTGCTGAAGTCCCTTGGGCTACATGCACACCAGTGATTTAAGCCGGTGCGAATTGCAAAGGCAGAAATCTTCTGTTGTGAGCAACTAGCCCTGTTCACTAAAATGACAGGTTACCAGTGGCCGCAGATAGTCACAGTGCATACAAAGTGCGTCTAGCAGTGTCCACTGCAGGTAATCGCTGGCTGTAACGCGGACGCTGCATATACCTGCAGCTGCCAGTGGCCTAATATTATAATGAACGGAGCTGGCGGCTGCAATTCCCACCAGCCGGAATTGCTGGTGCGAATGTAGCCTTAGAGAAGAGGCTACAGGGGTCAGTTGTATAGCATGGAGGAAACCTGTGGGAGTGAGGGATTAGTTAAGTAAAAGTCATTTTTATTGGCATAATTGAGCATGCAAGGGAGAATTTTTCTTTCCCTGGAGTTCAACGTTAAGCATGAAGGTATTACAGAACAGAAATATGTTGTGTATTTCCTGTGGGTCTGGCAGGAGGTATATATTATATTCTATCCTGTGATGGGTTTCAGGATGGCAGTATAATAGAAATTATGGCTTAGTGCAGTGCAGTTTCTAAACACAATTGTTACTATGTGAGTGCCATCCTGTCTGTGTCAGTAGGAAGGGGATTCTAATGATAATACCATATGCCACAGCTGAATCCAATGGATTAATTGATGGTTTCTTTTATCAATTTCTTATTCCAGTAGTCCCTTTTACAGCAGAATGTATAGTTAGTTTACAGCTGTGGTGCATTCAGTAAATATATACATGAGTGCATTTCTGACACAACAGAAAAAGCTGAGTCCATTTTTCTGACCAGATTTCATTTTACACTACCCCAAAGTTCAAACTATCCCTTCCCCTCCCACTTACAGAATCATAGCTTTACTGGCTCCTGTCATTTTATTAATCCAACTCATCATTGATTCGCAGAAATTTGTGAATGAGAAAAATACAAGTCTCATCTGCCACTGTGTTAGAAGGACTAGAAGTTCTCAGTGGAGCACCAGTGCTGTGACGTCACCACACTTATGCCCCGTACACACGGTCGGATTTTCCGATGGAAAATGTCCGATCGGAGCGTGTTGTCAGAAATTCCGACCGTGTGTGGGCTCCATCAAACATTTTCCATCGGATTTTCCGACACACAAAGTTTGAGAGCAGGATATAAAATTTTCCGACAACACAATCTGTCGGAAATTCCGATCGTGTGTACACCAATACGACGGACGAAGTGCCACGCATGCTCAGAATAAATAAAGAGATGAAAGCTATTGGCCACTGCCCCGTTTATAGTCCCGACGTACGTGTTTTATGTCACCGCGTTCAGAATGATCGGATTTTCCGTCAACTTTGTATGACCATATATATGCAAGACAAGTTTGAGCCAATATCCGTCTGAAAAAATCCTAGGATTTTGTTGTCGGAATAAAGTCCGACCGTGTGTACGGTGCATTATAGTCCATTGATACTTTCCCCAGCTCCTTAAGTAAAGGTTCTGTACTGAGGTACCTGAGCTGGAGATAGCATCTGCAGGAGCCCACCTGTAATGTAACACGTTTACACTGGTTGATCTACTGTATGTGCGAAGTAGAGCTCCATAGACTGATCAGTGTCCCAGCCCTAAACAAATCTATGGGGTTCTACTGCTAGTGTGCAGACAGAGGGGCCCATACCCAACATTTAGTGACAATGCTGCTGATGATCTCCGCACTTATTAGCAGTCAGCTTCTATCACAGGAAGCCTCCCATTACTAATAACTTATTTGTGGCTCTCTCCAGTAGTTTATGTGACATGCGTATGACTTAAATAGGTACCGTATATACTCGAGTATAAGTCGAATTTTTCAGCACATTTTTTAGTGCTGAAAGTGCCCCCCTCGACTTATACTCGAGTCAAGCACTTTTCTGCAGCAAAAAAATTCATTTTCCTAACCGACTTTGGGGCCCCGTATCTCAGGGCCACCTGATGCTAGGAACTCCAAATTTGGTGTGCAAACCCAGTGGACCTGGTACCACAACATATCCAAAGCTGAAGTTCCTAGCACTAAGTGGCCCTGAGATACAGGGCCCCCAAACCGGTTCGGAAAATGTCATTCTCTGCTGTAGAAAAGTGCTTGACATTTTCTGAACTGATTTTTGGGGCCCTGTATCTCGGGGCCACTTGGTGCTAGAAACCCCAGCTTTGGAAATTTTATGGTGCGAGTTCCACTGGGTTTGCACACCAAATTTGGGGTTCTTAGCACTAAGTGGCCCTGAGATACAGGGCCCCAAATTCGGTCAACTGTGTCCATCTGCTGCAATGTCATTTCGGGACCCTTTGGGTTCAGAGACCCCAAATTTTGGCTGCAGCTAGGGGGCATCTAGGAACCCTTAACTATCGAGTTTGAAGTTCAGGGGACCTATGGCTGCAAATGGGCACAGTGAGGCTGCAAATGGGCACAGTGAGGCTGCAAATGGGCATTGTTGACCCTCTTTTCCACTTGCAGTAGCTGTGCATTTCTCACCCTCGTCTTATACTCGGGTCAATAAGTTTTTCCCATTTTTTTGTGGTAAATTAGGGCCTCGACTTATACTCGGAACGACTTATACTCGAGTATATACGGTAATTAGTGCCATGAGATTTGCTGTGCTGGTAGCTAATTGCAGGTATTTGCAGAAATAGCTGTAGGTTAGAGGAGAGTAGCAGTACTGTCACTAAATGCAGGGTCCACTCTAAAGATAGTGCAACATTTCTAAAATTGTGTTGCTTCATCACATATGCCATATTTCACCACCATTTTTGCTTATCCCAAAGATCCTGCCGTACATGTAGCATTGACATTTAAATGTAGGCCATCACAATCTACAACAGTCATACCCAGTGGGAAGCATATCCAGAGTAGTCCCTGTAGCAGGTCAGTTTGTGATGTAATGGGGCCCTTATTTCAAGCCCCATCAGCTCGCACCACCTTCCTACACCTTGGCTTCTATTGCAGCTCACACAGGCACTATAATCTCTGGCCTGGCAGCTCACAGCACTAACCCCTTGTATGACTTTCGCTGCTGGTTGGGAGGACTACTACCAGTATTTAAAGCTACAATTGAAAGCACCTGTGGAGGAACCTTTAACCACCACCAAGCCAGCACCACCTATCACCACTGTACCAATGCCCGCTTCTGTGATCACCACTACTGCAGTGACGTGCCAATTCATACTCAGACTGTTCAACTAATGGGTATACTTTGGCTAGTTGTTATCACGTACCTTGTAGCAGAGCCTGAAATGATGAGGAAGGCCTCTTCTACACCTCTGACTCAGGGCCCCCGGTAGTGTGAACAGAAGGCACAGGAGTACAGAGTGGCATGAATGCTTGTAGGTCTTGTCAGTAGCAGAGCTGGTATCCACGCCAGGCAACAGATATTGTCAGTAGTCTTCAGTGAAGCTGGCGGGCTGGTAGACAGCTGATGTATGGCAGACTGAAGCAGGCTGGCACTGGAGACAGCCGGCAGGTAAGGCATGTCAGTCATATACTGGCAAGACAGATCAGGTACAGAGGAGCAGGCAAGAGTGTGGTCTGGGTACAAGCTGGGTCAGGAGCCAATCGGTGGATAAGAAGCAAATAGAGCAGACAGAAGCGAAGGTCAAGGAAAAGCTGGGGTTGATGCAGACAGAGTTCAGAGAGTGGTCAGACAAGCCGGGTCAGCAACTGGAATCAGGACACAGAACAACAGGATCACAGGATACAAAGAAGGCTGAAAGACAAAGCAGGATTGACCCTGAGCTTTGACACAGTAAATATAGCCCATTTGGCGTCAATATTTGTCACCTGTGCAAGTGAGCACACTGATGCGCACGTGTACGCTCACCTCTGCACATAAGCATGCTCCTATACGCATAAGTATTAGCCAAATTCCTACGTGTACGAGAAGAAGCAGGAATTAGCCTATGAAGAGGCACAGAAGTCCATCTAAAGGAACCATGTTGTCTCCTGGCATGCCCTTCCTGACATTTGTATGTTACATATTTACATAGTAGATGAGGTTGAAAAAAGACACAACTCCGTGAAGTCCAACCTATGTGTGTGCTTTTATGTCAGTATTACATTGTATATCCCTGTAGGTTGTGGTCGTTCAGGTGCTTATCTAATAGTTTTTTAAATTATCGATGCCCCCCCCCCTGCTGAAACCACTGCCTGGGGAAGAGAATTCCACATCCTTACAGCTCTTACAGTAAAGAACCATCTACGCAGTTTAAGGTAAACCGCTTTTATTGTAATTTTAGTGAATGGCCACGTGTCTTATTAAATTCCCTTTGGCGGAAAAGTTTTATCCTTATTGTGGGGTCACAAGTACAGTACTTGTACATTGAAATCATATCCCCTCAAGCGTCTTATCTCCAGAGAGAACAAGTTCAGTGCTCGTAACCTTTCCTCATAACTAATGTTCTCCAGTCTTTTTATTCGTTTTTTTTTGCCCTTCTCTGGACTCTCTCCAGTTCCAGCACACCCTTCCCGAGGACTGGTGCCCAGAACTGGATTGCATACTCCAGGTGCGGCCGGACCAGAGTCTTGTAGAGTGGGACAATTATCGTTTTATCTCTGGAGTTAATCCTCTTTTTAATGCATGCCAATACTATGTTTGCTTTGCTTGCAGCAGCTTGGCATTGCATGCCATTGCTGAGCCTATCATCTACTAGGACCCCCAGGTCCTTTTCTATACTAAATTCCCCCAGAGGTTCTCCCCCTAGTGAGTAGATTGCATTCATATTTTTACCACCCAAATGCATTATTTTACATTTTTCTACATTAAACCTCATTGCCATGTAGTTGCCCACCCCATTAATTTGTTAAGATCTTCTTGCAAGGTTTCCACATCCTGCGGAGAAGTTATTGCCCTGCTTAGTTTAGTATTATTCGCAAATACTGAGATTGAGCTGTTTATCCCATCCTCCAGGTCATTTATGAATAAATTAAGTAGGATTGGACCGAGGACAGACCCCTGCGGGACCCCGCTTTCCACCCCAGGCCATTTAGAGTACTCCCCATTTATCCCTACCTTCTGAACTCGCCCTTGTAGCCAGTTTTCAATCCATGTACTCACCCTATGGTCCATGCCAACAGACCTTACTTTGTACAATAAACGTTTGTGGGAACTGTATCAAATGCTTTTGCAAAATCCAGATACACCATGTCTATGTGCCTTTCTTTATCTAGATGGCAGCTCACCTCCTCATAGAAGGTTATAAGATTGGTTTGGCAAGAACGATTCTTTATGAATCCATGCTGATTACTGCTAATGATACCATTGTCATTACTAAAATCTTGTATATAGTCCCTTATCATCCCCTCCAAGAGCTTGCATACTATTGATGTTTGGCTATACTGTTGATGTTAGGCTAACTGGTCTGTAATTCCCAGGGATGTATCTTGGCCCTTTTTTAACCACTTCAGCCCCGGAAGAATTTACCTCCTTCCTGACCAGGCCATTTTTTGCGATACGGCACTGCGTCGCTTTTACTGACAATTGCGACGCTGTACCCAAACAAAATTTACATCCTTTTTGTCCCACAAATAGAGCTTTTGGTGGTATTTGATCACTTCTGCTGTTTTAATTTTTTGCGCTATAAACAAAATAGCGACAATTTTGAAAAAAAAAACAACCACAATATCTTTCACTTTTTTCTATAATTAATATCCCAATTAAAAAAAAAAATGTCCCGTTTAGGCCGATATGCATTCTTCTACATATTTGTGTTAAAAGTTATAGCATCTACAAAATAGGGGATAGATTTATTATTATTACTTTTTACTAGTAATTGCGGCGATCTGCGATTTTTATCGGGACTGCGATATTGCGGCGGACAAATCAGACACTTTTAAAACATTTTTGGGACCAGTGACATATATACAGCGATCAGTGCTATAAAAATGCATTGATTACTATATAAATGTCACTGGCAGGGAAGGGGTTAACACTAGGGGGCGATCAAGGGGTAAACTGTGTTCCCTAGGTGTGTTCCAACTGTGGGGGGATGGGACTGACTGGGGGCGGAGACCGATCGGTGTTCATACTTAGTATGAACACCGATTGGTCTACTCTCCCCCGACAGAACCGGGATTTGTGTGTTTACACACACAGATCCCAGTTCTCGCTCTGTCATAAGTGATCGTGGGAGCCTGGCGGTCATCGCGCCTGCCGGGCACTCGCATTGGCTCTGTGGACATGCTGCGAGTGGGCGCGCGTGTGCCACCTACAGCGTCTTAAAGGGCCGACGTACAGCTACGACGGCTCGCCCAGGGGAGTATAACTGCAGCGGCTGGTCGGGAACCAGTTAAATATTGGTGCTACATTGGCTTTTCTCCAATCAGCTGGTACCATTCCAGTAGGTAGACTGTAAAATTAGGAACATTGAAAATTACTTAGAAAAAAATATATATAATCTTTGGGGGTTCTTTTTAAATAAAAAAATAAGACAATAGTAAAGTTAGCCCATTTTTTTTATATTGTGAAAGATGTTGTAAAGCTGAATAAATTGATACCCAACATGTCACGCTTCAAAGTTGCGTCCGCTCGTGGAATGGCGACAAACATTTACCCTTAAAAATCTCCATAGGCGATGTTTAAAAAAATTTACAGGTTGCATGTTTAGACTTACAGATGAGGTCTAGGGCTAGAATTATTGATCTCACTCTAACGATCGCGGTGACATCTCACATGTGTGGTTTGAACACCGTTTTCATATGTGGGCGCACTCACGTATGCATTCGCTTCTGCACGTGAGCTCGGCGGGACGGAGCTCTTTAGAATATTTCTTTTTTTTCTGATTTATTTTACCTTTTATTTTTAATTTTTATACTATTCTTTTAAAAAAAATGTGTCACTTTTATTCCTATTACAAGGAATGTAAACATCCCTTGTAATAGAAAAAAGCATGTCAAAAAGACCTCAGATCTCATATTTACACTAAAATGCAATAAAAAAATAAAATAATGAATGTCATTTGAAAAAAAAATTTCAAAAAATGTCCATTTAGGAGCTGCAATGATATAGAGACAGGTGCTGGCCATCTTCCCCTCACTCGTCTCCATTCCAAGCTAGGCAGACGCGATCACCTCCGCCGCTGCCGGCAGCTCTGGAGGGCACCGAATAAAAGTGATCTTGCGGCAAATCTGGCACAGAAACCACTTTTATCTTGAAGCAGAACACCCACTGAAGAAGAGGATACCAGGGTTATGGCAGCTAGTTGCTGCCATAACAACGATATTCCTCTTAAAAGTAGCGACGTAAAATGACGGCGGGCAGTCCGTAAGAGGTTAAGGACCCACGGGTGCAAGCCATCTGGTCCCGGGGACTTATTAATGTTACGTTTTTCAAGTCTATTTCTCATTCTGTCCTCTGTGCTTCCTGTGATGTGTCATGAGGATAAACATTGCAGTTTTGGTTGCTGAAGCCCCCCCGATCCCTCGTGAAGACTGAGGAGAAGAATAGATTCAATACCTTCACCATCTCTCCATCCTTAGTAACCAGATTCCAATCATCATTCTTTATTGGACCAAAATGATCTGACCTCCCTTTCTTACTATTTGTGTACAGTACAGAATTTCTTGGGATTCTTTTTACTCTCCTCTGCCATGTGCCTTTCGCTGTCTTAGCCACCCTGATTGCACCCTCACATTTCTTGTTGCGTTCTTTGTAAAGTTGGAATGCTGATGATGATCCCACAGCCTTGTATTTTTTTAGGCCTTCTCCTTTGCTTTTATATGCATTTTTACGTTGGAGTTAAGCCAGCCAGGACTTTTATTAGCTCTTTTAAATTTATTTCCGGTTGGGGTGCACCCTTATTTAATATGCTCTTAAAGCATACCCATTTTTCCTCCATGTTCTTTGTTCCTAAGATTTTATCCTATTTAGTATCTTCTAGCAAGGATCGTAGTTTAGGGAAGTTGGCTCTTTTGAAATTCAGTGTCTTTATTCCCCTTATGTTTCCTATTTGTGTGATTTATACTGAAACTACTGTGTTTCCCTTAAAATAAGGCCGGGTCTTATATTAATTTTGGTTACAAAATCGTATTTATTTACGGTATGTACATTAAACTACATTTATTCAAATACAGTCATGTCATCTCCTTCTGGAATATCATCATAGCTCTCTAAACCCTGAATGCCGGCCTGAATTTTTTGCATCTCCATTTTCCAGACAACACAGTGTTTGTGCTGTGGGGAGGTGGAGGGCACAGGAGGACACTGTGGGGGGGTGGAGGGCACACTGTGGGGAGGTGGCACAGGGGGACACTGGGGGGGTGAAGGGCACAGGGGGACACTGTGGGGGGGTTGAGGGCACAGGGGGTGGGTGTTACAGGGGGTCACTGTGGGGTGGTGGAGGGCACAGAGGGACACTGTGGGGAGGTGTAGGGTGCGGGGGGACACTGTGGGGAGGTGGAGGGCACAGAGGGACACAGTGGGTAGGTGGGACACTGTGGGGGGGTGGAGGGCACAGAGGGACACTGTGGGGAGGTGGAGGGCACAGAGGGACACTGTGGGGAGGTGGGACACTGTGGGGAGGTAGAGGGCACAGGGGGACACTGTGGGGAGGTGAAGGGCACAGGGGGACACTGTGGGGAGGTGGAGGGCACAGGGGGACACTGTGGGTGGGAAGCTGTGCAGCAACTTTCTAATAGTATAGCAGCAGGTGGTAAACGCTTCAGTACAGGACAGCATACACTTTCCTTCCTAGATGAAGAGTAGCGCGGGAAGCGGCTGTATACAGACCTCTCGTGATGCGCTTCTCCTCGCCAGCCCCTCCTCTCTTCTGTCCGTCCTAAGTGATGACAAATACAAGCACCTGGGGTGGACGGGAAGCAAGGAAGCTGTCATGGGGCCCCCTACTGGCCCCGGGCCCTCGGTCAGTGCCCGAACTGCCCGATGGTCAGTCCACCCCTGCTTGTTACTGTACTTACCTCGGGTTTAGGTGCTTTAGTCAACCTACCACTAATGCCCCCAATGCTACCCTCTGGAATTTGTTCCGTGCTGACTATCTCTACCTCTGGACCCTCCCCCATTGCCTAGTTTAAAAGCCCCTCTAACTTGTTGGCCATCTTCACTCCCAGCTGATCTGCACCTTCCCCCCCTTCCTGCTAAAGAGCTGGTAACCAGCTCCTCAGCCACTTATTTACTTCCCTAATCTCCCTTTGCCTTTCTGGTGTGGCTCGAGGTACTGGTAGTATTTCTGAGAAGTAGTGAGGAAGGCCTGTGATTGGCCGATACGCGTCTAGAAGGGAGGAGCTGATAGTGACGTTCAGCCAGGCACTGTGTATGTGGACATAGCGCTGCTACTCTGGAGATTTATATGTGATTTTAAAAGTTTTTATCTTGTAAGTGCAACTTGTCTGTTTGGGGGCTTTGAATAAATTTGTATACGGACAACACTATGGTCTCTATACTTATTATTTACATGTCCTGAACTCATGGAATCTTGAGCCAAGCTGGGAGGTGATTCATTTCTTTGGATGTTAATGAGCTGAGTTACCATTAAGAAAAGAGCCATCTGGATTACCCACCATTGATTGGGAAGAGGAAGTGAGAGTAAAGAGCTCATGGGGAGATCAGCATATGAGTTTGGACTCATCTGGGAGGTGAGCGCGCATTTTTACTGGTGGTGGTGTGCACTCCTTTTGAGGAAGAACAATCACTGTGGTGGAGATGTGTGGATACACTGATCACAAGAAGAGTTTTTCATGTTTCATTTCTTCATTTTTTCATTTTATGGACTATTCATTTATATGTAGGATTTATTTAATTTAGAGTTTTGCACTTTATATTTATATACATTTTTACACATAACGCTACATTTATTTACTAATGCCAGTAAGGGAACCCGGTAGTGAAGCATTACGGCTTCACCCAGGTCACTACTGCACATGCGCAAGGCACCGCTGCGCTCTCCCACTGGCCCAGGGGGGAAGGATGAGGGAGCCAAGCTGCAGACGTAATTCGCCACCGCCCAATCTCCCGGAAGTGGAGACAGGGTACCTGTCGAAGACAGGTATTCGCTCCCCCCGAAAAGGTGCCAAATATGGAACCGGAGGGGGGAGGAGACAAATGAGCGGAAGTTCCACTTTTGGGTGGAAACACTGCTTTAATGCATAGAATGTATTAAAGTAAAAAACTTGCTTCAGAGCCACTTTAAGCTATTTTGGGGAGCTGGGTCTCAGCCACCCAACTTCTAATGCCCCGTACACACGATCGGACTTTCCGTCAACAAAACCATGGATTTTTGTTTGAAGGTTGTTGGCTCAAACTTGTTTAGCATACACAAGGTCACACAAATGTTGGCCTACAATTACGAACGTGAGGACGCAGTGACATACAAGACGTACGACCAGTCGAGAAAAAAAGAAAAAAGTTCAATAGTCAGTGCGGGTCCTTCTGCTTGATTCAGTGCATGCGTGAACTTTTGTGCGATGGACTTGTGTACACACGATCGGACTTTCCCACAACAAAGTTTTGATGGTGGAAAATTTGAGAACCTGCTAAGAAACATTTGTTGGCGTAAAGTCCGACAGCAAATTTTCGATGGAGCATACACACGGTCGGACTTTCCGACAACAAGCTCACATCCAACATTTCCCGTCGGAACATTTGACCGTGTGTATGCGGCATTAAAGTAAAATACGTTGCCTAATAAATTGTAAATTTACATTGTAAATTCATTGAATACATTAAAAGTGTTGGGAAGCAATAATAATTATAGTAGGTATGCAAGATGATCAGAGTTATATTGCGTTGTATTAAACCAGAGAAAGCAGTATTTATGTACTTTATAAAAAAAAAGTTACAAAATACATACTGGTGACAAAACTTGCCTCACAGCTTAACTTTGTTCTCCGATGGTGCTGTGTTCAACTGCAGAATACATCAAACACTCTGTAGTTATCACATTATTAAATTTAGATTTTAATTGACCAGACCCATCTAAACATTATTGGACTGTTCTTGTAACTATGGCATAGCCGTTTGTACATGCTCATAAATATTTTTAGAGCAGCAGTGTGCCTACACTCCAAATGGTCCAGTTGTGGTGTTGACTACTATGAACATATATGATGAGTTTGTGTCCTTATGAATATAAGGAGCCCATATTCACACATTCCAAAAATTTCCAGTGATATTCACTTAGCAGTTGATCACCAAATCTTACAAAAGCACTGGAATACCAAGTGGAGGTGTCTTTATGTCTTACACTGGTACAAGGATGGGGCGCCTCCAAGACCACCCCTTTTATGTATTATTTTTAATACGCATTACTATATGGGCTTCTACATTGTCGAATAAAGTATTAAACATACCCAATCAGTATGAAAACAATTCACATATTAAAACAGGAAAACACACAAAATATAGAATGAGATATTATCCTAATTGCTCTTCCTTTGGGTTCGGAAGGTTTAGTAAATAATGCCAGCCTCCAAAAATCTTCCTTATGTATATGTCAAAAAGTATTTGCATGTCAGTTCCTGTGCTATGCTTAAATACCAACTCTGAGCAAAATCTTTTTTTTCCCCCCAACCCTCTTTCTCACCCCCTCTAACCCATCCTTCAGGGTGTTTAGCTTTCCTTACCAAGTGAAGTCAGTTAAACTTACCTGAGCACCCCCATCCAAGTCCCTTGCTAATGCCATTTCAGTTTCAGCTTCACCCCCCCTTCCTGACCAGGCCATTTTTTGTGATGAGAACACAAAAAAACAAAAAAATACTGCGCTACCTATAGAAACTAACCCCCCAAAAAGCAGCAGTTAAACAGTGAGATGTGCACTAAAATAACTAATAAAAAAGAAATAACCGCGCTAAATATAAGTGAAACACGTGAAGCAATCTCAAAGACTTCCGTGAGGGAGTACATATATAAATACAAAAATGTTGAAAAATATTAGAAATTAAATTATGAAAAGTACATGGGTCAACACATGTATGTATGAATCAAACATGAGTGTCCATATGTAATATTTATATATATATATATATATATATAAAATTATTTTATATATATAAAAATAAGTGTCCATATATAGTAACAGAAAAATAAAAATGTGAAGTAATGATCTGAAATCAGTCCAAGAAAGAACCCTTGGGTGAATCCAACCGGAGTCAATGGTGTAAAAAATATGAGTGACAACCCATACAGTATCCGCAAATACCCAATAATTGCGCTTACCACAAGGCAAGCGAACACCAGCCTGTATCATGTCTTGGTGTGGAGAATCCAGATGGTGCTCTTAAACTGTATACATCGTAGCTGAAAGGATGTAATGAGGACACCAAACTTCCATCTCATAGACATGTAAATAAAAAGAAACTGGCCATAGTGTAATACTGCCAAACTAATTAAAGTATAGAAAAGGTAGAAAACTTACACTAGTGCATAAAGATACAGCAGGAAAAAAAAAGGGAACTTAGAGTGAACACTAGCAAACTCCGTAGTGAAAATGAGACCCCACACTCTGTGCAAATATTGCGCTTACCACAAGGCAAGCCAACAACAGCTTGTGTTCAGTATCAGTTAACCACACCACACTACGTGATCCACCACCAGGCAAATAATGAGCTTACCGCAAGGCAAGCCAACCACAGCTTATGTTCAATAGCAGTATGAGAGATCCATTGGCGTTCTGGACTGCTTGCGGCAGGAACCGGGGGATACAGCAGAGACTCCAAAATTACATCTCACAAGCATGTAAATAAAAAGGAACTGGCCATAGTGTAATACTGATAAAAACGATTTAATAGATAAAAGTAGAAAACTCACATGAGTATGTAAAAATACAGCAAACAGCCGGCCGGCATAGCGAGCACCCGTCCACACTGAAAATGGCGATGACGTCAGAGCGTCAACCTCCCAACTAGGGATGAGCTTCGAGTTCGAGTCGAACTCATGTTCTACTCGAACATTGGCTGTTCGCAAGTTCGCCGAACAGCGAACAATTTGGGGTGTTCGCGGCAAATTCGAATGCCGCGGAACACCCTTTAAAAGTCTATGGGAGAAATCAAAAGTGCTAATTTTAAAGGCTAATATGCAAGTTATTGTCATAAAAAGTGTTTGGGGACCCGGGTCCTGCCCCAGGGGACATGGATCAATGCAAAAAAAAGTTTTAAAAACGGACGTTTTTTCAGGAGCAGTGATTTTATTAATGCTTAAAGTCAAACAATAAAAGTGTAATATCCCTTTAAATTTCGTACCTGGGGGGTGTCTATAGTATGCCTGTAAAGGGGCGCATGTTTCCTGTGTTTAGAACAGTCTGACAGCAAAATGACATTTGGAAGGAAAAAACTCATTTAAAACTACCCGCGGCTATTGCATTGCCGACAATACACATAGAAGTTCATTGATAAAAACGGCATGGGAATTCCCCACAGGGCAACCCCGAACCAAAATAAAAAAAAAAAATGATGTGGGGGTCCCCCTAAATTCCATACAAGGCCCTTCAGGTCTGGTATGGATATTAAGGGGAACCCCAGCCAAAATTAAAAAAAAAAATTGACGTGGGGTTCCCCCTAAATTCCATACCAGACCCTTCAGGTCTGGTATGGATTTTAAGGGGAACCCCGCGCCAAAAAAAAAAAAAAAAAAACGGCGTGGGGTCCCCCTAAAAATCCATACCAGACCCTTATCCGAGCACGCAACCTGGCAGGCCGCAGGAAAAGAGGGGGGGACGAGAGTGCGGCCCCCCCCCCCTCCTGAACCGTACCAGGCCACATGCCCTCAACATTGGGAGGGTGCTTTGGGGTAGCCCCCCAAAACACCTTGTCCCCATGTTGATGAAGACAAGGGCCTCATCCCCACAACCGTGGCCGGTGGTTGTGGGGGTCTGCGGGCGGGGGGCTTATCGGAATCTGGAAGCCCCCTTTAACAAGGGGACCCCCAGATCCTGGCCCCCCCCCTGTGTGAAATGGTAAGGGGGTACTTACCCCTACCATTTCACTAAAAAACTGTCAAAAATGTTAAAAATGACAAGAGACAGTTTTTGACAATTCCTTTATTTAAATGCTTCTTCTTTCTTCCTTCATCTTCTTCTTCTTCTGGTTCTTCTGGCTCTTCTGGTTCTTCCTCCGGCGTTCTCGTCCAGCATCTCCTCCGCGGCGTCTTCTATCTTCTTCTCCTCGGACCGCTCCGCACCCATGGCATGAGGGGGGAGGCTCCCGCTCTTCTCTTCATCTTCTTCTTCATCTTCATCTTCATCTTCATCTTCATCTTCATCTTCTTCTTCATCTTCTTCTTCATCTTCTTCTTCATCTTCTTCTTCTTCTGCTTCTTCTTCTTCTTCTTCTTCATCTCTTCTTCCTTCTTCATTTCTTCTCCGGGCCGCTCCGCAGCCATGCTGGCATGGTGGGAGGCTCCCGCTGTGTGACGGCGTCTCTTCGTCTGACGGTTCTTAAATAACGGGGGGCGGGGCCATCCGGTGACCCCGCCCCCCTCTGACGCACGGTGAATTGACGGGACTTCCCTGTGACGTCACGGGGAATGCCACAGGGAAGTCCCGTCATGTCCCGTGCGTCAGAGGGGGGCGGGGTCACCGGGTGGCCCCGCCCCCCGTTATTTGAGAACCGTCAGACAAAGAGACGCCGTCACACAGCGGGAGCCTCCCTCCATGCATGGATGCGGAGCGGCCCGCAGAAGAAATGAAGAAGGAAGAAGAAATGAAGAAGAGAAGAAGAAGAAGAAGAAGATGAAGAAGAAGATGAAGATGAAGAAGAAGATGAAGAGAAGAGCGGGAGCCTCCCCCCTCATGCCATGGGTGCGGAGCGGCCCGAGGAGAAGAAGATAGAAGACGCCGCGGAGGAGATGCTGGACGAGAACGCCGGAGGAAGAACCAGAAGAGCCAGAAGAACCAGAAGAAGAAGAAGATGAAGGAAGAAAGAAGAAGCATTTAAATAAAGGAATTGTCAAAAACTGTCTCTTGTCATTTTTAACATTTTTGACAGTTTTTTAGTGAAATGGTAGGGGTAAGTACCCCCTTACCATTTCACACGGGGGGGGGCCGGGATCTGGGGGTCCCCTTGTTAAAGGGGGCTTCCAGATTCCGATAAGCCCCCCGCCCGCAGACCCCCACAACCACCGGCCACGGTTGTGGGGATGAGGCCCTTGTCTTCATCAACATGGGGACAAGGTGCTTTGGGGGGCTACCCCAAAGCACCCTCCCAATGTTGAGGGCATGTGGCCTGGTATGGTTCAGGAGGGGGGGGGGCCGCACTCTCGTCCCCCCCTCTTTTCCTGCGGCCTGCCAGGTTGCGTGCTCGGATAAGGGTCTGGTATGGATTTTTAGGGGGACCCCACGCCGTTTTTTTTTTTTTGGGGCGCGGGGTTCCCCTTAAAATCCATACCAGACCTGAAGGGTCTGGTATGGAATTTAGGGGGAACCCCACGTCAATTTTTTTTTTAAATTTTGGCTGGGGTTCCCCTTAATATCCATACCAGACCTGAAGGGCCTTGTATGGAATTTAGGGGGACTCCCACATCATTTTTTTTTTTTTTAATTTTGGTTCGGGGTTGCCCTGTGGGGAATTCCCATGCCGTTTTTATCAATGAACTTCTATGTGTATTGTCGGCAATGCAATAGCCGCGGTAGTTTTAAATGAGTTTTTTCCTTCAAAATGTCATTTTGCTGTCAGACTGTTCTAAACACGGGAAACATGCGCCCCTTTACAGGCATACTATAGACACCCCCCAGGTATGAAATTTAAAGGGATATTACACTTTTATTGTTTGACTTTAAGCATTATTAAAATCACTGCTCCTGAAAAAACGGCCGTTTTTAAAACTTTTTTTTGCATTGATCCATGTCCCCTGGGGCAGGACCCAGGTCCCCAAACACTTTTATTGACAATAACTTGCATATTAGCCTTTAAAATTAGCACTTTTGATTATTCATGCTCGTGTCCCATAGACTTTAACGGTGTTCGCGTGTTCGAACGAATTTTTTTCCTGTTCGCATGTTCTGGTGCGAACCGAACAGGGGGGTGTTCGGCTCATCCCTACTCCCAACGTATGTTTCACCACAAATGGCGTCGTCTGGGGAACTGGCTGTATCTTTATGCACTAGTGTAAGTTTTCTACCTTTTCTATACTTTAATTAGTTTGGCAGTATTACACTATGGCCAGTTTCTTTTTATTTACATGTCTATGAGATGGAAGTTTGGTGTCCTCATTACATCCTTTCAGCTACGATGTATACAGTCTAAAAGCACCATCTAGATTCTCCACACCAAGACGTGATGCAGGCTGGTGTTCGCTTGCCTTGTGGTAAGCACAATTATTGGGTATTTGCGGATACTGTATGGGTTGTCACTCATATTTTTTACACCATTGACTCCGGTTGGATTCACACAAGGGATCTTTCTTGGACTGATTTGAGATCATTACTTCACATTTTTATTTTTCTGTTACTATATATGGACACTTTTATTCGCAAATATTACATATGGACACTCATGTTTGATTCATACATACATGTGTTGACCCATGTACTTTTCATAATTTAATTTCTAATATTTTTCAACATTTTTGTATTTATATATGTACTCCCTCACGGAAGTCTTTGAGATTGCTTCACGTGTTTCACTTATATTTAGCGCGGTTATTTCTTTTTTATTAGTCATTTTTTGTGATACTGCACTGCGTTGCTTTAAATGACAATTGCGCAGTTGTGCAACACTGTACCCAAATAAAATTGATGTCCTTTTTTCCCCACAAAGAGCTTTCTTTTGATGGTATTTGATAACTTCTGTGGTTTTATTTTTTGCGCTATAAAAAAAAAAGACCTACAATTTTGAAAAAACAAACAAACAATATTTTTAACTTTCTGCTCTAAAACATATTCAATAAAAAATCAAATTTCTTCATCAATTTAGGACAATATGTATTCTGCAAAAAAAAAAATCACGATAAGTGTATAGTGATTGGTTTGCGCAAAGGGTACAGCATCTACAAACTATGGGATAGATTTATGGACTTTTTATTTTTTTTACTCGCAATGGCGATGATCAGCAATTTTTAGCAGGACTGCGACACCGCGGCAGAAAATCAGACACCTGACACTTTTTGGGGACCAGTGACACCAATACAGTGATCAGTGCTAAAAAAAATTAACTGTCACTGTACTAATGACACTGGCAGGGAAAGGGTTAACATCAGGGGGACCAAAGGGTTAAACTTGTTCCCTGGGAGTGCTTTCTTACTGTGTGGGGGATGGTTTAACTGTAGGAAGACAGAGATCCGTGTTCTTGCTTAGCAGAATAACAAGATCTCTGTCTTCCTTACTTGCAGAACGGCGATTTAACTTGTTTACATAGGCAGACTGCCGGTCTGCCTCTCTCAGAACGATTGCTCGGTTTCCGTTGGACCCGCTAATTGGCTCCCGCTGTGTTGCGCCGCCCCACAGCCAAAGAAAAAAAAACATGTACAGGTGATTGTTTGTGGGGTGGTCCTTAAAGCGGGGGTCCACCTATCTATCGTTTTTTGTTTTTTTTTAGTTCATTCACAAACTTTTCTTCTCAGCATTACATACTCACATATTGTGTGTAATATGTCCGCCTGTGTCCGATTTCGTCGGAAAGAATAACTTATATTATTCACTGCAGGCGGTTTCCATCTTCATTGTGGGCATTTGAAGCCCACAAGCATTTATTTCCTGGATGTGGTGAATGCTGTGCTTCCAGCATTCACCGCTCGTTCCCGCACATGCTCAGTGGCATCCTGGGAAGCCTGAGACTAACTCCCAGGAGTCTGGGAGAGGTTAGAAACACGCCTACTCCCATGGGAGGAGAACCAGGAAGTGCAAAGAAGAATAGAAAAATAAAAGGTAATTACGGCGATTTAAATTTTTTTAAACGGCATGTCAGCATCTAGGCAAGGAAGAGAATACATACAGATATTGTTCAAAATTTGGGTGGAACCCCACTTTAAGCAGTTAAAGGAGTTTGAGGGTCACAGTATATACTGTCATTTTATAACATCAGCATTGTAATAACAATACAAACAATAATAAATCCAAAATAAGCTTACTTGAAAAACCTCTATTCCTAGAAAGGGTTAGAAAGTGGAAGAAAGTTGAAATGTTCCATGTTGACCTCTAAAACCTCCAGGTAATACACCAAAAGGTGAGAACACAACCTGGATGAAGAGTGTTGGAGGAAGAAGTGCTTGTGCGGTGGATTATTGTGTTTTTGCAATCTTGGATTAAACTTTGGATCACAAGGACATTTATTTTCCCGAATGATGGACAATATTTATGTTTAACGGTATTAATGTACTGGTGGAGGAAATAATATATGAGGTGATTTATGAAGAAAATTGAATATATAAAGAGTGGCACATTGGGAGTGGATTATATGTATCAGCACACATTTAGTAGATAGATTATATTGATTTATTAGTGACAGCCAGGCAAAGGGCACTGCACTGGTTTATAGTATACTTGTGCCAAAGCTGTGCCTATTTACAGGGCATTTAATGAAGTAGATACAATATGTGGTAATCTTTATGTATGTATTGGTTTACAACCTTAAAATCATTAAGATTAGGCTAGAAATAATTGAAATTCAAAGTGGAAATGAATATAACGATTTTCAATTTTGACCATAGATACAGTATGTATTAACCCATGTTGGTTGGCCCCTTTCACATGCCTCAGTCTGACATTAATCCTTTTCTGGATCCTGAGAGGACCCTTCAACTCACCAGCCAGTGGGAACTGTCCACATCACATAGGCAGCAAACAGGCAGGAAAAGAACATGGTGTTGGATGATCACATGAAGGTAAAGGTAAGTTAATTCACGGATTTTTTTTTCATTTTAACTGAGCTATCAGATTTTTTTTAACCCAGCTATGTCTTGAAAAGAGTCCCACCCAGCAAAAACTGCCATGGATTAGGGCCTTTGACAGATATTATTGCTTACCCTTTTAGTGGGAGGAACAGACAAAATGTCTTACAAGGGTTTCATTGCTGTCTTTGACTTCCTGGCTCAGTGACAATGAGTCCCCCCTTTGTTTTCCAGATATCATAGGCACGTGAAATAAGGGATAATCTTTCCATAGGGGTCAAAAACAGAAATAAAAACCTGGCAGACATTTTAACACTATAAAAAAAGCAAAAAAAAAAATTTAAAAAATGGGAAAATGGCTGGAATTAGGCTTTCTTGTACAGGTGTATGTAAAAATACCTGGAAACGTTACAATAACTCTTAGCTGTAGATGAAACTCTGAATACTATACATTAACTGAAAACTATACATTAACTGAAACCTGAAAAATTATACATTAACTCTAATGCCCTGTACACACGGTCGGACATTGATCGGACATTTTGACAACAAAATCCACGGATTTTTTCCGACGGATGTTGGCTCAAACATGTCTTGCATACACATGGTCACACAAAGTTGTCGGAAAATCCGATCGTTCTGAGCGCGGTGACGTAAAACACGTTCGTCGGGACTTTAAATGGGGCAGTAACCAATAGCTTTCGTCTCTTAATTTATTCTGAGCATGTGTGGCACTTTGTGCGTCGGATTTGTGTACACGCGATCGGAATTTCCGTCAACAGATTTTGTTGTTGGAAAATTTTATAGCAAGCTCTCAAGCTTTGTGTGTCGGAAATTCCGATGGAAAATGTGTAATGGAGACCACGCAGGCTCGGAATTTCTGACAACAAGGTCCTATCACAAATTTTCCATCGGAAAATCTGACCGTGTATACAGGGCATTAGTTGTAGGTGAAACTCTGAATGCTATGACTGCTCCGCCATAGCTGCTGGTTCCAGTATCCTAGTTTTGACTGTGGCATTCCCCTTGTCTGTCTGTCCACCTGCAAGGTGATTGATTGTGGCCAGACTCTGGGTGGAGACCAAACCTGATAAAAGCCAGCCAAGCCTGCAGTGTCATGCTTGTGATATCGTATGTAATACCTGATCAAGCTTCCTGTTTGTCTGCTCTGCCTCTGCTAGATTGGATTTCCCTGTGTATGACATCGGATATCAACCCATCTCTGAACTCTGCCTGCCTTTTACCTGGGCTGTCATTGAACCACTCTGCCTGTCTGCCAAATGCAAGTACCCGTTTACTCTGCTCAGTTTGCGCCTGCCCTGGTGTGGTGGCAGGCACTATAGTATTGTGTATAAGTCCTGGAGGCAAACGAGTACTAGTAGGCCTGCTTGCCTTATGGGAAAGGGGGCTGCTATAGATAAAGAATACAGAAGCCAGCAATAGTGCCTAACCCCTGTGTTAGGGGTAAGCGTGATAGTTTCAAAGCCCTTGTACCTTGTCAACAACCAAAATCCTCTTAAGATGCAAATGCTGATATCTTCACAAGGAAAGTTACTGGTGGCTGTAAAACCTGACAAAATAAATGGGTCTAAATAAAGCTGTGACAAAATCGTTTTATAGTAAATTACAATTGTAAGCAGGCTGTTTATTGCTGCACTAGTTAGTTAGTGGCTGGCTCAGGCTGAGGGGGGGGGGGAGGGGAGTTAAGTGTGTGCGCTCAGTTCAGGGCAAGACATGATGTGAATTATGTAGAAGAGGGACTGGGGTTCTGGAGAACATTCAGGCATGGGAAACGCCTAGATGTACTACTACCTTGCAAAGGTATGCCTGGGCAGCCATTCTGTTGTATTTAGTTTTTAAGTTTAAGTTTTTAGAATTGATGATTTCTTGGCCATTTTTCAGAGAATATGACTACCACAAAAACATTTTTCACTCATTGTTAGTATTTGGCTGAAGCCATTTATTATCAGGCATCTTTGTTTATTCTTTTTAAATCATAATGACAACAGAAACTACCCAAATTACCCTGATCAAAAGTTTACATACCCTGGGATTTTGGCCTGATAACATGCACACAAGTTGACAGAAAGGTGTTTGAATGGCTATTAAAGGTAACCATCCTCACCTGTGATCTGTTTGCTTGTAATTAGTGTGTGTGTATAAAAGGTCAATGAGTTTCTGGACTCCTTACAGACCCTTACATCTTTCATCCAGTGCTGCACTGACGTTTCTGGATTCTGAGTCATTGGGAAAGCAAAAGAATTGTCAAAGGATCTGTGGGAAAAGGTAGTTGAACTGTATAAAACAGGAAAGGGATATAAAAAGATATCCTAGGAATTGAGAATGCCAATCAGCAGTGTTCAAACTCTAATCAAGAAGTGGAAAATGAGGGGTTCTGTTGAAACTAAACTGCGGTCAGGTAGACCAAGTAAAATTTCAGCCACAACTGCCAGAAAAATTGTTCGGGGTGCAAAGAAAAATGCACAAATAACTTCAGGTGAAATGCAGGACTCTCTGAAAACATGTGGTGTGGCTGTTTCAAGATGCACAATAAGGAGGCACTCGAAGAAAGATGAGCTGCATGGTCGAGTGGCCAGAAGAAAGCCATTACTACGCAAATGTCACAAAGTATCCCGCTTACAATACGCCAAACAGCACAGAGACAAGCCTCAAACCTTCTGGCACAAAGTCATTTGGAGTGATGAGACCAAAATTTAGCTTTTTGGCCACAATCATAAACACTGCATTTGGAGAGGAGTCAACAAGGCCTATGATGAAAGGTACACCATTCCTACTGTGAAACACGGATCACTGATGTTTTGGGGGTGTGTGAGCGACAAAGGCACAGGAAATTTGGTCAAAATTGATTGCAAGCTGAATGCAGTATGTTATCAAAAAATACTGGAGGAACATTTGCATTAATCAGCCAGGAAGCTGCGCATGGAACAGACTTGAAAATTCCAACATGACAATGATCCAAAACACAAGGCCGAGTCGACCTGCTATTAGCCCCAGCAGAATAAAGGTTCTGCAGTGGCCATCTCAGTCTCCTGACCTTAATATAATTGAGCTACCCTGGGGAGATCTCAAACGTGCAGTTCATTCAGGACAGCCCAAGAATTTACAGGAACTGAAGGCTTTTTGCCAAGAGAAATGGGCAGCTTTACCATCTGACAAAGACTTAAAAAAGCTGTCATTGATGTTAAAGGGGGCAATACACGGTATTAAGAACTGGGGTATGTAAACTTTTGATCAGGGTAATTTGGGTAGTTTCTGTTGTGATTATGATTTAAAAAGAGTAAACACAGTTGATTGATAATAAATGGCTTCAGCCAAACACTAACAATGAGTGACAGAAAAGTTTTTGTATTATCATTCATATTCTCTAAAAAATGGCCAAGAAATCATAATTTCTGCCCGGGTATGTAAACCTATGAGCACAACTGTATGGCATTTTTATTATTTTTTTTTTTTACTAGTAATGGCAGTGATCAGTGATTTTTAGCAGGACTGCAACATTGCGGTGGACAGAGCGGGCACTTTTGACACTTCTTTGGGACCATTGACATTTATACAGCGATCATAGCTAAAAATAGCCACTGATTGCTGTATAAATGTGACTGGTAGGGAAGGGGTTAACACTAGGGGGCGTTCAAGGGGTTAAGTGTGTCCTAGGGAGGTGTTTCTAACTGTGTACTGACTCGGAGCAGAGAGAGAGATTGCTGTTCCTGATCACTAGAAACAGCAGATCTCTCTCTACTTCCCTGTCAGAACGGGGATCTGTGTGTTTACACACACAGATCCCGTTCTGGCTCTCTGAGGAACGATCGTGGGTGGCTGGTGGACTTCGTGGCTGCCAGCCACGGGCATCAGCTCCCGGGGCGCCCGCGCACCCCCCTATTCCCCTTAAAGCGGCCGTCGTACAGCTACAGTGATTTGCGCAGTTACACGATCCCTCTATAGCTTGATGAAGGAGCACTGCTACCAGAATATTGTAGCCTGTACGCTCAGGAAACGCGTCGCCTACCAGTGACGTCATGGCTGTGGGCCTGCTTTTCGCGTGCGTTCCAGGCCTTGTTTGGAGAAACATCACTACCGCGGCCGGCTTCAGCGGTAAACGACGAGCCATACGGACACCATCAGGCACCACCGTGACCTATCTGATGTACAACCCCATGATGGATCCCCCTTCTGGCTTTTCAGATGCTCTTTGTTATACCTCTGAAATGTGAGTTGTTTGCACATTGTTTTTTTTAATAATAAACGACTTCCCTACTACACCCAGAGGCACCTTCCCCCTCTTTTTTTTTCTACAGATCTTGGAGCTTGGTTTCAACTCTCTAGAAGGCAGCCCTGCTTGTGGATTCATACCTACTCTCTCTCCTACAGCCTTTTTATACAGACTTTAATGGACTATATATACTAATCCCTTTTTTGTCTATACATTGTATATATGGTGTTATAATTGTGATCAATTGCTGCTTATTGTGATGTTTTTGGGCATTCCCCAGTTCCTTGCGCCTTTCCTTGTATGATTCGCGCAGGGGAGCCATCCTCAGCTACTACAAAGGGTTAAAATGGCAAGACAAGGAGGAAGAATGCAGTTTCTATGAGTAACCAAGCACCAGCTCAAGACACAAGCAACCAGTCGTTAGGCATGGTACCCGCAATACAGAGGTCCATAGCCTGGTCACAGGGTACAGAAGTAGAGGAGCTAACAAGTGCACACATGCAATCCATGTTATGTGCATAGTGAACCCCCATTCTGTTACTGGGAGTGAGGAAACAGAGGTATGCTGGACTGGTGGAGAGGGCGCAGGCTCAGCATGTCCCTCCTAATGCAACATACAAGTTACAGTGTGTAGTGACATGGGACAGAACTTTTCAAAAGAATTCTGCACTTTTACTGCACACAGTGTTATAGCTCTTATAGCTCATATCTAAGTCAGGGAACTGCCTTAATATTAGCTTTTTCACATGGCCACAGTCTCCAGCTGGTCCCAGGCATTGATGAGCGAAAGGTACTCCTGTGTTGCGGGGCGAAGTGACCCATCCCACATAATAACTCATTTGTTTTTCCTTCCTGTGTTGTTTAATTTCATTACTTTATGCTTACGCTATCAAAAACCCTGGGTTCCTCTGATACAAGAGGTAACTGCAGACACTAGCCTACAACATTGAACAAAGAAAAATTAAGCGATTCCAAAAGGAAACAGTATACCTTATAAACAAAGCTAAATGTTTAAATAACTGGACTCAACTAACTCCACTTTATGCAGTTTGCTGTTTGCAAGGTTGCTGATATATAAACTTCAAACTATGTTTTATGATGATATAAAAATTTGTGGGTGTGTTGTGCTAAATTATTTAGCATGGCAAAATGTTTTTTTCAATATCATTTGATTCAGCCATCATCCCACGAGTTTAAATTATTCATGTGCAGCATACTGAATTGACAGAACTGTCCTTCAAAGCCCATTCTTAATTCTTTAGAAAACCCTTCAGGTTTAAAAGTTGAACATCTGTTATAAAACTCAGTTAGACCTTGTGGCAAACCTGTCACATTTCTATGCATCATAGCATACACAATTCAGCACAGCCATATATTTATATATATATATATACACACACACACACAGTATCTCACAAAAATGAGTACACCACTCACATTTTTGTAAATAAATTATATATTTTCATGTGACAACACTGAAGAAATGACACTTTGCTACAATGTAAATTAGTGAGTGTACAGCTTGTATAACAGTGTATATTTGCTGTCCTCTCAAAATAACTCAACACACAGCCATTAATGTCCAAACTACTGGTAACAAAAGGGAGTACACCCCTAAGTGAAAATGTCCAAATTGGGCCCAAAATGTCAATATTTCGTGTGGCCACCATTATTTTCCAGCACTGCCTTAACCCTCTTGGCCATGGAGTTCACCGGAGCTTCACAGGTTGCCTTTGGAGTCCTCTTTCACTCCTCCATGACGACATCACGGAGCTGGTGGATGTTAGAGACCTTGCGCTCCTCCACCTTCCATTTGAGGATGCCCCACAGATGCTCAATAGGGTTTAGGTCTGGAGACATGCTTGGCCAGTCCATCACCTTTACCCTCACCTTCTTTAGCAAGGCAATGGTCGTCTTGGAGGTTTGTTTGGGGTCGTTATGTTGGAATACTGCCCTGCGGCCCATTCTCCGAAGGGAGGGGATCATGCTCTGCTTCAGTATGTCACACTACATGTTGGCATTCATGGTTCCCTCAATGAACTGTAGCTCCTCAGTGCCGAAAGCACTCATACAGCCCCAGATCATGACACTCCCACCACCATGCATGACTGTAGGCAAGACACTTGTCTTTGTACTCCTCACATGGTTGCTTGACACCATCTGAACCAAATAAGTTTATCTTGGTCTCATCAGACCACAGGACATGGTTCCAGTAATCCATGTCCTTAGTCTGCTTGTCTTCAGCAAACTGTTTGTGGGCTTTCTTGTCAATCATCTTTAGAAGAAGCTTCCTTCTGGGACAACAGCCATGCAGATCAATTTGATGCAGTGTGCGGCCTATGGTCTGAGCACTGACAGGATGACCCCCCCCCCCCCCACCCCTTCAACCTCTGCAGCAATGCTGGCAGCACTCATATGTTTATTTCCCAAAGACAACCTCTGGATATCACGCTGAGCACGTGCACTCAACCTGTCCTGGTAAACGGCTGTATGGTCTTGTCCACTGTGCTGTAGCTCAGTTTCAGGGTCTTGGCAATCTTCTTATAGCCTAGGCCATCTTTATGTAGAGAAACAATTATTTTGTTCAGATCCTCAGAGAGTTCTTTGCCATGAGGTGCCATGTTGAACTTCCAGTGACCAGCATGAGAGAGTGAGAGTGATAACACCAAATTTAACACACCTGCTCCCCATTCACACCTGAGGCCTTGTAACACTAATGAGTCACATAACACCAGGGAGGGAAAATGGCTAATTGGGCCCAATTTGAACATTTTCACTTAGGGGTGTACTCACTTTTGTTGCCAGCGGTTTAGACATTAATGGCTGTGTGTTGAGTTATTTTGAGAGGACAGCAAATTTACACTGTTATACAAGCCACCAGATGGTCTAACCGTAAAAAAGACGACTTGTCCCAATTTATTGTACAACCTGAAAAGGAGCCATATGTGGTAATTAGGGACATCACTGCTACTAGGGAGGAAAATATATCTCCCAGGAGTAGGTGCGTGTCATCAGGGTATAAAGCAATCTTGTCCTCTCCTAGGGATCTGCGGAACCCAATAATATTTGGTGGCTGATGTATATATAGCAGTGGCCAAGGGTTCAAGATCCAAAGCAAAAAGGAGGGGTGATAATGGGCACCCCTGCCTTGTGTTCCTCACTGTAATGAAAAGGGAGCCGATACATGTCCATTCACTTGACCCTAGGCCACCGGAGCAACAAAATGAAGCTGTATACAACATATAAACTGGGGTCCAAATCTGAATTTCTGTAAACAATACCATAAGAAATTGCACTCTATAGATTAAGGATTAAGATCAGCGCCTGGGTTTTATTATTAGGCAGGGTGGCTGCAGCGGCCCAGAGTTCTTCTAAAGTCAGAGATTTATCCAACACCTCCCTGTTAGCTGCAGACAGTTCTGGTAACCTAATGGAGTCAAGGAAAAGTTGCAGTTCAGCCTCTTCATAAGATACTTTGCTACTGTATACATTTTTAAAGAAACCACAAAAAACTGTTGTAATTTCAAAAATAGTGCATGCCATTTTAGTTGCAGATTCCAGAGATTCCAGAGCAATTCTACCACATGGGCCAGAGATTTTTTGTCTTTTACAGTTGTAGCTAAGAGGTGACCCGTATTTTCCCCCTCCCCAAAATATGGTTTTGGAAGAAAAAAACATTTCTGCTCCACTTTTTTTATGGGAGATTTCTGCATAAGACTGTTGATTTTGCATCCATTTTTGCAGGGCTTTTGCAGTAGGATTTGTTATATATTGATGTTCGGCCTGCAGAACAGTTTTGGCTACAGAACATTCCCAGGCCCTAGATTTCTTTTAGATTTTTTAAATTAGAGCAGTAAATAAGCCTCTTATATAGGCTTTTAAGGAATCCCAATAAATCTGTAATGACACGGATGGATTATTAGCGACACTGTAAGCAGATATATCTAGCAGAATATCCTCTGTTGAAGGAAAAAGCACAAACCAAAAAGGGTTCAATTTCCAATAGGTAAATGTCTGGACAGAATGCAGGGTTAACGTAAGAACCAGTGGAGAATGATCAAATAATCCCCTAGCTGCATACATCATCTCAGATATCATAGGTAGCATCGTGGATGTAGCCAGTGCCAAGTCTATTCTGGACAAGGTCCTGTGGGTACTGGAGAAGCAGGAAAAACCTTTATCATAGGGGTGTAATGTTCTCCAGATATCCACCAGGCCAATCTCCTAAACAAAACCAACAAAGGAGGTACATGTGGAGGTCAGTTGACCCCCCGTCGTAGCATGTTTATCCAAGGCGGAGTCAAGGTAATTTATTAAAGTCTCTTATTAAAAGCCAGGGGGCATGGCATCGTGTTTATCAGAGGTGAAATGCAGAAAGTCTTTAAATACATCAGATGAGTATGGAGGAGGTATGTATATGTTGGCTATCACATATGATTTTCTGTACATTGTACAGTACAGAAAAACATATTGAACCCTAGTGTCCGTTTGTACCTGCCTGCAGGTGAAATCAACATCATTTGCAATCAATAAAGGTCTCAGCAGTCACTTTAGATATCTGGTGCGCATGATCAGTGAGTCTGTAAAAAAAAAAAAAAAAAAAAAACATTGTAAAAAATAAAATAAAATAAAATAAAATAAATACAAAAACATATGCAGAACTCACATAAAACCATGAAGGGAAAAAGCTACACACAGGAGCTACTACCAGGGGGACCTGGTGGAAAAAAACAACACTATAGGCACACAGTACCTTAACTCCAATTCTGCTAGCCACAGGAAAAACAAGAATAACCTGTAATCTAACCATAATAGGAGACACAACCTGGAAGAAAGAAGAACAAACAGAACAAACAAACAAAACAAATGTTCCCCATGGGGAAATGATGGAGAGAATCCATTCTGTAACGGACTCATGGCTCTATATAAAAAAACACAAAAATAGATCCAAATAACTCTCAGTTATATAAGTAGATAAGCAACCAGTAAGAGAAGAGGACTCCTATTTATTTTAATTGATCTAGTCAGTGGCAGCATGTGGAGTATCGAAGTAATGAACAGCTTAAGTTGCTACCACACTAAGCTTGGCAGGGTATAGCATTGAATATTGCAATTGCAGTCTTTGCAATCTTTTCTTTACATCCTGAAATTTAGCACGTTGATTTTGAACGTCCGGGGAAAAGTCAGGGAAGAACATGACCTTAGCTCCATTGAAAAAAACCTCTCTAAATAAATCGGACTCTTCGGAGGATAAGATCCCTATCACGTTGATTAAGGAGTCACACTGCATAGTTACATAGTAGGCGAGGTTGAAAAAAGACACAAGTCCATCAAGTCCAACCTATCTGAGTGATTATGTCAGTATTACCTTGTATATCCCTGTATGTTGTGGTCATTCAGGTGCTTATCTAATAGTTTCTTGAAACTATCGATGCACCTCCTTCGTACACACATCGCTCTTGTACCTGTATCCATTTATGATAAGCCTATTTACTTTCTTTGAAATGTGAGTGTTCATTTTTACATTATATTAAATACTACTTTTAAAAACTTTTATCATGCTATGCTAGCTCTTTCTCATTGTATGATGCACGTTACATGGTACCAAGCCTCTGTTCTCTACATGAAGTTTTGGGGTCCATATTCCATATCCCATTGATGTTTTGACCTTTGATGTGGATCCAGGGCCAGCTGCATCCATTGGGTTTACTAAACCTAACAAGCCTTTAGGACTGGGGTGGTATATGCCTCTCCAAGTCATTACGATCTGGTAAGCCTCCTCCTATCCATGGTGATGGTGTTTCTGGCTATCTTTTCACCTTAAGGGTCAAACCTGTGGTTGGATTTCTACATACGTTTGCTGGATCACATATATAGTTGGACTTTTCGAATCATGCATTTATGCTTTGGACTGTTCATTTACTTACTGAGGTGTAGGCACTACGCTAACAAAGTGTAATTAATTTTACTCACATATGGTGGATTTAACACAATTAACACAATTGTTTTGAGCTATTATTATTTAGAGGTGTTTATGCATTGAGATATATATATATATATATATATATATATATATATATATATATATATATATATATATATATATATTGTCTATATATATATCTCTATATATAGAGATATATATATATATATACACCCTCACCTGTTTTACATAATTAGCGCTGGACTTATCCAAACCCACATTGATGCCCCCGCTGAGTCCACATCCTTGCCGCTCATACAGTAAAGAACCCTCTACGTAGTTTAAAGTTAAAACTCTTTTCTTCTAATTTTAATGAGTGGCCACGAGTCTTGTTAAACTCCCTTCCGCTAAAAAGTTTTATCCCTATTGTGGGGTCACCAGTACGCAGTATGGCATTTGTAAATTGAAATCATATCCCCTCTCAAGCGTCTCTTCTCCAGAGAGAATAAGTTTAGTGCTCGCAACCTTTCCTCATAACTAATATCCTCCAGACCCTTTATTAGCTTTGTTGCCCTTCTTTGTACTCGCTCCATTTCCAGTACATCCTTCCTGAAGAATGGTGCCCAGAACTAGACAGCATACTCTAGGTGCGGCCGGACCAGAGTCTTGTAGAGCGGGACAATTATTGTTTTATCTCTGGAATTAATCCCCTTTTTAATGCATGCCAATATTCTGTTTGCTTTGTTAGCAGCAGCTTGGCATTGCATTCCATTGCTGAGCCTATCCTTCACTAGGACCCCCAGGTCCTTTTCCATCCTAGATTCCCCCAGAGCTTCTCCCCCTGGTGTATAGATTGCATTCATATTTTTGCCACCCAAATGCATCATTTTAAATTTTTCTACATTGAACCTCATTTTCCATGTAGTTGCCCACTCCACTAAGAATGGATTTGGGGGGGTTCCTGATGGTAAAAGCCTAGTAGGTACTCAATGTGTCCTTTCTACCAAAAAAGTCATAGGAAGATGACCTTTCCAATGATCTCCCACAACCATGTTTCCACAAACTCTGTAGGGTTAGAGACTTCAGCATGCTCCGGGAGGCCCACCATTCTGATATTATTGCGTCAAAGACGATTTTCCAGGTCTTTTAACTTATGAGTGTTAGTATCAGTTTTTTTCATTGCAGCTTTAATATCTGTGCACATTGGCTGAAGAATGTCTTCTATCTCTCCGACTCGACCTTCCAAAGCAGACGTTCGCTCCTGTATTTGCTGGACATCCTGATGAAGAAAAGTAAATTCTTCTTCCTTGCACTTGACCAGTTAAATTACAAAGAGTTTTGATGTTGTTGTACTGCTCCGAGCACATCTAGTAGTGTGGGTTATGCTGGCACTGGTAATGTTGATGATGTGTATAGAACATTAGGCTGTTTATCAACCGTCTGTCCTGCGTTCTTGCCCATGGCTTCTTCCACTTTGCATATCCCTCGGTCCGAAAGTATATGTAAAGTATTAATATCTGTTCTAGTACAAGAGTCTTCTAATTTTTCACTGGCAGCATACTGAGAGATTTCATTTTCATTATCCTTAGGTGTCGAGGCATATTTTGCAAGTTTAACATCCGCAGCTTCTCTAACCTTCTCTTTTGCGGACTTGAAGTCATGTGTTTCTTGAGAGAGTCCACTAGCATCCTGTATAGGAACCATTACAGCAGAAGCTCCTTGCCCCTCATTTCTCATTGTCTTAGCTCAAAGTTAACTGGTTGTAAAAAAAAAAAAAAAAGCCTTTTTCCTAGCTCCTTTCCCCTTCTTTCCTCTCTCTTATCAAATTGAATTAATTCTTCTCCCTTCCTCTTCTCCTCCACTTTTCCTCTCCTTCTCTCCCCTTTAAGAGTAGTTAAAGTATGATAGATAGTTTTCAATTATTGTTTATTGTTCTTCAGTACTGCTCTCCTAGGCTCCTGTGCTTCTAGATATACCAAACAGCCAGGCATCTCCACTCTAAATTCAGCCAGGCCTCCATGATCACTGCCGAGCCCAGCTCTGACACTACTGTCCTGTTGAGGGAGCTCCAGCATATCCTCGGGCCTCACTGAAACCTCCTGAGGCTCCCCAGGACACTCACGAGCACCACCGGTACCATCCGTCACCAGCAGATCCCCATCCGAACACCACTGGTTCGCCGTCCGCGATCCCAGACACAACCGAGGGGTCGAAGAGGAGAGGCTGGGGAGAAAATGGCAGCACGAGAGGACACACAAAGGCACAAGAGGGTGGGGGAACAGGCTGGCAGGAAGACTTGGCAAACAGCCCAAACAGCAACACAGATGTACCACGATGGTAACAGAAGGCAAAGGGAGGTAGTAGGAAATAGCAGGACTACTGTTGTTCAGGGCTGTACACACTGTTGCAAGGTCCAGGAGATCGAGGAAGGGCAAGAGAAGCAGTAACACAGGTTGCAGTGGATCATGCAAGCCCAGACACACCGCACGTAAATTCTATGAGATTAATTAGCAGGATGAAAGAGCCGGAGCACACCCATCACACGTCCGCTCACATCAGAGACGTGCCTTTTTGGACTTTAGCTCAATAAGATTATGTGCAAGATAAACATCAGATATACACTGCTTAAAGAAAATTTAAGGAACACTTTGAAAACACATCAGATCTCAATGAGGAAAAATATCATGCTGGATATCTATACTAATATGGACTGGGTAATGTGTTAGGAACGAAAGGATGCCACATCGTTTGATGGAAATGAAAATTATCAACCTACAGAAGGTTGAATTCAAAGACACCCTGAAAACCAAAGTGAAAAAATGATGCAGCAGGCTAGTCCATTTTGCTGAAATTTCATTGCAGCAACTCAAAATGGTATTAAGTAGTTTGTAGTGCCTCCACATGCTTGTATGCATGCCTGGAAACTTTGGGACATGCTCCTAATGAGACAACGGATGATGTCCTGGGGTATTTCCTCCCAAATCTGCACCAGGACATCATTGAGCTCCTGAACAGACTAAGGTGCAAACTGGCAGCATCGGATCGAACAAAACATAATGTTCCAGAGGTGTTCTATTGGATTTAGGTCAGGCAAGCGTGGGGGCCATTCAATAGTATCAGTTCCTTCATCCTCCAGGAACTGCCTGCATACTCTTGCCACATGAGGCTGGGCATTGTCGTGCACCTGGAGGAACCCAGGACCCACTCCACCAGGGTAGAGTCTGACAATGGGTCCAAGGATTTCATTCCGATAACTAATGGCAGTCAGGGTGCCGTTGTCTTGCTTGTAGAGGTCTGTGTGTCCCTCCATGGATATGCCTCCCCAGACCGTCACTGACCAACCACCAATCTAGTCATGTTGAAAGTTGTTACAGGCAGCATAACATTCTCCACAGCTTCTCCAGACCCCCTTATGTCTGTCACATGTGCTCAGGGTGAACCTGCTCTCATCTGTGAAAAGCACAGGGCGCCAGTGGTGGACCTGCCAATTCTGGTGTTCAAAGGCAAATGCCAATTTAGCTCTACGGTGCCCAGACAGTGAGCACAGAAAGAAGAGTTTTCCCCTAAATGCACTTTTAAGGCAACTAATGGTATCATATAAACAAATATGCAAATTATTAAAGTAACAATAAATTTAATAATTAAACATGATTAAAAGATATACACAAATAAAACTGGAATATTGATTGGTCTGAACAGAGTCAGCTAATATCACCATACAGGGGGGTATATGCTTCTTGTTTATTAGATAGTAAAAAAATATATGCACTCACATGAGAAGCAGAAAGAGTGCCCCTGGATGACGTAACCTATTACGAAACGCCGCATAGGGCGGAGCAAAGCGCTGACGTCACCTCGTATTGTGATTAATCATTCCAGCAGGACGGGTTGGTCTGTGTGCTACCGGCTGGCGCACCAGACTTAAAGGCTTGTCTTTCTGCTTCTCATGTGAGTGCATATATTATTTTACTATCTAACAAGAAGATTTTACACTATGGAGCCTTCATTTCTTTCCCCACTATGTGTATTCAACCATGATCCCCAAATGGCATGAGGAGAGTTTTGAATGTTAGGAGCCTCGTTGGGATACTTTGGAGATCGCAGCATCATCCCCACTCCACTGAGAACAGCTGATCCTCTTGATGTGTCCTGCAAGGCTTTTCGATACACAGGCTCCCCGTGATCCTCTGTAGTGGGGGATCGTGGGCTTTTGGTAAGCAGTAACCCCTTACTTACCGGTGGTGGATTTCCTCACAAGTTTTTTGTTTTCTACTATTTGAAAAGTGGCACCGTGTATTGTTGGACTTTTTAAATCACGGGTGTTATTGCCGTTTAGGCTCATTTGGACACTTATTGTGGTTCATTTATTTTTGTTTTTTGACACTGTCACAAGATTATTGTTTTTGACATTCCCACACACTGAGGTGGAGTTGTCTAACATCAATTGTCTATATCCTGTATTTATTTATTTTGTTTGTATTCACCAGATATGTGACCATTCATTCATTTGATTGGTATATGAGAACACATTTATTTCACTTTTGTGTTCAGCGCAATTCTAGGTTTTCTAATTTTTTTGCACTGTATTTATGTTATGCAGGAGAATTGCTGCTAATTTTTCACTTGTTTATTCATTAGTCACTTTTGAATGGGTTTAGGCATTATTTTTTCTTACCTAGCGCAGTTTGTTTTTTCTTTTTCCCAGATGAGAGGGGTTAGCATGGCAAAGGGCAGGGTTAGGAGGTTTAGGGAGTACAGTGTTTTCTGCTACAGAGGTCAGTAGTATGAAGAGCAGTGTACAGAGATCAGTAAGGCAGATGAGAGGGGTTAGCATGGCAAAGGGCAGGGTTAGGAAGGCACAGTACAGAGTGGGCCTGGTACGGGGAGAGGAGGGGTCAGAAAAGCCTTGTACAGGGGGTTTGGAGGGCAGAGTGCAGGGGGGGTCTGGATCTTATGGAACTGGGGGTCAGGAGGTCATACAGAGGTGTAGGAGGACATGGTACTGGGGGTCAGGAGGGCACACAGGGGGTGGCGGGTCAGAAGGCCACACAGAGGGGTCAGAAGAACATGGTACTGGGGGTCAGGATGGCACACATAGGGGTTAGAAGGGTACAACAAGTGTTTTCCTGATGCAGAGCTGCACAGGAAAGCTGCTGAGGCACAGGTACCAGTCATGGTGTGCCTGTCCTCCTCTCTCCGCACATGTCACGCATGAGCACACCGACTTGAATGAACTGGTCAGGAGGACCGACGGGGATCAGCACACAATACTCAGTGAGACTTGAGCCTGAGCTTGCTACTAGTACATCGTAGGCAGCTGAGGCATTCCCCGCCCTGCAGCTGCACATTAAAGGGGCGTGCTGCAGGGCAGGGAATGCCCCTGCTTTTGCTTCCCGGTTTAAGTGCTTCTCCAATCGGGGATGCAGGGGGAGGAGCACATGCCCACAGTCGACAGATAGATTGTGATCGACAGGTTGCCGACCCCCGTCTGGCCCTCTGTCTGCTAATCCTGTTTCATAGTCCGAAGCATTAATTTAGGATCTTTTCTTCTACACCTGACCCAAAATTCTAGTATGTGCTCGTGCTTCTGATTTCTTCCTGTTATGTACCCTGTGTTGGCCTTGTCCTCTCTTTTGTCTCATCTTTTGCTTTCCAGTCTCAGCCCGGTTTGCCTGTGATTTACTGTGATTTATTTTTCCCATTATGTGTTTCTCCACCTTCTTTGTATCCATTATGTATCCAGCCTGATGTGTATGGTTCGGTCTGTCTGTTTGGCTTAAGGCATTGCTTGATTTTGCATTTGACCAGTGTATCTTTCTTTGTTTTTAGTTTTGTTGATTGTCTGGCCTGGGCACAGGAGGGCACTGGGTTATCAATGTACCAGTGCATGATGCTTTAAGGGAAATAGTGGAAAAGCTAATTAAAACTGTGAATCTTATTCTAGGTTCATGGTTAGGTGGTAAGCATGCCTGTGTGTTGCGTTTCTCTGACTCAGTTTCCTGACTCCTCCTTTAACCACTTCAGCCCAGGAAGATTTTACCCCCTTCCTGATCAGAGCTTTTCTTGCGATTCAGCACTGCGTCGCTTTAACTGACAATTGCGCAGTCGTGCGACGTTGCACCTAAACAAAATTGATGTTCTTTTTTTCCCACAAATAGAGCTTTCTTTTGGTGGTATTTGATCACCTCTGCGTTTTTTATTTTTTGCGCTATAAACAAAAAAAGGACAGTTTTAAAAAAAACGCATTTTTTTACTTTTTGCTATAAAAAATACCCCCCAAAAATAGATAAAAAAACAATTTTTTTCCTCAGTTTAGGTTGATATGTATTCTTCTACATATTTTTGATAAAAAAAAAAAAAAAAAAAAAAAAAAAAATCGCAATAAGCGTATATTGATTGGTTTGCGCAAAAGTTATAGCGTCTACAAAATAGGGGATAGTTTTACGGTATTTTATTATTAATTTTTTTTTTTACTAGTGATTGCGGCACTCTGCGATTTTTAATTGGGACTGCGACATTAGGGTGGACACGTCGGACAATTTTGACATATTTTTGGATCCATTGGCATTTATACAGCGATCAGTGCTATAAAAATGCATTGAGTACTGTAAAAAAGTCACTGGCAGGGAAGGGGTTAACACTAGGGGGCGACCAAGGGGTTGTTTTCCCTAGTGTGTGTTCTAACTGAAGGGGGGAGGGGACTGTGTAGGGAAGATGACAGATCGCTGTTCATGCTTTGTATGTACAGGCGATCTGTCTCTTGTCCCCTCAGAGAACTGGAAACTGTTTACACACGCAGATCCCGGTTCTCGGTGTGCCACGAGCGATCGCGGGAGCCCAGCAGTGATCGCGACCGCGGGCACTCGCATCGGCACAGTGGGCTCGTGCACCCCTAGTGGCCACAGGACGAAGCGACGTTACATGACGTCATTTCGCCCAGCCGTGCCATTGTGCCACAGTACAACTGCGGAGGCTGGTCGGCAAGTGGTTAAATTCCCTGCCATGCTAATGTCTGAACGGTTCCACACCTTGGCCCTTGATGCCTCTTACTACTCAGTCCTTAACCAGAAGTTCTCTCCTGCTTGTGACAGGTATCATTTTGTTGCTAAAAAGGAAGAGAAGCGCCAGGCAAATCCTAGTGCAGGATTATTTTATTTGATTAAAATACAAATTGTTGACAGTATAAGGTGCACTTATGCTAGTGAGGGTAGGTGCTTTCCAGATCCAGCATCACAGAAGAGTCACCAAGGTGTACTTGTAGAAGAGTCCTCGTGCGCTGGGTGTCAGCGGGAAGCTGAAGCCTCGCGGGACCTGGGGAGGACGCCGGCTGTGTAGCTCTGTGGAGTGTTCCAGAGCTGTCAGAGTGGGGAGCCACCTACCACTGTGTCTGGCCAATCATAACGCATTTCAAAGGCACGGCCAAGCCTCCATCAGCTCTCATTTCATTGCTATATCAATCTGTACTGAGTTCTCCTGACAATGCTATTTCTGTAAAAGGCCTGTTAAAACACCAAACTGCCAATGCCCCTATGTAAATATAATACATTCTTTGCTCTTTCATGGAGTCTGGTGTTTTTTGTAATTGACTACTGGGTGAAGTTTGTGTTCAGTTCAATAACCATCACTGGGTATTATTTCTCTGTTGCGTCTGTCAAGCTATATGTGTTGCTTGTCAGGTATCCGTCACTCTCCTGGATATAATGACCCACCACAGTTCTTTTTTTAGGCCAATCTGGGTGCAGTTGTATTAGTCAGTTCCAGTCCTGCAAAGATTACTGCTTGCTGGATGAAGGAGTAGTAGATTTAATACAGACAGCTTGAGACGCTAACAGACATTAGAATCTGTCATTAATATTTTTTTAACTAAGCTTGCATAGCAGAAATGGCATCAAGTTAGGAAATCCTTGTTGGTAGGAAGTGTTCATTAGTAACTAGTAAACACCCACCTTGTAAGTGTTTTTTTTTTTTTTTTAATGGTGGACACATACATGCAATTACAACAATTGCCTGCAGATCCTTAGCTGCCATTAAAGCCATTTCTTGTGTTTTCTTACCTGTTTCAAAATAGTACTGCCTCTTCATACAGTATTTTAGAGTAGAGCTGGGTAATGTTAACTTTATTCTATTAATAAATAATCTGACTTTGTAGAGCCAGGGGACCACACCTTTATTATTTTGTGAGTCAATGCAGTCTTATGAACTAAAATGTTTTCTAAGGTTCTCTGAAATCTCTTGAATGTTCGATATTGCAGTACAAAAGAATTATTTTGCAGGGCAGGTGACCTGATTAACCAATTATATTATTTTCTAAAGGTTATATATTTCCCATTAAATCCCTCCCCCCCTCAATTTGTTCAATCCATCATTCAAAAAAATATAGACATGCAAAATGTTGCGTACTTTGGGAAATAAGAAAACATTTATACGATCTTATAAAGCACATCGAAGGACCACGCAATTAAAAAAAATCACAAACCTACAAAAAAGGTGAACACTCAGCTCTCAAGCTGTCTATGCCGCCAGAACTGACCAGAACTTGCTCATGTAGGGATGTGTAGGTCAGCAGAAGGAACCACTAACAAGAAATATGTATTTTAAAAATATTTAATGATACTTCATACATATTACCGTACATTAGAAAACCAAAGTGTGTAACTATAGCTTTATCACAGATTACATTGTGAGGGAATAACAGTTGGCGGTTAGCTGAACATTATGTGTTTTTTTGGAGTTGCTATGTAAATATATCCCATTTAAAATGAGCAAAGATGATGTTTAAAGCCACTTACATTTTATCTGACCATTACATAGGTTAATATTAAGCTGAATGAGGCTTGTAAATCCCAGATGGTGCTGTAGTAGAACACGCTTGAACGAGTCAATTCAAATGAACCGCCAACACATTGGCTCTCAATGATCATAATTTTTTATTGCAGCCAAGCCTCCTCTGATGCATTTAAAACAGATGGCAATTAATAATACAGTGGAGAGTACCAGCACGGTGTGTGTGTATATATATATATATATATATATATATATATATATATATATATAATTATGGTAATTATAAATCTAAAAAGGTCCTATAATCATAAAAAATGTAATGCATCATCTTCATAGTTCTTTCCAAGGTTTTATGAGTTTGTGCTCTAAATATCAAATACCCTTTTCATCTGCATAGACATATGAATGTATTCCCACATCTAGTGGCTTTTGCTGCTTTTATTCAGAAAAAAAAAAGAAAAAAAAAAACGAGACTCACGCCCCTTAACAAAATATTTATTTAATGTTTCTTTTTTCTGATATCATATAGATAACCTCTAATTTGATCACATGTATCACTATTAAATAATCACAGTAACTACAGTGCCTTGAAAAAGTATTCATACCCCATGAAATTTGCCACATTTTGTCATGTTACAACCAAAACACGTACCGTATATACTCGAGTATAAGTCGTTCCGAGTATAAGTCGAGGCCCTAATTTACCACAAAAAAAATGGGAAAAATTTATTGACCCGAGTATAAGACGAGGGTGAGAAATGCACAGCTACTGTAAGTGCAAAAGAGGGTCAACAATGCCCATTTGCAGCATCACTGTGCCCATTTGCATGCCTCACTGTGCCCATTTGCAGCCATAGGTCCCCTGAACTGCAAACTCGATAGTTAAGGGTTCCTAGATGCCCCCTAGCTGCAGCCAAAATTTGGGGTCTCTGAACCCAAAGGGTCCCGAAATGACATTGCTGCAGATGGACACAGTTGACCGAATTTGGGGCCCCGTATCTCGGGGCCACTTAGTGCTAGGAACCCCAAATTTGGTGTGCAAACCCAGTGGAACTAGCACCATAAAGTTTCTAAAGCTGGGGTTTCTAGCACCAAGTGGCCCCGAGATACAGGGCCCCAAAAATCAGTTCAGAAAATGTCAAGCACTTTTCTGCAGCAGAGAATGAGATTTTCCGAACCGGTATTTGGGGCCCCGTATCTCAGGGCCACTTAGTGCTAGGAACCCCAGCTTTGGATATGTTATGGTACCAGTTCCACTGGGTTTGCACACCAAATTTGGGGTTCCTAGCACCAAATGGCCCTGAGATATGGGGCCCCAAATTCGGTTCGGAAAATGATTTTTTTTGCTGCAGAAAAGTGCTTGACTCGAGTATAAGTCGAGGGGGGCACTTTCAGCACAAAAAAATGTGCTGAAAAATTCGACTTATACTCGAGTATATACGGTAAATGTATTTTATTGGGATTTGATGTGATAGATTAGACCAACACAAAGTGGCACATAATTGTCAAGTGGAAGGAAAATGGTAAATGATTTTCAACATTTTTTTACAAATAAATAGCTAAAAAGTGTGGTGTGCATTTGTATTCAGCCCCCTTTGTTCTGATACCCCTAACTAAAATCTACTGGAACCAATTGCCTTCAAAAGTCAGCTAATTAGTATATAGAGTCCACCTGTGTATAATTTAATCTCAGTATAAATACAGCTGTTCTGTGAAGCCCTGAGACATTTGATAGAGAACCTTAGTGAACAAACAGCATCATGAAGACCAAGGAACACACCAGACAGGTCAGGGATAAAGTTGTGGAGAAGTTTAAAGCAGGGTTAGGTTATAAAAAAAATATCCCAGGCTTTGAACATCTCACTGAGCACTGTTCAATCCATAATCCAAAAATGGAAAGAGTATGGCACAACTGCAAACCTACCAAGACATGGTCGTCCACCTAAACTGACAGGCCGGGCAAGGAGAGCATTAATCAGAGAAGCAGCCAAGAGGCCCATGGTAACTCTGCAGGAGCTGCAGAGATCCACAGCTCAGGTGTGAGAATCTGTCCACAGGACAACTATTAGTCATGCACTCCACAAATCTGACCTTTATAGAAGAGTGGTAAGAAGAAAGCCATCCTTGAAAGAAAGCCATAAGAAGTTCTGTTTGCAGTTTGCAAAAAGCCATGTGGGGGACACAGCAAACATGTTCGAAGAAGATGCTCTGGTCATACATGACCAAAATGGAACTTTTTGGCCTAAAAGCAAAATGCTATGTGGCACGGAAAACTAACATTGCACATTACCCTGAACACACCATCCCCACCGTGAAACATGGTGGTGGCCCCATCATGTTGTGGGGATGCTTTTCTTCAGCAGGGTCAGGAAACTGGTCATAGTTGATAGGAAGATGGATGGAGCCAACTACAGGGCAATCTTAGAAGAAAAACTGTTATGCCCCGTACACGCGGTCGGATTTTCCGATGGAAAATGTCCGATTGGCGCGTGTTGTCGGAAATTCCAACCGTGTGTGGGCTCCATCGGACATTTTCGATCGGATTTTCCGACACACAAAGTTGGAGAGCAGGAGATTAAATTTTCCGACAACAAAATTCGTTGTCAGAAATTCCGATCGTGTGTACATAAATCCGACGGACAAAGTGCCACGCATGCTGAGAATAAATAAAGAGATGAAAGCTATTGGCCACTGCCCCGTTTATAGTCCCGACGTACGTGTTTTACGTCACCGCGTTCAGAACGATCGGATTTTCCGTCAACTTTGTGCGACCGTGTGTATGCAAGACAAGTTTGAGCCAACATCCGTCGGAAAAAATCCTAGGATTTTGTTGTCGGAATGTCCGAACAAAGTCCGACCGTGTGTACGCCCTATTAGAGTCTGGAAAAGACTTGAGACTGGGGCGGAGGTTCACCTTCCAGCAGGACAACGACCCTAAACATACAGCCAGAGTTACATTGGAATGGTTTAGATCAAAGAATATTCATGTGTTAGAATGGCCCAGTCAAAGTCCAGACCTAAATCCAATTGAGAATCTGTGGCAAGACTTGAAAATTGCTGCTCACAGATACTTTCCATCCAATCTGACAGAGCTTGAGCTATTTTGCATGAAGAAGAATGGGCAAAAATGTTACTTTCTAGATGGTAGAGACATACCCAAAAAGATTAAAAGATTTGCAGCTGTAATTGCAGCGAAAGGTGGTTCTACAAAGTATTGACTCGGGGGGGCTGAATACAAACGTACGCCACACTTTTCAGATATTTGTAAAAAATTTAGATAACCATTTATCATTTTTCTTCCACTTCACAATTATGTGCCTCTTTGTGTTGGTCTATCACATAAAATACATTTACATTTTTGGTAGTAACATGACAAAATGTGGAAAATTTCAAGGGGTATGAATACTTTTTCAAGGCACTGTATATATTTGTTTTGAAAATTAACATGTAACACTGGCTGCCCTAATAACAAAGGCTTCCTTGAACACTCTGGATTTCATAATGAGAAAAACAGAAGTTATTTGCTTTCAGACACCCTGTTGCTTTTGAAACCTTGTACAGAGGCATTTGTAAAGACATCCAGAGCTTTGATCTCAGCGTTGGATAACCACATTGGATTATTGGAAGTGTCCCATGTTCAGTTTATTTTAGACCCAGCGATGTCATCATTGATTCTCTGTAGTTCTCTATGCAAGGTAGGCAGATCATAGGTGTTGGGATGGGCTGCACATGACTTCCTAAAATCATCACAGCACCTCGCCTCAGTGTTACTTTTGAAGAACCTCAGTACTGATGCAAGCAGTGGCCTGTCACTGGGAAATAGTAATGCATATATTACAATTATATGATAGTTGGGTGTCAGTCTGGAGGAGTAAGAATTCCTAGGCACGCTGCATTTGCATGCAATCCAACCTAGGCGGTGCCTAAACGTGATCCTGAGCCTCAAGCATTGAAAGAAATTAAATCCAATTAAAAGGGTGGGCCAGATACAGTTCAGCTGTGGGGAAAAGGGTAGATAATACTGGATGTCCCCCAGCCAGGAAATAAGGCTGGCTCTATCTGACTTGCTGCAGCTTCTAAAGTACATTGTGAGAATACTACAGTACTTAGTGAAATCTGCGTAAGCAATTTTAGTATAGGAGAGAAGCCTGTATGACTGTTACAGGTTAAGGCAGGAGTTATGCTTCAAGTCCACTTGGAGGGGTACATACCAAAAAGAGCTCCAGAGATCACAAAGACAACATAGGTACTCTGGTTCGCAATGTTAGCAGTTGGGGATGGTGTTTTGCCCTGTAGTTCTCTTACCAAACAAAAATGTTGCATATATAAACCACTTACAATTGTAGGGAAAACAATACAGGACATACGGGATACTAGAAATATGCAGAGAGTACACATGCTACCTAACCTTCCTAGCAAATGAGCATTAACAGTGATCTGTATCCTATAAGGGTACAGTACACTAAAAAGTCACTTTGTTTAGGTTACAGCTGGTCTGCATTTTGTGTAGCAAACAGGACCCCAGGCATCTCAAGCGATTGCAGAAAAACAGGTTCTTTGTATTGTTTCTCTCCTGTAGTGTGACTTCTAGTGTTATCCTCTCTGGCAGAGCCCTTTTGTTCTTGCAGATTGTGCTGCTGGCCTTTAGAAGGTTTGGGTAGCAATTCCCTTATTGGTGTATCCTTTTCTACCACTTCCTTTGTACATCAGCATTGCCTAACTCCAAACTCTGCCCTGTAGTATCATACGGGTCATATATGAAAAAAAATGCCACGCTATTGCTTATATTTATTAACATAGCTTGTGTCTATTGTTTGACAAGTGCTCCTCGAAAACAATGGCAATAGCTGAAAATGTGTACATTGTTCAGATATACAAAATAGTATCTGTACCTCTCCTCTCCTCTCATCTGGACCTTGGATCCAGGTGGAAGTTTGGATGTCCCAGACTGCAGGAAGTGTCCCGCTGCTTGCCACCAATGTCACGGAACGTCACACACTCCACTTGAGTGCTTCCGTCAGTATACCACTTCCTCCCAGTCTGGATATAGATATCGGATATTTCAACCGCTCACAAAGCACAAAACAAGGCGAGACTTGCTTAGCTGCTAACATGGACTGTTTTTATTAGAACCAAAATTACAAGTCCTTATACACCGTTAGAGGAGGTTCCCCCTTCCTGCTCATATTACTCTGACAATACAACTGTAACCTAATTAACATGAGCTAGTTTACTAAATCCATTACCGAGACTAGGTGGCTCACTGACTATTCAATACACATTACCATAAACATCGACACAGGGTTAATTAGAACAACAATGTGTGGAATACCCTTAGAGGCTGTGTTAAGCCAGACTAGACTCATTTACATTAAACACATTATAGCAGACATCAGACAGGTGAGTGGAGTTGATGATATTAGCATCTCCTCACAGTATGAGTCCCAACAGTATGAATCAGTCACTATTGCTAATACGGCAAATACAGGGTCCCCAGAGTCTGGGTGTCCTGGGGGACAAGGACCCGAAGCCAAAGTAGCAACACCTCAAGGGTACCCCAAATGCCAGGGCCCATAATCTGTAGGCAAGAGGCTGACATTCAGTCCCCTCCAAAAGCCTCGGGTGAGTCTGTCACATATCCATTTCCCCATTTTTTTTTCAGAAGGCAGCAAAATTAGTTGTGTGCAAACACCTTTCCTGATAGAACAAGGACATGTTTAGAAATATTCCAGACAGAAATGTATGTTTTTTCTTGGAAATCGGATTTTTTTTTTTGTACAAGTCTGAAAAATAATGACAGGAGTATTCCAGTCCCTCACAGTTCATGGAACATAGACATTGGTGGAAGCCAAGCTCCCCATCAACATCCTCGAGTTCCAAGCAATGAGAAAGCCTCTGCAAAGTCACCCAATCAGTAATTCATATTGATACCACAGTGACTCCAAATTGTCAGATCCAAAACAGAACTCGTGCTAGTATCATTGGAGTTAATATTTCTTCCCCACCACATTCTTCCTCTGCTCATCTTATCTGCTTTGCAAAAGGCTCCTCACCATCCTGGAAGCCTGTTGAAGTGCAATAGTGACAATCTTACACCTGGTACACAAGCACTGTGATCCAATACCAGGGGCTGCAAGCAAGGTTAGCGTTGTCATAAAAAACCCAGAGAACACCAAAATCCAAGTTTCTCTATTACGCAAAGTCCTACTTCAGCTTGGAAGTTAACCTGCATTTTCAGTTCAATTGTGCCTCACTATTGCCCAGTTTGGATGCTCATTATAGCAATGGGGTAATAGGAAGGCACAGGTAACAAGAGGGGATGGGGCTATGTACAGACAGTAAAATAAAATGTGCATATAGTTGTTTGGTTTAAGGACTTTCATGGTGCTCTGAGACAAAGATCATCCTGCCTACGGGTACCTGGAAGTGTCTGGATGACAATGCCTGTTTAGCAGATAGTAGACCACCACAGTTTCAATTTAAGCACTAGGGAACCTAAACAGCAGTCCATGTGAAAACTACCTACCCTTCCGCAGTGTAAAGCAGAAAATCCAGGGATGGTGATCAATTTCGAAGGATAAATATGGTTAATGTACTTAACACACTTTTAGGTACTTTTTAGTAATAGTCATATTATGTCCCCATAAGGTCTTTGCATATATAAAAAAAATTCGCTTAGAACAAATAGATTATTGTGGATCATAAATAACATTTTAAACCATACACTTTTACTTGAGATTCTCAGCATGATACTACTACTTGCCTCCTGGCATATTAACAGATTTAAGTCCTAGATCAATGCGGATGTATCTTAGCCAGCCAATTTCCCCAAAAATAAACAACACCTGCTCTGAGTCAAGCCAAATTTCACAAAGCTGAAAATCAAACATTCATAACAAACACGCTATAGATATATCAAATGTGTGCACAGGGTTTACAGGCTACCATTTAAGTACTTTAGAGACTAATAAAATATTTTATATCTTAAAGTGGTTGCAAAGGTGGAAGGTTTTTTATCTTAAGGCATTGTATTCCTTAAGATAAAAAGCCATCTGTGTGCAGCAGCCCCATCTCTGTCCAGTAATGACCACGAGTCCCTGCGCCATCTGGGACTCTCCCTCCTGATTGGCTGACACACAGCAGCCGCGCCATTGGCTTCCGCTGCTGTCAAAGTCAGTTAGCCAATCAGGAGAGAGAGGGGGCAGGGCAGAACCACAGCTCCATCTATGAATGGACACACAGAGCTGCAGCTCGACTCGGGTGCCCCCATAGCAAGCTGCTTGCTGTGGGGGCGCTCAACAGGAGGGAAGGGCAAGGAGCAGCGAAGAGGGACCCAAGAAGAGGAGGATCCAGGCTGCTCTGTGCAAATCAACTGCACAGAACAGGTAACTATAACTTTTTTTTTTAATAAACATAACACAAGACTTTACAATCACTTTAATAATATAGCCTGAACAACCATATCCACAGTGTTTCTTGGTGCTAGGTTAAAGAAAACACCAAGCTCCCTAATATAAAATGTATTAATACCAACTGAGATTATTATTCTGTGAAAGAAGACATTTTGTGTGACTTTGTCTAAAGTTAAAATTTGCTGACAAAAGAAAATGTGGCCAAGTATAACAACTAATGATAAACCATTCAATGGTAATAAAAGCGATTTGAATAATTAAAGTAAAACTGAAGAGGAGATTCATCCTCTTCATTTATCCTTATGAATGTTTGCCACCAAAAGTAAAAGAAAATCATATATTTTGAGTAGTCAACAGAGAAGAAGAGAGGAAAAATCTTCCAATGACACTCGTTCTGATGACCCTAGTAGCTACCAGGGATTTTCCTTGCTTTAGAGGAATTTCCTCTCACTTCCCGTTTTGGCTATGGGACAGAAAGTGAAGGGAAATCTCTAAGATGGGACACAAATTGCAAAAAAACCCAACAGGGGTTAACCCCCCCCCCCCCCCGCCCCAACTCTATTCAAAATAAAAAGGTTTCTCTTCAGTTCTACTTTAAAGCAAATAGATCAATGTACACGACAGCCATTATTATCTTTTGCTTATGTAAGCAGGCACATTCAAATCTAAAAATGTAGTGATTTTTTTTTAACAGCATCAGGAACACTACTTATCAGCAGTGAAGTGTGTCCCGTGTCCTGAGGGGTTGCAGTTTACAGTAGAAATCCTCAGCCTCCTGCCTCTGGACACCCACGCAATGGTTATCTTCTGGTGCTGCAGGGGTTAATAGCAGCATTTCTTTTGTAAACAGCAGCCACTAACACATGAGAAAATCTTCATTGCTGGTAAGTAGCATCCCTGGTGTGGTATAAAAACAAAAAAAAAACAAAAAAACAAACACAAAACTTCAGCTTTAACCTTATTCTTTGGTTAAGGAACAGGATTGAGAAATTCTGCACTTAGGCAGTTGGTTGGTTGCAAGATCAGGCAGTTGAAAGAGTTCTTTGAAAAATAGTTGTGTAATCTCCAGTTGTAGAACGTATGTATCTCACAAAAGTGAGTACACCCCTTACATTTTTGTAAATATTTTATTATATCTTTTCATGTGACAACACTGAAGAAATGACACTTTGCTACAATGTAAAGTAGTGAGTGTACAGCTTGTATAACAGTGTAAATTTGCTGTCCCCTCAAAATAACAACGGACAGCCATTAATGTCTAAACCGCTGGCAACAAAAGTGAGTACACCCCTAAGTGAAAATGTCTAAATTGGGCCCAAAGTGTCAATATTTTGTGTGCCAACCATTATTTTCCAGCACTGCCTTAACCCTCTTGGGCATGGAGTTTACCAGAGTGTCACAGGTTGCCACTGGAGTCCTCTTCCACTCCTCCATGATGACATCACAGAGCTAGTGGATGTTAGAGACCTTGCGCTCCTCCACCTTCTGTTTGAAGATGCCCCACAGATGCTCAATAGGGTTATCATGTTGGAATACTGCCTTGCAGCCAAGTCTCCGAAGGGAGGGGATCATGCTCTGGTTTAGTATGTCACAGTACATGTTGGCATTCATGGTTCCCTCAATGAACTGTAGCTACCTAGTGCTGGCAGCACTCACGCAGACCATGACACTCCTACCACCATTCCTGACTGTAGGCAAGAAACACTTGTCTTTGTACGCCTCACCTGGTTGCCGCCACACACGCTTGACACCTTCTGAACCAAATACGTTTATCTGGGTCTCATCAGACCACAGGACATGGCTCCAGTATTCCATGCCCTTAGTCTGCTTGTCTTCAGCAAACTGTTTGGGGGCTTTCTTGTGCATCATCTTTAGAAGAGGCTACCTTCTGGGACGACAGCCATGCAGACCAATTTTATGCAGTGTGCATCATATGGTCTGAGCACTGACAGGCTGACCCCCCCCCTCCCCCCCCAACTCCTTCAACCTCTGCAGCAATGCTGGCAGCACTCATAAGTCTATTTCCCAAAGACAACCTCTTGATATGACGCTGAGCACGTACACTCAACTTCTTTGGTTGATCATGGCGAGGCCTGTTTTGAGTGGAACCTGTCCTGTTAAACCACTGTATGGTCTTGGCCACCATGCTGCAACTCAATTTCAGGGTCTTGGCAATCTTCTTATAGCCTAAGCCAGTGATGGCAAACCTTGGCACCCCACATGTTTTGAAACTACATTTCCCATGATGCTCAACTACACTGCAGAGTGCATGAGCATCATGGAAAACGTAGTTCCAAAACATCTGGGGTGCCAAGGTCCGCCATCACTGGCCTAGGCCATCTTTATGTAGAGCAACAATACTTTTTTTCAGATCCTCAGAGTTCTTTGCCATGCGGTGCCATGTTGAACTTCCAGTGACCAGCATGAGAGAGTGAGATAACACCAAATTTAACACACCTGCACCCCATTCACACCTGAGACCTTGTAACACTAACATAACACCGGGAAGGGAAAATGGCCAATTGGGCCCAATTTGGAAATTTTCACTTAGGGGTATACTCACCTTTGTTGCCAGTGGTTTAGATATTAATGGCCGTGTGTTGTTATTTTGAGGGGACAGAAAATGTACACCGTTATACAAACTATACACTCACTACTTTACATTGTAGCTAAGTGTCATTTCTTCAGTGTTGTCACATAAAAAAGATATAATAAAATATTTAAAAAAATGTGAGGGGTGTACTCACTTTTGTGAGATACTGTAGTCTTATCATTTCTATGCTGATGATTAGTGCCTTTTGCAACCTGAACTAATACTATGCAAAGCGCTTAAAGTGATATTAAAGTCAGAATAAAAAAAAAAAACATGTCATACTTACCTGCTCTGTGCAGTGGTTTTGCACAAAGCAGCATCTTCATCCTTCTCGGATCCCCTGACGGTGCTCCTGGCCCCTCCCTCCTGCCAAGTACCTCCAGAGCAAGCAGCTTGCAATGGGGGCACTCAAGCAGGCCATGCATGTCCATTCACACAGAGCTACGGCTCTGCCTGCCACCTTTCTCCTTATTGGCTCGCTCACTGGCTGTGATTGACAGCAGCGGGACCCAATGGCTGGGTAGGGTTACAATGTACCCCATACTCATTCACATGGGGGGGGGGCAGGATCTGGGGGCACCCTTGTTAAAGGTAGCTTCCAGATTCCGATAAACCCCACAACCGCAGACCCCCACAGCCCAGGGCTGTGGGGAAGAGGCCCCCCCGCCCCAAAGCACCCACCCCCCATGTTGAGGGCATGTGGCCTGGTATGGTTCAGGAGGGAGGCACTCACTCATCCACCCCCCTTGCCTGGCCTGCCAGGCTGCATGCTTGGATAAGTGTCTGGTATAGATTTTGGTGGGGTCCCACGCCTTTTTTTAGAAAAATATTTTGGCATCATTATTTTTTTTTCTTTTTGGCTGTCAGCGGGAAAGCCTGCTGAAAGCTGATGACTATTCTGTTATTAAGGATGTGGCAGCCGGCTTCCTGGCCCCGCTCCCCAACAACATATCGACTATGCGTTCAATGGGTGAACAGCCCATCAAATGCACAGAAAAGTTGGGTGTGTGGGCCGAACTTTTGCTCAGCCCGAACCATTCGCCCAATGCCAATTATGTCAGTGATTTTAGAGCATTGATTTACAGTATATATTGATTATGTAGCTCTGTAAAGGCTACTCCTTAAAGCCTTGTACATAAAGACTTCAGTATGTGAGAACAGTGTGTAAAGTAAGCTTTTACAAATTATTGCATAGCTTTTAGCAGGCTTCAAGCAGCTTTGCTAAAGCCTTTAATGCACCTTCAGCTCCAGTAAGGGGATGCTAAATAAATATTTTACCAGTTTAAGTGATGTCACTTTAAACAAACCCCTAGTGGGCTTTCAAACTTTAACAAGCAAAGCTAAAGCCTTCTAGCTGCTTGTTTAAAGTGACAGTTGGCACTCCCATCAAGATCAGTGTTTAACATCTAAGGCCCCTTTCACACGATCAGACCGTTCAGATCCGCCTGTCAGTTTTGACGGCGGACCTGAACGTGCGATCCACGTTAGCCTATGGAGCGTCGGATGTTAGCGGAGACATGTCCGCTGACATCCGACCCCGTCCGATCCGCTAAAAGCAGACAGATGGCTCTCTGTCCAGGTCCGTCGCTGGCGGATCGGATCGGGTGAGATCTGACGAAAACGGACATGCTGTCCGTTTTTGTCCGATCCCCCCATAGGCGGCAGCAGCGCCTGACAAGCCCCTCCCCGCTCAGTAGGCAGAGAGGGACCTGTCATCCGCCGGCTCAGTGGAGATCAACGGACTGATCTCCCGCTGAGCCGGCGGACTAAGGCGGGCTCCGTAGAAACGGAGTCCGCCTCGTGTGTAAGGGGGCTTACTGAACATTTAACAGAGGAGTCCCGCAATCAAAATACAAGGGTACAGCAGGGAGGAGTCCTCCACCCACTTTGCATTTTTTATGACCCCTAGGGGAGTACAGCCACTTTTGTTAAATAGGAACTGTTTCTAGGTTTAGAAGCGATAATATCACCAGAAGTGTTTGCACCCTCTAGTGGCCAATTTACAAATCATTGTATTTGATATAACACCAAAATAATGAAAACCATAAAAGTCACATAAAACTACTTTTAGGTAAGCAAATGCTCCTGGAAAATTCACCTTGCCTTTCTTCTTAACATGTTTACCTATGATTTCCTCATGACTCATGTATGATGACATTGAAATGCCAAATATATTACCCATTAGTTGTAAACGTCTAAAGGGCAAATACAAATAATGTGTCTCTCCTAAACAAATTTTGTCCTTTCTATATCTGTAAACAAGTATGTAAGCAAAGATGGAAAGTCCCCAAATAAATACAGCCCACCGTGTCTCAGTGTGTGATTTTATACAGACCTTAGAATAATAAACTAACAGTTATTGGGTAGTGACTGATCATACCATTTATCTCAGCACTAAATACAAGACCCTTGCCAGTACCTTTTGCCATTTAAAATTCAAGCTAGTAGTTCATCATTGCTGACATTTTCTTTTCTGACCAGACATCAGGAGACACAGAGTAACACTCCTGTTTATTCATTGTCTCACTAGGACTTGTTTACTTTGCTGAACCGGAGATTTCTTGTGACTTCCTAATTATGGATCATGCATCCATCAGACGGATGTTTCACAGTATGATTAATCCCATAATAGAAAGCACCTGTAGGTTATTTGGTGGTTGCCTTATCCATGGAAAACAAGAGCAGATCTTCACAGAAAAACATTCTTGTTTAATACTACCTGTTTAGTTAAGTGCAAATTGACGCAATAAGTAAAACCATTCATTGCACGGTTAAAGCAAATGAAGAAACATTGCATAATCAGCGAAGATAGAAATAAGGGAGCTGTAAATGTTTACAGGTGCACCCTGTCTGTAAATTCTGCACTCACCACATTTTAAAAGCAAGTCTCCCTTAGCCCTTGTTCACCTCGGGCCGATTTGACATGCGTTTTGACATGTCAAATTGCATGCCGAATCGGAGCCTATTGCCGGCAACGGCACCATCTGAATTGGTGCAACGCCGACTTTGCAGCGCTGCACCGATTCCCAAAAGTAGATCCTACACTACTTTTGGTGACTTCGGGGGGCGATTTTAATAGACATCTGTGCATGAACCTGCACAGATGTCTGTCAAATCGCCCCCGAAGTCGAACTGAAATGCCGGTTTGAAATCGTGCGAGTTTAGCTGAATTTAAACGATTTCAAACCCGCATTCAGTATGAACCTAGGCTTAAAGTGTAACTACATCCAAGAACAAAAATGTATTACATTAATGCAGCCAGCACTTCCAATGACTGGTATGCTGTATTTTTCCTTTTTTAAGCTAAGCACATGTTTAGGAACCACAGAAATACTTGTTGATCTTACCAGAAATCTAGTGTATTTGTCACTTGAACACAGATGAACTGGCAGCAAAACCAGGTAATTGAGATGAACATAGGCAGACATGTTTGAAGTCCAGCGTGGGTGGCAATCATAACTCCCAACACAGCAGGGGACTGAAGAACAGAAAATGTATTTGCTGGATAACCAGGTAAAAATAAATGGAAAACATAAAAAGAAAGCAAAGGCAGGTACCTCATTTAACCACTTCAATACCGGGCACTTATACACCTTCCTGCCCAGACCAATTTTCAGCTTTCAGTGCTGTCACAGTTTGAATGACAATTGCGCGGTCATACAACACTGTACCCAAACTAAATTTTTATCAATTTCTGCCCACAAATAGAGCTTTCTTTTGGTGGTATTTGATCACCTCTGTGTTTTTTATTTTTTGCTAAACAAATAAAAAAAAAGACCGAAAATTTAGAAAAAATACAAGTTTTGCTTTTGTTTCTGTTAAAAAATTCTGTAAATAAGTAAGTTTTCTCTTTCACTGATGGGCACTGATAAGGCGGCACCAATAAATGGGCACCGACGATGGGCACTGATATGCGGCACTGGTAGGCAGCACTGATGGGTGGCACTGATTTTCAGCACTGATAGGCAGAACTGATGGGCACTCATGGGTGGCACTGGTGGGCACTGATAGGTGACACTGATGGGCACTGAAAGGCTGCAAAGATGGGTTCTTATGGGTGGCACTGATAGGTGGCACTGCTGGGCAGTGATACGCGGCACTGATAGGCATCCCTGGTGGCACTGGTAGGCATTGTGAGTAGGCACTGATTGGCAGCTGCCTGGGCATTGATTGGCAGCTGCCTGAGCACAGATTAGTATATCCCTGGGGGTCTAGGGGGCATACCTGGTGGTCCAGTGTGGATGGCCATCCTGGTGGTTCTGGGCGGCCTCCCTGGTGGTCCTGGATGGGATCCGAGGGGGGCTGTGCTGATAAACAATCAGCACAGACCTCCTCTCTCAGGAGAGCAGCCGATTGGCTCTCCTCTACTCACGTCTGTCAGACGCGAGTGAGGAAAAGCAGATCACCGGCTCTTCCTATTTACATCGTGATCAGCTGTGATTGGACACGGCTGATCACGTGGTAAAGAGTCTCCGTCAGGGCCTCTTTACCTAGATTGGAGTTGCGGTGTGTCAAACTGACACACCGCAACAACGATCGCCGCGATGTGCGCCCCCGGGGGCGCGCAGTGGCTTAATATCCTGAGGACGTCACGTGACGCCCAGTCAGGATATTGAAACCACTTTGCAGCCGTCATTTTGCTATATGGCGGGCAGCAAGTGGTTAAGGACTGGTAAGTTGAAATATATTACATTTTTGTTTTTAGATTTAAATACTCTTTATTGCAAGCTCAGGAGAATCTTTTTCAATACCGAGTGTAGCTGGCAGTTCGCACTGGTTGCTGCAGCCCCTAAAATGGATGTTTATAGCAATCATACTGGAAACTCTCTTATACTATTAGAATAAGGAAAGGGATGGTCGGGACTTAAGATGACATCCAAAAAAATAGTATTCCTTTATTGAAAAGACATGTACAACGCTGTACAAAGCAGCCTGCGCGTTTCGGGCATTAGTCCTTAGCCATGACTAAGCACTAACGACGGAAACGCATAAGTTGTTTTTTCAGCATTTTACAGGTCTTTTCAATAAAGGAATTAGAGGTGCAACGAAATTTTGGTGCCGAAACTAAAAAATGCAGGTTGTCTGCCAATATTGGCACCTTTAGCGCAAGAAAAGCTAAAGAAAAATGCATCCGTTGAAATTCTATATGTCTTCACACTGGTCCTTTTCGCTTACTTGTGGTGTTAAAAATCTTGCTTGCTCCATTTTTCGTCAGTTAAAAAAATGCACCAAAAACGCACCTCTTAGTTGAAATGCATTGAAAAGCAATGAACGCATCATTAACGCACTTGTTACTTTGATGCGTTTTTTGAGTCACATGATTTCTGAAAAACACACCATAAGCACAGTAAAAATCGCATTCATTTTTGGTGCCATTATCGGCACCTTTTTCTTTATCTGCAAAATGCCAAAAGCAAAATTTTCGGCCCCCAACATCGGCGCATCTCTAAAATTAATACTATTTTTTGGATGTCATCCTGGCTGCCGACCATCCCTTTCCTTATTCTGGTATGTTTGAGGTATCAGCAGCCTCGAGGTCTGGAAACCAGGCAGAGCTCTTATGTAGGAAGGTTGTAGCGCCTATACACCCGTTTTCCCCATCTTATACTATTATCTTCAACCAGCGTAGACATGAATGACAGTCTGCATTTGATACTTAACTGGTTCCCGAACGGCTCACGTACATATACAGGGGCAGAATGGCTCCCCTGCACGAAACCCCGTACAGGTACGGGGTTCCTTTAGGAGCCACCAGAGGGCAACGCCCGCTGCATGGCTTAGGACCCAATGGGCGTGGCCAGCGGTCGCAATCATCGCTGGCCATGCGCCAGTGTCATTTACAGTAATCAGTGCATTTTTATAGCACCGTTCGCTGTATAAATGCCAATGGTCCCAAAAATGTGTCAAAAGTGTCCTATGTGTCCATCCCAATACTGCTAAAAAATAGATCACCACCATTACTAGCAAAAAATAAAAAAATGCCTAAAAATGCTATAAATCTTTCCCATAGATTGTAGAAGCAATAACTTTTGCGCAAACCAATCAATATATGCTTATTGTGATTTTTTTTTACCAAAAATATGTAGAAGAATAGATATTGGCCTAAACTGATGAAGAAATTAGTTTAAAAAAAAATTTTGGGGGTATTTATTATAGCAAAAAGTAAAAAAATATGTTTTTTTTTTTTTTTTTTTAATTGTCGCTTTTTTTGTTTATAGCGCAAAAAATAAAAAAGCAGAGGTGATCAAACACCACCAAAAGAAAGCTCTATTTGTGGGAAGAAAAAAAGGACACAAATTTAATTTGGGTACAGCATTGAACAACTGCGCAATTGTCAGTTAAAGCGGCGCAGTGCCAAATTGTAAAAAGTGCTCTGGTCAGGAAGGGGGTAAAATCTTCCGGGACTGAAGCGGTTAAAACACAAATAAAACCTTAAAACAGGGATGAACAATTGGTCGTGTGAAAAATGACCGTTTTAGACGTTTACAAAATCCAGAGCAATACAATTCACTTTTGAACTATACAACATCTTCACATCTTAAAATTTTTAGGAAAAATGGCCAAAACAAGATAAATGATAAGGCAGCTGTGCCAAAGCACTGATATGTAGCAGGAAATGTACCTTACTTTAGAGAAAGCTCTAGTCCTTAGGGTTCCAGATCACAGACTAGCTAGGACACAAATAGTTCCATCTAGAGGAAAAATTTCTGCAACACCCACAATCCTTACTTGTGCAGAGGTGACTTGTAACTTTCAGGTGATATTACAAATAGGAATAAAATATACAATTCAGTGATAGCACTTGGCATAACTCTTGGTACACATTCCAATGAAAGCAATCTTTTGTAGTGGTTTCTGTGACTTACATTGTTGCATTGCTACACAAGTTTACCATAAGCCCTGCAGTACAGAATGGCATGTGGCTATTACCATACACAAACACTGATAGGGCTATTGTTTTTGCAATACGGTCTTCACATTACCATGGTCCTTGAGCCCAAAAGGTATGCTCCTCATTATCCTTTAAACCTTAAAGAGGAGCTTCAGTCCCATAAAATTTAAAGTCAGCAGCTGCAAATACTGTAGCTGCTAACCTTTAATAAAAGGACACTTGCCTGTCCAGGGATCCAGTGCAGTCTTCACCCAAGCTGATTCTTCAATGAGCTTCGTGTCCAGGAGTCGGCATCTTAACTAAGGGAAACCAGAAGTGAAGCCTTGTGGCTTCACACTGCGCATATGCAAGCTGTGCTTTTTGAGTGCTCCAGCAGTCTTCTGGGACCTGTGATGTGTCCCAGAACGCTGCAGGAAAGGGGGGGGGGGATCGTGAACTTCCACTCGGATCACTGTGATGATCAAAACCAGGTACCCACTCCCCTCACCCAAAAATATGTACCAAATGGTAAAGAGGAAGGAAGAGAGGAGGCAAACAAGCAGAACTTCCCCTTTTGGGTGAAGTTCCACTTTAACTTCTGCACCTAATTTAGGCAGAAACATATCTTGGTGTGGTGCTATATATTATGTTGGTGGTGCTATGGTGTGGTGCCATGTATCATGTTGGTGCATGATAATAATGGTAAAAATTCTAATAATAATAAAGTAGCAAACGTTGGTACAAATAGGAATACAGTGAAAAGCTAAAGTTGTAAAATTGTTTTATTGATACAAATATACATATGAATAAACCCCTGTAACCTGTAATATAAGTGAATATCTATGTTACCGTATTGTCAAAATTTTTTTTTCTTTATTTACAGTAGTTAGTAATTTCCTTTCAAAAATGGCATAATAGAAGTAAAACTTATATTTCAAAACGCAGGACGGCAGGACGTGTCATCTTCCATCATTAAAAACAAATAACTAGAGTCAATGTAAATAGTTCTGCTGTTATTACATTATTGTATATCTCCGGTCATTGTGTACAAGATGTGGGTCCATGCTTGTGCTTATTAATAAGTGCATGAATAGGTATCTTTATGTACAAGCACAGGAAGGAGAAAAGATTCCTACCAGAGGATGTAAAAACATTTTGCAATCATCATCATATATATATATATGCATGTAAAGAGATATTTGTTTATATATATATATTTACCCTTTATACAAATAATCATTAGTGTGCTCTGGTAATTACAATGTGCAATTGCTTACATAGAGAGACAGAAGAGACTTGACAGTGACAACTCCATTTTGTATAAGTACATAAAATTAGTAACTGGCTTGACAATTTAGAGCTTACTCCGTAAAGCAGTGCAAAGAGAAATCTATATAACTCTGTAGTCAAATAAGGTTACGAGATTATCTCTGTTTCATTGATTTGTGCTACGATTGTTCTCTGCACAACCTTAGTAAATAAGAATGTCAAAGTTGTTTACCATTGCTCAGAGAATGGACTACAACTACAGTTGAAATCCCAGGACATACAAACAAGGTGCATAAATCATATGATAGTAAATCAACATGGAAGCTAAGAGTAAAAATGTATGGAGGGTTGAATGGCAATGTTGCAAACAGATGTTTAAATAAAAACAAACTCTTTTTCAACCTCCTCCCCAGAGTCACTGGACTTGCTTTGCTGGTGAGAGTCTTTGCTAGATGACCTTGATTTTCGCTCCTGCCCTTCAGCGGCAATCTGTCCATGATTTTTTTTTGGTGATGAGTCAGATGGAGTCACTGGTCGTGCTAATGAAAAAAAAAAAATAAGAAAAACACTTTATTAAAATAACTCAAATAAATAGATCATATTAGTTATTGCTCATTAAATAAAATGACACCAGATATAGCAGATGCAACCTGGGCTCTGTAATTTGCATGAAATCAGAATGGTATTACCTTGCACTTCCAATATACTTGCCACTTTGAATAATGCTTATGGGAGTACCAAAGAAGCTAATGCAAGAGGCATTTTGCCTGGGTTAGAATTTTTTTATTCAGTCCATTATTGCTCCTTCATTGTAAGCACCATACAAAGGAGTTGCATTATACACATGTGCACTCATCACAGGCTATATGTTGAAGTGAACAGAATAAAAAAGCATCAATCTATTGGTGGGCGGGCAGCCAGACACAAAGGCATTCAACTATTCTTCAAACAAAGTCAGTGCTATCCTCCTGCTTGCAATATTTGAATTACATATATTTATATACACTATATTGTAAAAAATATTGGGACACCTGCCTTTACATGAACTTTAATGGCATCCCAGTCTTAGTCCTTAGGTTTCAGTATTGAGTTGGCCCACTCTTTGCAGCTATAACTCTTCTGGGAAGGCTGTCCACAAGGTTTAGGAGTATGTCTATGGGAATGTTTGACCATTCTTCCAGAAGCGCATTTGTGAGGTCAGGCACTGATGTTTAACGAGAAGGCCTAGTTCGCAGTCTCCGCTCTAATTCATCCCAAAGGTGTTCTATCGGGTTGAGGTCAGGGCTCTGTGCAGGCCAGTCAAGTTCCTCCACCCCAAACTCACTCATCCATGTCTTTATGGACCTTGCTTTGTGCACTGGTCCAAATCATTTGGTGGAGGGGGGATTATGGTGTGGGGTTGTTTTTCAGGTGTTGGGCCTGGACCCTTAGTTTCAGTGAAGGTAACTCTTAATGCTTCAGCATATCAAGAGATTTTAGACAATTTCATACTCCCAACTTTGTGGGAACAGTTTGGGGATGGCCACTTCCTGTTCCAACATGACTGCACACCAGTGCACAAAGCAAGGTCCATAAAAGACATGGATGAGTTTGGGGTAAAGGAACTTGACTGGCCTACACAGAGTCCTGATCTCCACCCAATAGAACACCTTTGGGATGAATTAGAGCAGAGAATGCGAGCCAGGCCTTCTCATCCACCATCAATGCCTGACCTCACAAATGCGCTTCTGGAAAAATGGCAAAACATTCTCATAGACACACTTCTAAACCTTGTGGACAGCCTTCCCTGAAGAGTTGTAGCTGTTATAGCTGCAAAGGGTGGGCCAACTCAAAATTGAACCCTTCGAACTAAGACTGGGATGCCAATAAAGTTCATGTGTGTGTAAAGGCAGGCGTCCCAATACTTTTGTCAACATGGCATATATTTTAGGACACATTCGTTTTAGACTTTTTATATATTTATCATACAGAAGGGCTCCTATCCTTTACAATATCTTTCATCACCATTATCAACTGAAAGCAATAAGGCATTGGATCAAAGTTTCCTAGCAACATGACAGTTATTTTTTTGCACAGAGGAAACAGATGCTTTCACCCACCCCCAAAACGCTCTGGTGCAAAACTGAAAATCACTAAATCGGACTTTGTACATGAGTAACTTTATATTTGTTTAGTATAATAGTTGTTTCAGTAATCCAATCTTTTTTTTTTTTTCACAGTTTCAGTGTCTTCAAGTTCTGGAATCGCAGTAATTTCAGAGCAAATAAATACATTTTCTAATAGATCTTTTCCTATACAAAATGCTTGTCTGTAATATACTTGAACCAGCCTTAAATCTGCCAAAACCCCTAGCTTTAGCAGCTGAACAGTTGTGGACAGATTCACAGTTTTCATGCCAGCTGTAAAATTGGCACCCTCTACAATATTTGTACAGTTATACAATCATAGCTGTTAAAACCATTATACAAAACAGTGCATGTATTTACAGTCAAGATATACCCAAAGCTTACTCGTGTGTTTAAAGTGGGCAACACACTGTAATTCAGTGCTTAGTGCGCCACCATGTGCCTAAAAAGAATAATTCCAAAGACACATTTTGTTATCGGGTCAAAATGTAACTAACATGCTGCATGAATATAAAGGAATAAATAAGAGAAATAAAATACATTAACGTGGACTTAATCAGATTTTTAAAAAATAGACGGCACAAAACAGTGACATGTGCAATGAACATTATCTATGGCAATGCCTACACTACTCCTCCATCATTGTACTGGAAAACAAAATTCAGCCATAATCAAAATGAGCCCCCAAGCAGCAACATTGCAAACAAACCAGAATTACAGGATATGTTCACTCTTTTAAAAAAAAATAATTACAGCTGGCATGAGAACTGTGAATCTGTTCACAACTGTTCAGCTGCATCTTTTTGCAGGTCAAAAAATGTGTATTTTTAAGAAAAAAAAAATTATTAGGGATCTCTAAAGCAATCTCAAGCTCCTGCAGACTGTCAGTGTAGCTGTCTGTCTGTAACCTGAATGCGGCAAAAAATGGTAATTTGCTTTCTTTTTCTATGATTTTAGACAACAAAATGAAAGCTGTTGTGTATACCCTAAACAGATTACGTACTCATATTTAGCATCTGTTTGATGTCAGCTCGAAGCTGTGGGTGACAAGGGAGTGAATGTTGCTTTTAAATCAAGTTTCAGCTACAGTAAACACACAATGCTTTGAACATTCAAGGGGAGTCTTTTGAAATGAATGTGAAGTCAAACAAAATAAAGATACTGTTCTCTTTACCTTCCTCTGTAACAGGTCGAGGAGATGGCTGTGGGCTGCTCTGGCCATCTCTGTCTTTTTCAGATGGGACCCTCTTCAGTGCTGAAGGCAGGACTGTAGTTTTGGGGGAACATGGCCCAGATGGAGAATCAGGAATGTCTTCTATTAATATGAAAAACACAAAAACACAGGTCAAGTTGTGAATTATGGTCAAGTCTGATGAGGAGAGGAGCAAACTCTACGGTTCCTTCTTAGCATATAGATTTTTAAAAGGTACAGAAATATTGTCTGTCAAGCCTAAATATAACTAAGCTGATGCATTCTCACATCAGCACATCTGTATAGGTGCTTGTGCATGGTAGATCTGTTTATCCTACAACCAGAATTTTCATTATACCATATAATTCTTATTACCATGCAGAAAACCTAAGAGTACCCCCTCTAATGCAGGACCTGGAGACAATGACATCAGTGGGAATGCTAAATATACATTTAATTTTTCTGCCCATACACAGAAAAAGCACACAAATTCCCCTTTTTTCTATTACACAGTGCAGGGGGGTACCTTCAATGTATAACAAACAATAATTCATTATTTATTAAGGCAAAGTGAAGCAACGCAGAATGGCTAGCAGTTTCTTATTCTTCTGACCATTCAAATAAATGGAGACCAAAGTCTACATGGAAGCATTACAACACTGACCTGAAAGTGATTCTTTCGGATTTTTTTTAAATCTGTACCATACAAGTATAGTTTTAAAGGAAAACTGCCAAACAAATATACGGTTAAAGCTCAGTTATAGCCAAAAGCGTTTTTGTTTTTTTAAATACAGTGGGGAAATGTTAGAATCTGTCAACGTTGCATAAATGGGGTGGTGGAGCACAATGGGAAACCAGGAATTAACTAAACTAAAAGGAGCTGTAAAGTCTTAGGGTTTTCACCTTCATGCATTCTATGCATGAAGGTGAAAAACCTTCTGTGCTGCAGCTGCCCCCCAGGGCCCCCTTTTTTCTTACCTGAACCAGATTGTTCCAGCGACGAGCATGAGCCCAGCAGCTCCAGCCGCTGTCTTGGGTCCTCATTGGCTCCTGCTGCTGTCAATCAAATCCAGTGACACAGGAGCCGGGGGCAGGGCCGAGTCCTGCAGTCTGTATCAATGGACACAGAATCTGGAGTGCGCCCGCACGGGTGCCCCCATGGAAATCGGCTCTCCAGGGGGGCAATCGCCGAAGGGGAGGAGCCAGGAGCGCTGCTGGGGGACCCCAGAAAAGGAGGATTGGGACCACTCTGTGCAAAACCCTTGCACAGAGCAGGTACATATGACGTTTGTTATTTAAAAAAAAAAAAAAACCTTTACAAATCACTTTAAAGTGGGTGTAAACCTATACATATCCCCAATAAATTGACTGACCTCAGGTGATACATAGAGATGAAACAAATTCTCCCACATAAAGTTGTACCTCTTCTCTACATCTGTTCAAAGTCCAGAATTTATAAAGCTTGTCTGTGCGTTCAGAAAAAAGGGGGTAGAGAGCTGAAGTCACACTCTGTAGAGCTCAGTGAAGAGAGCCCCGACAGCTGATTGGAAGGGACACACCCCCTTCACACAGGAACAGAGGTGAGGCTGTCAATCAGCTGGAGGTCCCTCCCCTGTCACAATTTTTCTCTTGATGTCAGAAAAACTTGTCAGAAGGGATTCATGCTGATAGCAGAGGAACAAAGCAGTAGACAGAAATGACACTTAGTGGTCTTAATTGAGACACGTAAACACTATAGAGGTATATGAGTGCATCAAGCCATAGGGCATGTGATGTACTTTTATAAACTTAGCCAAAAGAATATTCTCTATGTATATTCTCTATGTACTTAATCTAGGTTTTTGCATTAATGTATTGATAAACTTATGAACCAAAATAACAACTACTTATAGACCCTCTAATTGTGACAAATAAAAAATCAAATCTGGACCAAACCCTATGGATTGACGCCCTCATCCATTCTCTTCATACAAATTACCCCACCCCTGTCTGGCTGCTACTTTCCTTGCTACTTCTTTTACAAACTTCCTAATAATTTGCACAAGAGCCAGTCACTTTTCCAGGAACAGATTTTTTTCTAGAATGATTTCTCCATTACATGCAAGGTCCATTTTAAATAAGCCAAAAAGTTTTTGTGCTTACATGTAAAATCTATTTTTTGAAGTACATCAGGGACAAAGAGGCACTCTGATGTAAGGGGGCAGGAGGAGCTGGAGATCTGCACAGTGAGCAGAGAGTATAAAGGGGCCTGCCTGTAAGGGGGCACTGTAATTATTACAGTGCCACTTTACAGTGCCGTCCATATTATATCACAGTGTCCCTGCACATTACAGTGTGGAGGACACCGACACCAGCCACTCCCATGAATGCCTATTTTTTGTCCCAGTCTGGGACTGGTTATAAGGATGTCCTAAAACAATGCTCAGGAGGGGAGGGAGAAACAGCCACCACGGACAGGCTAACAGAAAATATCTATACAGCACGCTGTATTAAAAAAACAAAACAAAAAAAACACAACACTGTGACCAAAAACAGCGCCCTCAGTGGCTCAAACAACCACACGGTAATAATCTTGCACCCCGAAAACCAGGTTGTGACTTAGCAGACCTGAGCCACTGAAGCCTCATGACATCCAGTCCAGGTACCAACAACCCTGGTAGACTGAGCCATCTCTGCCAAATGGTGAAACTTCCCTTTCAAACCATAGGCTTGAGAGATAAGCTGATGGATTCAATGAGAATGCAAGACTACAACTGCATGACCCTTGTTTAGTCCTTCCGACAACAGAGTCTGAATTTCTGACCACTGCAGTAATTACCAACATATCCAGATAGCCTGAACCACGTGTTCAACGTGTGTAGGGCCTTCTCCCTTCGACGAGTAAGGCATGGGAAAAAATGTTAAGACAATAACCTTGTTGACATGAAAACTTGAAACCATCTTCGGAATAGACCCACCTTATTCAGGTACAAAAAATTACTCCCAGAAAAAAAGGAGCCATCAGCTTTGACACCCCAAAGTAGTGGTAATCAGAAACACCAGCTTCTGCATTAAAAAGCCCAGAAGAAAGGCCTCAACTCAGCCCAAATGCCAGTTTCTGCAAACTGCAACCAAAAGGAGGTCTCGTGGAGTAAAAAATGACCTGATCAGAGAAACTATCCCTGCGACACCTTGAAGGCATGGATCAGGGCATGAGAAGCAATTGGGCTCTAAAAATAAAAGACTGCCAATGCCATATCGTACTAAAGGACCATTTCTCATCAACCCCTAATTGGGAAAATAAACAATATGCGGCCCACAACATTCTTGTGCAGATCAAACTTCTTAGCCTCACATCATGCCACATAGGTTTTCCAGGTCCTGTGATGTCCTGGTTCTTTCCACACTGATTCTTTGAAGCAGATGCAGTAGAAGCTGTAACAGCAGAAGACCTAAAAACCAAGAGAACTGGTCCCACTCCTCCAACAGTTGACAGCCGATGAAATCTACCTGTCAATTGTCTACTCCTGGGACATGGACTGCAAATAGAGTGGAAACATACATCTTCTTGAGCTACTCAACGTCTGGTGCCCCTTGAAAAATGTATATATGCCACAGCCTTACCATTTTCCAACTAAACTGTCACTGGATGGCGCTGCAACTGGTCTGACCAATGCAAGAGAACTAGAAGAATAGCTCACTGTTCCAATTAATGGATAAGTTGCAACCTCTCCTGCGGGAGGCGATGTTTCTTGAGCTGAAAGCGGCCTAGAACTCCAGAACACCTCCCCAACCTGTTAAGCTGGTGACTGTCACCAGCACCCTACAAGAAGGGGGAGAGAAAAGATTTTCTTGTCTCAAATCAAATCACTGGGTCAGACAACCATTAGTCCAAGAACCATAGCGTGTGGAGTCAGAGAAATCCGAGAGTCCAGCAACTATGTCCTCTTGTCCCATGTCAAACAACACATCCTGTTATAAAAGACTGCAATGGAACTGAATAAATAGAACTACCTCAAATTAGATATCCATCTTCCCCAATACTCTCATACTGAGACAAAACTAGAGAGATCTCACAACATTTTGAGAAACTTCACCAGATTTCCTAATGTGCAGCCCCTTCTGGAAGAAGCAACCATGTCCAGAAACTGCTCCAAATATTTGAATCGCTGAGCTGGCATCAAGATGACTTGAAGTGATTGAGTCAACTGCCAAACCTCCCTGAAGTGCATACTGCAAATGAGAGCCACGTTGTGCTCCAGACGATGAACAAATTGCTCCCCGAGAAGTAGATTGTCCAGGTACTCCCTGGACCCTTAAGGAGCCTGGAAATTAGCCCACAACCTTTGTTATACCCGGGGCCGTGGATAGCTCAAATGGCAGGGAGATCAGCTGAAAAAGTCAGTCTACTACTGCAAACCATAGAAACCTCTAGTGAGACGGTAGATTGGGACATGAAGACAAGCATCCCTTATGTCCACTGATTCCAGGAAGTCTCCTGGTTGGAACAAAGCCACTCCATTCAAAAACTCTGCACCCAGAGAAAAGTCTGAGTCACCTGCGATCCAGCATAGGGCAGGCATCACTGTTTAGTTTTGGGATCATTAAAAAAAAAAAAAAGAAGGAAACTCTGTAAAACCATTCATCCTCTTGAACTGGCTTGACCACTCCCTAAAAAAAAAAAAATTATCAAAAGCCTATACCCAGCGATGCTCTTTTAAACATCCAAGAAAACATTTGAAAGCATAAAAATTACTGAGGTGGAAATTTCTGAAATCCCCATTTGAGACCTTGAGCAACCACTAAACATAACCATTCATCTTGTACTTCCCCCTGCCACAGATCTGCAAATGTCTGCACACGTCCCCCTACCTGAGTGGAGTGTCCAACTTTGTTGGCTCGGAGAACCAGGATTTGAGTATCCCTGAGTGTTCGTCCTAGAGGTAAAACCTGCAAGCGATGAAGGACTGTCTCGTGTTGTATTCTAACGGTTTGGAAACCTCCCGCTGTCAGAATACAATAGAGCAGCAGAGGAATTCCCTCATCAACACAGTCATTGTTGACCTACCTTACTCCTCCATAGGATATAGCTGAGCAAATTTCTTCAGGGAGAGCCCTACTTGTGTGCATTAGCTCCCATAGACAAGGGTGCAAAGGAGAACACTGGGACTTTTATGACAACTGCCAAGAACCCAGGGATGACATCTCAAAGTCGCAGACCAAGGAAGTGGAAAACTTTAGATCAGATTGGACCATTTTGGGTAATAAACTTATCAAAGCATTCTGGGTCTGGACTAAAACCTGACCAGAGGTTCCTCAGTACAGAACCCGTAGCTGATAAATCTGCTTCCCCATCCCCAGGTCCCTCATTGTCTGCCTCTTCCTCAGCATCCAGTCTTTCCTCTTTCAAACGAGGAAAGTGGATAAGGAGATTGCTTCCTAAATACAGAAGCTGGTGCCCTGGAAGTAGCCGCAACAACTGAAAAAGTTCAGAAATGCCTGAAACCCTAGCAACTTCAAGGGATACTGCAGATGAGGGACCAAGTCTACAATCCTCTTGACCTGACAGAGGCACCAGTGACCCATTCCCTCCTGCATTACCCCCTCGCCCAGCTGCTCCATGTGGAAGACATATCACCTGCTGATCTGAACAGGACTTAGCAATCCTGAATGCCCCCAAAAAACCCCCAAATCTCTTTGAGATATTTATAAACCTCAAATATGTGAGGAATCTCAACCTAAAGCGTTACTTCACTCTACCAACATTACCACCCAAGACATCATCCCTATCCACGAGAGCCATATCTCACAGGAACTCCCAGAATGAGAACACCACCCTCCTAGACCTAGGGAGTCTCTATCTAGAAGGAGCTTGCTAGGACCTCACCATGTAAATGGAACTTAAGGATCTTATGGAAAAGCAGATTATCCACACGGACTTCAAGCCAAAGTCTTCCTTTCATCCTTTCAAGGGCAAACATATCTCCACATTCTACGAAGTAGTGATGGATGAGATCAAGAAGATTTGCCAGAAATGCCACCCCAACAACAAATCAGAGTTCACTCTGGGCAATGATGGTCAAGTGCCAAAGGAAATCATCAAGAATCTCAAAGACAGGGATGACATTATCAGACAGGCAGACAAAGGAGGAGGTCTGGTCATCCAGGACAAAGAAGGATACCTGGCCAAGGTTTTAAGACTCCTGGGAGATAAGGATACCTATGAAAATCTCCCTGTAGACCCACTACCAGGCTATACTACCACACTGAAACTACTACTTGATCAAGCCAGAAAAAATAGTGTGATCACCAAAAGTGAATACTTCCAATTAGACCCATTAACACCTCATTTTTATCACATCCCTAAGATTCACAAATAACTGAAGAACCCACCCGGAAGACCTATTATTGCTGGAATTGACAGCTTGACAAGCAACATTGGATGTTACATTGACCATTTCCTACAGGATTTGGTAATACAACTTCCGTCTTATGTCAGAGACTCAGGACATATGCTTGAGATCCTATCAACGTTTTCTTGGCACTCCCAATACAAGTGGTTATTGCTAGACGTGTCATCACTATACACGTCCATCGAACACCAATATGGCATCCAGGCAATCGAACACTATCTTTCTAAAAGCAATCAGCACCCCCTACAATCTAGGTTCCTCATCGACTCCATAGAGTTCAGCCTAACTCACAACTATTTCTCCTGTGTTGGTGAATTTTACAGGCAGGTTAGAGGTACAGCCATGGGAGCTAGGTTTTCTCCCAGCTACGCTTATCTGTTCATGGGTTTCTGAGAAGACCTATCGATCTAGGCCAATAACCCTTTCAAGGATATTCTTGCCTTGTATGCAAGGTACATAAATGACATTCTGATTATTTGAAACTGCTCCGAGACAGAGCTGAACAGCTGCCTTGGTCATTGCAACTCCAACCCATTTGGCATATCCTTCACCCATGTGGTAGATCAAGTGTCATTGGTATTCCTAGACCTTGAGCTACAGGTGGACGAGGAGGGCCATATCTTCTCCAAAACCCATTTTAAACCTAGTGCAGGCAACTCATACCTCCACGCCAAAAGTCACCATCACCCAAAATGAATTCATAACATCCCATACGGCAATTCTGCAGGCTAAGGAAAGCTTGTACAAGAAAGAGCGACTACGAAAAGCAAGGAGACAGCCTAAAAATGAAATTTCTAGAAAAAGGATATAAGGAAGAACATGTGGAACAAGCCTTCATTAAATATTTGATGCAGTATGATGAAAGCCACCCACAGGAAACACAAGAAAATTCCAGCGAACCCCAAAATAATAGACAGATCTACAATAAGCAGAACAATACAAATTCTATTAGATTTAGTATTAGATATAGCACTAAGGCGTTCGACATTCAATGAGTCATCGAGCGCAACTGGAATATTCTGAAACAAGATCCAACCCTGGGCCAGGTATTGCCCTCTAGACCAGAAGTAGTTTTCCGGAAACCCAGAGATCTCAGAAGCCTTATAGTACCCAGCAGAGTACGTAAAGCCCCGAATGAAACGAAAATCCACAATGGCCCCTGGTCATCAATTTTGGATCAAAAAGGGAACTACAAATGTGGGGTCAGGAATTGTGGGGCCTGTGTGTTCATGTCACACCGAAAAAATAAGTCATGGGGATCGATGGCCACAGGCACAGAATCGGTCAATTCATTAACTGTGGCACCTCCTATTTGATCTGATGGTATCGTTTGCCCTTGTGTTCTCCTTTATGTCAGACGCACAATACGCCCACTAAGGGTTAGGTTCAGTGAACATAAGTGTAACATTAATGGCATTACAGCCATTAGCTAACATTCTGATGGGGGGAGAAGATTCAGAAAACTATGTAAGAGAGACATTCTGGATTTTCACCCTGGGCACTCTGGTGCCTAATGAAATGAACGAAGATCTTGAAGTGCACAGGGTCATCTAATAGGTGAAGGAATCTCTCTCCCCTTAACTGCTGTTACCCGACAGAAGACACGCTCTGCTCTGTCTGCTGTTTTTGTTGAGTTTGTTTCCTTCTGTGCACTAGACCACGCGCTTTTCTTTTATCTTTTCTACATCTCAGTTATATTGGTTAAACACAGCCACCACCAAGCCCGGCCTCTGATGTTATCATGGTGTGCATGCGCTCTTGAACAGGGACGGGTGCACACCAGTCCGTTGCACTACTTCGAACTGCTGGCAGCCCTGCCATTCTCAGAGAGAAAGAGTGGCGGGCACTCTTTTAATGTGGTCAATACAAAAAAAAGAACTAATTTAAAATGCAGCCTATTCAGCAAACCAAGGTATGGTATCCCTTACCACAGCTGTTTCTATCTGAGCGGCTGCTTACAACAGCGCTTTCATTATAGTCGATACCATCAGGTGTCTGACTCGCCTATATACTTTTGGACTACCAGCATTCTGGCTATCGTGTTTAAGCCTTCCTCATATTAAGTATTCTGGGATTTGATATCCCCGTTTGGAGCGTCCTTCTGTTTAAAAGTTGTCCCTACTCAGGAACTTTTTCAGTGCGGTTTTAGCCCTGCGAAATTGGGCTTAATATTCTAACTAGCCTCTTCGGTGGGGTTTAGTCACCTCAATATTTATCTATACTATACTAATACACCCGGTGTTATCAAGACTACCAAATAATTATTGAATACCTAACACTATCTTCTTGTATAGTTACCCAGTGTTTCCTATACATATTTGCTCTTTTTCCTATATTGTTAAATACATTAAGTCTTTTTGATGCTCCTGAAGAAGCTCAAGGCACGTAACATGTAGAGCCCAAGATACCATTACCATCTTAATCTGCAACATAGCCTACATCTGGATTCCAACAAGCTGACTATGGAATGAGTGGTATTTCACCTCCAAGCCATTTAGGCTATTTCCTATAGCTATGTACAGGATATACTGTTAAACCTTGTTATATCGACTTTCTCTATTGCCGATATAGTGTTTTAATGTATTTTCTATGTTTAATAAACAAACTTTTTTTTATATACCTAATACCCTATGTGGTCGTGCCTAAAAAGTCCAAGCCTTCCATTCCAATTTTTTGTCTCAAATAATAGGACGTGGCACAAAAGTACTTTAACAGTATCCACAGTACCACTCTGTGGTGATACATAGTTACATAGTTAGTAAGGTTGAATAAAGACACCAGTCCATCCAGTTCAACCTGAGTGAGTGTGCGTGTCTACAATTATCCCTATCCCTGTACATTGCATCTCATTAAGATGCAATGCAATATTATATTATTATTTATTTAAAAGGTACCCATATAGCGCCATCAATTTACACATACATCGCACACTCACATTAGTCCCTACCCTTAAGGAGCCCACAATCCAAGGTCCCCAACCCACATTCATACACTAGGGCCAATTTTGGACAGAAGCCAATTAACCTACCAGCATGTCTTTGGAGTGTGGGAGGAAACCGGAGCACCCGGAGGAAACCCACGCAGGCACAGGGAGAACATGCAAACTCCAGGCAGGTAGTGTCGTGGTTGGGATTCGAACCAGAGACCCTTTTTACTGCTAGGGGAGAGTGCTAACCACTACACCACTGTGCCGCCCACCAAAATATTCTATTTAGCCTCAGGACACAGTCTATCATGCCATTGCACAATCTCCCTCTAGTGGAGAGAAGGAGAAGGGACACGCTATACAGGCAACTAAAAACCTTTGGAAAAAGGTGAATATCATCCCCAGTAATCAGATACAGAAGGCTTACCGAGGCACTAGCCATTCCAGCTGCAAGACCTAGACTTACAAATCAAAAGTCCAATCTTCACCCATCATGTGGAGCATTGTCGTACCAGACCTTTAGGGACTTGATTCCCCTTTCTTGGAGTCCTGCGCAGGGTTCCGTGTATGCAGAGTCCAGCGCCGAAAGGTCACATTACAGGCAGTCCCAGTATCCAGACTTCCTTCATTGCAGTGGGGTCCAGGTACCATCTATCTGTACGTAACAGCTATAGGAACAGATCTGGATATTACCAATCTCTCAATTCCTGTTGGAACTATCTGAGCATCTGGTAGCGTTTTGTGCAAAGAGCTGCACATCAGTGACAATCACCTTTAGACACTGGCCAAGAAACTGCAGTACTTCCTGTATGGAAGGGGTTATAAAGGGAAGGAGTTGCTGTCTTTTTTGGCCAGTGTCCAATTGCCTGTAGGTGGCGTATAATCCTATGAGTAAGTAACAATATGGTGGTTCTGTGTCCCGTCATGTACGATAACAAAAGTGTTGTTTGCTATTTGTTATAAGTAACTGGCTTACCAGTGCGGGAACTACTTCTGGGCTTCTGAGGCACAGTAGGACGCACTGTCAAAGAAGGCTTGGATGACTGAAGAGGTGGCTTTGGACTAGTTGGTGTACTAGAGGAACTCTTGGACCGTACGCTGGCCTCTGGTTTGACTTCACTTTTGGCACTTTTTTCTGGGGATGAGTTGGTAGAATCCCCTCTTGTCACAGGGAATTTACTTCCTGCAAAAGTTATTCAGAAATACATTTTTTACACAAAATAATTCTGGTAAATCTTAATCAAGGTAGACATGGGACAAACAAAATGAATGTGTGCTACTAAGCAAATATTGTCTGGCATACATTGTGAAGTAAGTAGAACACTTTATTATAAATTTGCTCAACACATTTTGGCACACAAGCTGACAAAACCTACACTCATCGAGCCTCCCTGCAATCCTGACACGTTTTGAATGACTTTTTTCCTCATAGAGACTTTGTTCACACTATAAGGAATACAATTTTTGACTTGCAGTGTATATTCTACAGTTATACCCACATAATGTGAACATCATGTCAATAAACTTACAATTTCAGAGTGATCAAAGGATATGTCAGCCAAAAACAAATGAAAACCTGTATACAAAGGGTATGAGGTGCAATCCCCATACTGGACCCCCCAGGACTCAGTGCCACAAGAACATACAGACTCCAAAACTATGAAAAAAAAATATCTATAAGAGTGTATTACAGACACAATCAAAACTGTATCTGTAAGCACTGAAACGAAATACTCCACCGCCAGAGAAAAAAACATGCGCAAATCCCATCAATAGAGCGGCCAAAACACATAATTACAATGCCCTTCAAAACAGTAAAAAAGTCTATATTCAAATTATTATATAACCAATGGGTACATACTAGAAAAAAATTAAATGAAATATTAGTATAGACATGTGAGTGGTCAAGAATACCTCTAAGGTCTGGGGTTAGAGATAATAAGTGTTCTTATATTAAAAGCGACACAGTTCTCCAAATAATTATCTACAATAGAGCAAAAAAAATATACATCTGGGGATGGAGCATTTTGTTTCATTGTTTACAGATACAGTTTCATTGGTGGCTTGTCAGGTTTTCCCTTGTTTTTAGCTGATATACCTTTTAGTCGCTCTGGAGTTGTAAGTTTAATGGTGTGATATTCACATTGTATGGGTAAAATTGTAGAATATTCACTTTGGCATGTATTCCTTATAGTGTGAACTAAGTCTCTTCTCCCCTGAGAAAGAAAATAAATTCAAAACGCGTCAGATGCAGAGGGATGTGATGAGCGACAAATTATTCTGTGTAGATACTGTCAGCCTTTCTTGTTTTTATATAAATCTGTGCCATCAAACTTTTTTTTTATATAAATTGCGTATGCACATGAGGAATGCATACAAAGTCTCAGGCTAGCTTTTTGTTTTTGTGTTTAAAAAAAAAAAAAAAAAAATGTAAAACTTTAAATCATATATGCTTGTACAAGTTAGAAGTAATATTGTGATGAGTAATGCTATTCAGTTTAAGGCTGGGTTCACACTGATACGACACGACTGTTGTATGACTATAATCCTACATTGCCCTGCTACATCTGTCCTACATCGGTCCTACTTCCATTCGACTTGAATGAACTTGTCTCCAATTAAAACAATCCCAGAGTGACATAAAATTCCTTTTACTGGCGCTGTAATCACCATGTCGGATGTCACAAGTCAGATGGTTAAGACAAGGATCCGACTTCAATGATATTCTATGGGCTGAAGTAGGACCAAAGTAGTGCAGGGAGCATTTTCAAAGTCGGACCGACTTGTGTCGGACCAGTTAAGACGGCTCTCATTAGGAATCATTGATTTGCACATCATGCGACATAAGCTCCCAATGTCGGAACATTTGTCGTACCAGTGTGAACCCAGCCTAAATGTTCACAAACTGATCAGTGCATCTGACATTGCATAGGCGAACCACTTGAATACACATGCACCAATTTTCTCAGTTCATGGTAGAACAGATGAAGGATAAATTTCAGTTGGAAGTGTTCGTGATTTGTGTGATTTGCTGCAGATCAAGTGAACTAGTACATAAAAATTCATGAGAAGCAGTGAATCCCAGTTTGCCTGTTCAATATCAGATTTTCAATTTTTGGAGACAATATTGTAATTTGGTATATCAGAGACTAATAGTAGTAACTGACAGTTAGCTGTGCATGTTAGTATTTTCAGCTGTTAAACATCAATAAAATCAAACAAACCTGTTCCACTTCCCTCTGATTTCTCCACATCTAGAGAGTTTTTGCTGGTATCACTGCCAATTTTCTGTAAAGCAAAAATGTACAAAATTACATAAACTTGGATTACAGAAGTATGTTTTGATTATCATATGGTTGCTGCCAACACTGGGGCACATTTGTACTAAATACTGCAGGGTGCAGCTGTGATATCAGCTTTCTTGCTTTGTACTGGACAAATATACATACAAGCATAGCATGACCAGTGTTCGTCTGGTATTATGAAGTTTGTATGCAATATCAGGCAATAAAAATCAGGCACTTAGCAGAAGGTTTGCCATGTAAAAATCAACATATGACATCAGAACCTGCAGACATCATCCTGCACTGAATATATCCACTTCAAGACCACAATACATATACACACATATGTATATACACACATATATATATATATATATATATATATATATATATATATATATATATATATATATATATATATATATATATATATATATATATACACATACATAGCCGAATTATGGCTACAGCGTGGGCTTACTTTGCTGGGAGGGTGCCTATTGACGTCCTCCCGTGATTGGATGCGTAAAATGTACCTCTTTATGTCCAGACTAATAAAATCTCTCTCCTTAGGGCATGTTGGAAATGTACAGAAGGTTGGCAGAATTATCTCTTGGGATCTGTGAAAAACTGAAGCAACCTTTGGCAAAAACCCAAGTCTGTCCTCAGTACTACCCGATCTTGGAAAACTGTCAAGAAAGGCTCAATGATAGATGATGCCTGAAGTTCACTGACCCTTCTAGCCAAGGTGACTGCTAACAGCAGTGATAGCTTTAACGACCAAAATTTATTTGTGGCTTCTTCTGGTGGTTCAAAAGGTCTTCTAGTTAGATCCTGCAAAACAACTGATAAATCCCATTTGGGGAAAACTTAAAAGGAACCGGCCTAGCCCTAGCTAGTGCCTTGAAAAATCTAATGATCAAAAGGGTCTAGAGATAACCTTCTCTCTAGAAACACTGACAGTGCCGCACCTGAACTTTTAAAAAGGTACTGGCTGCCAAACCCTTCTCCATTCCGTCATGGAGAAATTCGAGAATGGAAATGTCCTCCTGTGGAAAGCAACTTTTTGACACACTCCAGGAATTAGAGCACTTCCACGTTTTAAAATAAATGGCCCTTGTGACCTTCTTCCTGCTTTTTAGCAGGGTACAAACTAAACAGACAAAACCTTTCTCCTCAGGATTTGCTCCTCAGAATCCAGGCTACCAGCCTGAGGTGACCTACATCGAGATGCAGAAGGGGACCTGAGTCAGCAGGTCCCTCCGAACCGGAAGCAACCAATGGGGCTCTACCGCTAGCTTTAATAGGATTGAAAACCAAGCTCTCTTGGGCCAATACGGAGCTACTAGAATCAGGGTCGTATTCTCTCCCTGTAGTTTCCTGAGTACTAAAGGGATCATCTGTATAGGAGGAAAGGCATGACACAAGCAGAAGGTCCAGCGCTGAGCTAATGCGTCCAGACCAGCCGCTTGGTCCTGCCTGTTCAGGAAAAAGTAGACTGAACCTTTGCATTTGCTTGGAATGCAAACAGGTCTACCTGGGGAACACCCTATCTGCCCACTATCCTCTGAAAAATCTCTGTACTTAGACTCCATTCTGATTCCAACACTTCTTCTGTTTAAGAAATCCGCTATCTGGTTTAGGCTGCCCTTCAGAATCTGTAAGGCCAAGGTTAAAAGACACTTGCTTCTTGTGCCCCCTTGCCTTTAAATGTATGCCACCGCTGTGGCATTGTCTGACAACACCTGGATGTGTTGGTCCCTGATGATCTCTTTGAAGGCCCACAGCCCCAGAGCAATGGCCCTTGGTTCCCTCCAGTTGGGGAACCTTCTGGATTCCTCCACTGCCCAGGACCCTTGGGCCATCCTGTTCTCCAGATGTGCCCCCCACACCTAGGAGCTTGCATCTGTTAAAACTTTTGCTTCGGGAAAGGTCCAGAACAGACCCTTGTTCAAATTCACTTGCCTCCTCCACCACCATAGTTTCCTCTTAACTGGAGAGGGAATCCTGATTTGTTTCTCCAGAGATTCTCTGTATGTCCAATTCTGTAGAATCACCTGCTGGAGGTCTCTCGAATTGAGGCGGGCCCACTGAACAGCTGGGATTGAGGCTGTGAGAAGCCCCAGCGTGGACATGGCTGCCCGAACTGTCACAGATAAATTTGTCTGTACTTTCCTTACTGGGCCTGTACCTTTATCATTTTTTCCTCTGGGAGGAAAATCCTTTCCTGTACTGAGTCGATGGTATACCCCAGGAAAATGATCCTCTGTGAGGGAATTAGGTTTGATTTTTCCTGGCTCAGAATACAGCCCAAATTTTCTAAATGGCTCTGCACCCTCCTCAAATCCTTGTTCAGCAAGTCCCTTGAGCTGGCAAATAAAAGGAGGTCGTCCAGATAAGGTACCCGAGACCCCTTTCCAGCCTGAGCGGTACCAACTCTTGCCAATCTTCGTGAAGATTCTTGAGGAAGAGGAGAGACCGAACGGGGGGCCAGGAACTGAAAGTAAGACACTATCCCCCTTGCTCTGATCGCCAAACGCAGATACCTCTGTGACGCTGGAGCTATGGGTATGCGTAAATACGTGTCTCAGATCTATTGAGGCTAGAAAACATCCTGGGGGAAGAAGTTTTCTCACTGAACATATTGTGCCCATATGGAATTTTTTGTATCGGATGGATCTGTTCAAGATCTTTAACCACTTCGTGCCCAGGCCAATTCCGACATTTCTCTCCTACATGTAAAATTCATCATTTTTTTGCTAGAAAATTACATAGAACCCCCAAACATTATATATGGTTTTTTTTTAGAAAAGTCCCTAGAGAATACAATGGTGGTCATTGCAACTTTTTATCTCGCACGATATTTGCGCAGCAATTTTTCAAATGCTTTTTTTTGGAAAAAAAAAAAGTTTCATACCTTAAAAAAAAAAAGTTAGCCCAATTTTTTGCATAATGTGAAAGATTAAGTTACGCTGAGTAAATAGATACCTAACATGTCACGCTTCAAAATTGCACACGCTCCTAGAATGGCGCCAAACTTTGGTACTTAAAAATCCCCATAGGCGACGCTTTAAAATTTTTTACTGGTTACATGTTTTGAGTTACAGAGGAGGTCTAGGGCTAGAATTATTTCTCTCGCTCCAACGTTCGCGGCGATACCTCACGTGTGGTTTGAACACTGTTTTCATGTGGGTGGGACTTACGAACGCGTTCGCTTCTGCGTGCAAGCTCACGGGAACAGGGGCACTTTAAATTTTTTTTTTTTTTTTTATTGTTAAATTTGACTTTTATTTTTTTAGTTTGACACTTTAGAAAAAAAACATTTTTGATAATTTTTATTCCTATTACAAGGAATGTAAACATCCCTTGTAATAGGAATATGGCACGATCGGTCCTTTTTACAGTGAGATATGGGGTCAATAAGACCCCACATCTCACCTCTAGGCTGGGAAGCCTAAAATAATAAAAAAAAACGATCACGACATTCCAGCCGAGGCGGCAGCGGTTTTTTGAATGCAGAGGCCGGGCGTGACGTCATAACATCGCGCCTCGGCCTCCGAACGATCATAGAGACTCCTGGCGACCATCTGGTCCACCGGAAATCTCTATGATCACCATCCGGGGCCGGCGGATCCCGTCTCCGACTCATCGATGGAAGCGGTGAGGTGGTAGAAGCACCGGAGGGCAGCACACCCCCTCCCGCCGACCATAAGAACGATCGGCGGAACAGCCGCTATGATCGTTCTTATGGTGTAGGGAATCGCCGGCTGAAAAGCCGATATATGAATGATGTCTGTAGCTGCAGGCATCATTCAGATATAATCCCGGAAAGTCAAGGACGTCCCTGGACGCCCTCCCGGCGTGAAGTGGTTAAATTCAGTATCAACCTGAACTTTCCCGCGGCTTTTTTACTAGAAAAACATGTGAATAGCACCCTAGTCCTTCCTCTTCCCTGGGCACTGGGATGATTACCTTCTGTTGGAGGAACTCCTGCAAGAGTGCTGTCATTGCCACAGATTGTTCTTGATCTTTGGGGGTCTGCGTCACATAGAACCGAGATGGTGGGTTCTCCGAGAACTCCAGCGCTTAGCACTCCAAGATAATTTTGAGGATAAACGGGCTGGATGTCGCCCCCTCCCACTGAGGGAAAAAGGACTGCAGCCTTCCTCCCATAGTCGGGAGAACATCACTGGGTTTTTGTGGGTTGACAAAACACCCCAGTCCGACCCCTTTGGGACCGCCACGGTTCCTTCTGTCCTGTTTCCTTTGTGTCCCGGGTCTGGTGAAAAGGACGAAAAATTTTCTTAGTTTGCGGTGCGTCCTTCTTTTTGGCAGGAATGGCTTTTTTCTTATCCATTGTTCTGTCCAGGACAGCGTCAAGGTCAGGGTCAATTACCAGATCCTCTTCAAAGGGTACACCACACAGCTTTGATTTGGATGCTGAATCACCCGACTAGGTTTTTACCCATAAAGCTCTTCTAGCTGAATTAATCAAAGCTGAAGATCTTGCTGAAGATCTTGCGGACATCCTCACTGACTCAGCCAAGGCATCTGCCTTTTGTAGGTCATGGACAACCTTACTGACTCAGCCGAGGCATCTGCCTTTTGTAGGACTGGCAGAGTATCCAGCAAATCTTTGCGAGCGGTCCCAGCCTCAATATGGCCTTTTAGTTGTTCCAACCAGTGTTCTAAAATCCTGGCTACCACTGTTGATGCCATTGCTGGTTTGAGATTGGCTAGAGTAGAATCCGAAGCCTTCTTTAACAAAGAATCAGCCCTCTTGTCCATAGTGTCCTTCAAGACACCCATGTCCTCAAAAGCTAAGTTCGGTGTTATGTGATACTTGCGAGAAAGCTGCGTCAAGTTTAGGTCTCTTATTCCAAACTTGCGTGCTATCTTCATCAAAAGGAAATCTCCTTTTAAGAGACCTGGAGAAAAAGGGGGCCCTCTCTGGGTCCTTCCATTCCCTCTTTATAGCCTCTGTTAACACCTCCTGCACCAGGAACACCTGATGCTTGACCTTATCCATATCCTGATACATTTTGTTGTACAGTGATAATTGGGTCTTATCCTTGATATATAAGGTCGTGTGTATGGTCTTTAAAAAGTTATCTACCTCTTCCAAAGACAACCTGTAATGGGAGGAAGATACCTCTTTTTCCTCGCCTTCCCCCTTGTCTGACCCTGAAGACCCACTTTTCTCCTCCTCCGACTCGCTAACCAATGTCCGAGCTACAGAGGACGTGTGAGGGCAGGGTGGAGAACACTCTGTTGATTTTGCCACCGGATGTTTGTCCAGATAGGAGCGGAAGGATTGAAAGGTGTCTTCCAACTCCTTCCGGAATGAAGTGAGCATCTCACTAGGTTGAGCAGAGGGTGCTTTAATGGAAGTCTCCTCTCTGACCAAATCCGATATGCAAGCTACTATAACTAACAGAGGCTGCTGCCTCTCCTACCTGGGTCTGGCTGGTGCTTGTGGCTCCTGCTCCCGCCACTGCCGCCGGTTCCTCTGGCACCATCTCTCCCAGGGTTCCATCAGATGTCCGGCAGTCTTTATTTAAAACATTTTCGCGGTCCTTTCGCCACTGCAAGGACCGGAAATGCACCCGCCGAGGCATGGAACCATCGACTGGCCTCTGCCCTCGCCGGACTCGAAGGGAAAGGCACCGGAACACCCCCCCGCCGGTTGGGTTGGGGGGGTGTTGGGCTGGCCAGCAGAACAAAAAAGCAACACCAGGTATGCCCTAACCCTTCTCCACCTGGAGAGAGTGCAGCACACCCCTGGTCCCCTGCAGTGCTTCCACCATGGCTGGAGGAAACACTAAAACTGAGGCCATGGTGGAAATGTCCAGGCTTTAAAGAAATTACTGCAGTGTTTCCTGGGAAGTGGGTGGAGCTGTGCTCTCTCTCCAGGTGCTGTCCTGAAAGACAAGGTGAGAAAATTGGGTTATATATTGTGTTTTTTTTGCATTAAAATTGATTCTAAAAAAATTGTGTTTGAAAAACCACTGCATAAATACTGTGGGACATAAAACATTGCAAAGATTGCAATTTTATTCTCTAGGGTCTCTGCTAAAAAACTAAATATACAATGTTTTGGGTGTTCTAAGTAATTTTCTAGCACAAAATACAGATTTTTAATTGTAAACAAAAAGTGCCAGAAAAGACCTGGTCCTGTGGATATTCTGGCTTATACACTGATTACTGCCAGCATGCAAGGCCCAGCTAACATTCAGACAGTGTTTATGAAGGTACTACAGCAAAATTAATTTCTAATTAAATCAACAGCAGACATACTGTAAATAATTGTTCAATTGATCTATGTTAACTTGTTTAATTTTTTTTGTTAAAACACCCAACTATTCCTTTCACGAAAGGGGTTTTAGTTTGATGTCCCTACCACAATTGCACACTCTAAGCATGTTATACCCAGCCTAGAACCAGACAGCTCAGAAACTATACTGTTATATCATGGAAGGAAATTGGGCTTCCATGGAAGGAAATTGGGGTTCCAAGAGGAAATGTTAAAACACAGAGAAAACATATAAACTATAGGCGGATACAATCCCCTGATGTGAGTTAAAGTCTGCAAAGACTCTGTGGTACCACTACCTTGTTTAAATTAGAAGAAAAAAAAATTCTTGTCGGTCTTATTTTGAGTCTTGTGAAATCAGGTTGGCAGGCAAGGACCCAAACCCTGGCACTGATCTACTGTATGTAGCTATTAACAAAAAAATGCTATGGCATAGGATGGCTCCATTTTGCAAGCTCAGCTAAAGGGTCTCTGAACGTGTCCTTGGAATGACTCAAATGAAGGTCTTCTTCAAAGTGGATGACCTTGACAGATGAAATCTTGTTCATGTTAGAAGCGAGCAGCTTTCAATGGTCCTGTGATCACTTGTAATACATTCCCTGATAATTAAGCAACAAGAAGCTGCACCTTACAGAACACTAGATGGAGACAGAGAACTTGAAACCTTCACTGCTGCCTCTCTTATCAGATTATTGCCCTGCAGCACTAGATGTTATTTCAGCAGCAGCCCTGCCATCCCACTATCTGCATCCTCTATGAATTATTAATTGATGTAGTTAAGTTCTAGACTTTAATTCACTTGTACATGTAGGCTTTTAATACAATGATGATCAGACAGGCAGGCACGTCACCCAACAAAAAAACATGATAATGAAAAATAATTTAATTCCCAGCAGGTACCGAGGAGACAGTGATAGTGGTGGTTGATAATGACTAAATCTTTCAAGATGAAAATAAAGCAATGTGATTATAATACAGCAGATAAATACTCAATAGGAATCCTGCAATGGTCTAGTAAAGCTCTGGGTGCAAGCAGATGTATATACCTCCATCAACCTCTTCTTGTGAAATACATTTACTTATCAGACAACATTTGTATATCTAGTTCTTCCAACCCAGCAAGTGCAGACAATTGAATTGCGTTCAGCCCGTTTCACACGGGCGCTCCGATATGTGGAATCCACTTGCTCGGTGGGGGATTTCTCTGCTGATACCCGCTGAGCAGGTGGATGACAGGTCCATGTTCCCTGCGCTATGCAGAACAGTCACAGTCCCCTCTATGGGGCATTTAGATGGAATTGGACCACCATCCATCTGTTTTTGGCAGACAGGATCAGATGGCGGCAGGTGTCAGCAGACACGTGTTTGCTGATGTCTGGCGCTCCATAGAGGACAATGCAGGGTCCAATCAGGTCTGCCTAAAAAACTGACAGGCAGACCTGACCGGACAGCCCGTGTGAAAGGGGCCAAGTAAAACAGTCAATCTGCACATTTAGGACCAAGTGACAGCTTCTCCTGGGAACACTACTTCCTCTACCTTCCTTATACATGCAGACATACACACACACAGACCTGCCTTGTGATACTTTGCCACATTCTCCCAACTCTCTATTTGCCTGCCAGAACCATTATAAATACCTGGTACATCCTGGTATAGTGGGGCTGTGATCCTTGCACTTTTTTCCCATAGGACAGTGCTCAGTGCTTTAGTGGCCAATCAGCATGCCTGTGCACTGTCGTGTGGGACCAGAAAGAACTTCATTAACCATGCATAAAAATATTTATCAGTAGGAGTAGAACTGTTGAGGAGTGTGTCACGCCCTCAGAAGAAGTCCAGGAAGTGACGAAACGTCAGGGACGTGACGCACCGGAAGTGACGCATGCGCTCCATCGACTGAGGAGGAATCAGGAAGCGTGTGGCTGTAGTCACACACAGTGAGCGCTCCTGACAAACTTTTCTGATTGGAGGACGCAACAGGCACAGTGCACTTTGTTATCTTTGCTCTTTTTATAGATTCTCTGGTATGCAAGTTTTTTAAGGGGGATATTTGGATGTTTTAATAAAGTGTTTTAGCAGTATCACACTATATGGACATTCCATTTCTCCCAAATATCTCATTGGAGCTACCGAGAGTAAGACTGACATCTGGTGGTCGTTTGGAAAGTGGTGCAGACCTACTATTATTAATAAAGGCTCATATTGGTTGGATTTCTGGTGAGTGTTTTTCATTGGGGGTCCCAGCACGTGGTGTATCGCTTGGTGAAGTGAATAACTACCCTCACAGAATACAGCAATATTTATTAGTGGGACTTTTACCGTCTGTTCCATTTTTGAACTCAATGAACTTGATTGAGAAGGGGACCCTATTAATTTGCTGCGCTGCTGCAATACTGAAGGAACTTTATTTAATTTATTCATTATTGCCTTATATACATTACCTGTTATTTAAGCAGCTGCTATCCATTTATTCATTTATTTATTTATGTGCTATATATATATATATATATATATATATATATATATATATACTGTTAGATATATCGTACTAAGCGCAGAGCATTGTTGTTTTTGGGGCGGGCATATACAACATTTATTTATTTGAGGAGTAGAACTACCAAGAGAACCTGTCACTTTGACCAGGATTGGAATTGGGGTATAATGCCCTGTGACATCAATAAGACACTGGGTGAAAAAGTAGAATTACACTTTAAAGTTGTTGTACACCCTTACATATACCCAGTGAAGGGACTATCCTCAGGCAATACACAGATGTGAAACAAATCCTCCCACATAAGTTGTACCTGTCTATCTACAGTCTTCCTTACATCTGTGCTGAATTTATAAGCCTGTCTGATAGTTCTGAAAAAAAGGGATGGGAAGCTGAAATTACACTCTGCAGAGCCCAGTGAGGAGAGCTCTGAGAGCTGATTGGAGGGAAGGGACACACCCCCTTTTTACACAGCTCACAGAAACAGGGCTGAGGTTGCCAATCTGCTGGAGGTCCCTCCCGTGTCACCATTTTTCTCTTGGTATCAGGAAAACTTGTCAGACGTGACTCGTGCTGATAGCGGAGGAATAAAGCATCAGACAGAAATTACACTTCATGCTCTTAATGAAGACAAGTACACAATATAGAGGCACATGCTTTGTTCCTTTTTTTATGTCTGAGGTTTACACAACCACTTTAAGGCTAAATTCAGTCAAAGTCTGATTTATTACATTGACAAACCTGGCACTATTACTTTCAAATAAGGATCATTCAGATCCTTTGTTTTTGTTTCCTGTGCACTATACACTAGTGTTAAACTCTAATCCAAGACTCTGTGTTTAGGAAGGGACTTAGCAAAACCTTGATGTATAAATACATAGAATATACATATATGTCTGTTGGACAACAACCTGAATTATACTTCACTTGGAATAATACCTTATTAATATCTTTATTAATATGTTTAATAATGCAACTCGGTTGACAAAAATAAATTGTGAACTAATGTATTTAATCTGTCCTTCAATTTGTTGTAATATTCTGTGCAGTAGTAAAATACCTGTTTTCATAACTGAACACACATACTGTATTTGGTTGGAAAAAAAAATCTATAGTACAGTCTCAGCAGGAGGCATGCCATAAAAAAAATGACAGTTGGATGGGAGGAATTTATGCACTTTTATCCGCAGATGTTCCACAATACAATATGCATTGCCATTAGCTGCCGAAGCAAACCTATTATCATTGCTAAGCTTTGTTGTTTGTTGGATAAAGTGAGAACACAAGAACACATTTTAAGGCTCTTTTCACACTTATGCAACTTGGCACCCAACTTGTGAGACTCCAAGTCGCAGGACATGTAAAATTCAATGTATTTCTATGAAAGCCTTTCCTACTGACACTACAAAAGTTGCTGGATCTTTAGAAAAGGTTCCTGCACTACTTTGGTCTGACTTTTGATGCAATTTTGGTCCAGAGAATATAAAAGCAGATCAACGTTGCACCGAAAGTCGCATCACAGTCGCGCTGTAATGTCGCAATGCAACTCATGAGTGTCCGGGTTTTTAATAACATACTGTATGCTAAAAATGAACGTGTCTTAAAGCACCTACCTTATTTGCGGCTCTTTTTTCCTGCTTGGCCTTCATCTCTGCTAGCAACCCACTCCCCATCACTTGCACTCCATATCTCCTTCCACTTTGTGGACTGCTTTTGCTATCGGCCCGCTCGGGTTTAGTGACATCATCAATTTGTAGAATTTCCTCTATAGAGTCTGGGGTTTTTAGCTCCTCTGACCTCTCTGTACTGCTGCTTGGACCACTACTTGCAGCACTTGCGCTTGAACTCACTGCTCCATTGGTGTCAGTTACTTTATCTTTTCTGCCACTGTCAGGAGCAGGGCTTTTGACAGAGGGCCTAGGAGACAGGGGCTCTTCAGACACGGTAACAGTTTGCGAACGCTCAGACTTGGACCTAGATTTAATTAAATTGAGAAAGCCGCTCTTCCTGGACTCTCTCTTCTTCTTTTCATCGCCTTCACTGCTGTCGTCTGCACCTTTGAAAGAGTGTTTCCTATGAAAAGATAGATAAAAATCATTAGGAAGGTCAATGTCAGATGGGCAATTCTGCCGTTAGAGACAAATTGCCAGCAGCAGGATCACGAAAGAGGCTGTGTGTGTGTCCCTATGGAATCGCCCCCCTCAGTAGCCAGATGCAGTGATAAGTCACTCTGTTGCTGGCTCGAACGCTGCTAAATCTTTACAGCTAGCAATGGAGCGACATCTTGCTGACTCAGCTAGAGTGAGCGATTGCACAGGGACAAATGGGCAGCCTCCTAGCGATTTGCTGGTGATTGTGGCAAATTTTTGAAAGCAGGATCTCTAGAAGCAGTCACACATCTGACAGAATAAGATGTTAGAAACAGACATGACTTTAGAGTTTTTGTTGTGATGATTTTTCCAAGAGGCCATGTGAGAAACTGTGACTGTTGTGGAGGACTGAAAATTCTGCTCAATATCAATTTTGGAGCTGGGAAGGTCCGTAAGTACATACATATACAACATACAGAACATATAGAAAACAAAAACCTGGTGCTAGAAGTAATAGGTACAACTGCTCATGAAATAGGTCTCTTTCAGACGGGCAGTAAAAACGAAAGGCTGAGCCATGGTTTATTGCCCACCAGCCACCCACTCATCCAAACTGTAAAATAACACATGCCGCGGCTGCTGCATTTTTAGCTCAGGGTGCAGAGTTTGACAAGCGGCACTCGCCCACTGCTGCAGTACTGCGCAGTGGTAGTGCAGCATTATAGGGTTAATCAGGTGATAAGGAGATGATATAACACCCACTCGCTGCCTGTGAAATGCCCTCTGAAAAGCACTGACGGGAAGAAGACAGCCTGAGGTTGGTACAGCGGGGAATTCTGGGGATCTTGACCTGATGTGAAGAACAGGTGCATGGCTCCTGATGTTTGCATTGTCCAGGTGCTAACAGGAAGAAATTGACCAGCTAGAGTGGTGGGAGAGCTTCAGGACAAAAAAAAACTAAAAAACTAAAATAATGTGGTTGCATAAGTGTGCATACCCCCTTATAACTGGGGATGTAGCTGTGTTCAGAATTAAGCAATCACATTCAAACTCATGTTAAATAGAAGCCAGTACACACCTGCCATCATTTAAAGTGCCTCTGATTAACCCCAAATAAAGTTCAGCTGTTCTAGTAAGTCTTTCCTGACATTTTCTTAGTCGCATCCTACAGAAAAAGCTTCCAAAATATCAGAGGGATCTCATTGTTAAAAGGTATCAGTCACAAGAAGGGTACAAAATAATTTCCAAGGCATTAGATATACCATGGAACACAGTGAAGACAGTCATCAAGTGGAGCAAATATGGCACAACAGTGACATTACAAAGAACTGGACGTCCATCCAAAATTGATGAAAAGACGAGATGAAAACTGGTCAGGGAGGCTGCCAAGAGGCCTACAGCAACATTAAAGGAGCTGCAGGAATATCTGGCAAGTACAGGCTGTGTGGTACATGTGACAACAATCTCCTGTATTCTTCATATGTCTGGGCTATGGGGTAGAGTGGCAAGATGGAAGCCTTTTCTTACGAAGAAAAACATCCAAGTCTGGCTATATTTTGCAAACACACATCTGAAGTCTCCCAAAAGCATGTGGGGAAATGTGTTATGGTCTGATGAAACCAAGGTTGAACTTTTTGGCCATAATTCCAAAAGATATGTTTGGCGCAAAAACAACACTGCACATCACCAAAAGAACACCATACCCCCAGTGAAGCATTATGAACAGTTCCAGATACCAGTCAATATTGGCACAAAACCTTCAGGCTTATGCTACAAAGCTAAACTTCGTCTTTCAGCAAGACAACGACCCAAAGCATACATCAGGAATGTCTTCACCAGAAGAAGATTAAAGTTTTGGAATGGGACAGGAGATCCCCTCGCAATCTGACAGATTTGGAGTGTTTTTGCAAAGAAGAGTGGGCAAATATTTCCAAGTCAAGATGTGTCATGCTGATAGACTTATACCCAAAAAGACTGAGTGTTGTAATCAGTGGCAGATTAAGGTGGTCATGGGCCCCTAGGCTACTTTTTGTGTGGCCCCCTCCTAAGCATGCTTTACCTGAAAATAAATTATTTAGTGCCATGTGTAAAAGGGTAGACCTATATTACACGCCTCAAGTGCAACTCTCAGGTCTACAGCCCAAACACATTCAGACATGAGCCTACTATAAACAGCAATGCCACAGAAAAAAAGCATTCAAAATACACCTGCAAGCAGGTAACAGATTTTACCTTTCTAAACCAACAGTTAGGCCAAAAACATCTGCAGCAGCTCCTGTTTAACTGAGGCTGAAATCACAACATCCTGACAGAGACCAATCGAAACGCTGTGTAATATTCCAATAAGCCATACAAATACCATAAACAGCAGCAGCAGCACATAAAAGCAAGCAATAATCAACAGCAGAACAATCATACATATTCCTACCTTTAGAAGTTTTTCTTCCTTGTTTTTCTAACAGAGAAGTCCTTAATGAGGCTGGTAAAATCCAATTCGCGCAGAATGTCACTTTCAATTGACATCAAAGACAGGTGATTCAGTCTGTTTTGGCCCATAGTAGATCTCAGTCTATTTTTAACTAGTCCCAGTTTTGAAAAAGAGCGCTCCCCGATGGCATTGGTTACAGGCAAAGTCATAAACAGTCGGAGTGCTATATCAACGTTTGGAAACACTAATTGTAGTTTCCGTCCTCTTACAAGTTGCAGAACTGACCTTGCTGAGGTGTCTTCGTTTTCTTTAATAAATTCTCTGAATTGTACAATTTCATCCACAAAATCGTCCTCCAGATCACCTGCATATTTCTTCTGGAGATTAGCTGCTCCTGTATGAAGTTCTTGTACAGAGATAGATGGAATATTGTTCAAAAATCCAAATGTCTGCTGAATATCTTTGTAGGAAAGATACCTCCGATCCAGTTCTGCAACAAGTCGATCTATGACAGCGATAAAAACAGTGGCTTTGAACTTGTCTCGGCTTGATTGCTCAAACTCCGGTTCATTAGATTCATCTGCTTGTTTTTTCCTTTTTCTGTGCCTCTGTGTGTCCGCTTTGTAGTGGTGGGAGAAAGTTGGAGACATGTTTTTTGCTTCACTCTCAAAGTTGTCAAAATCATCACGTAGGCTGGCCACATAATATCTCAATGAGCTGATCAAATTAACAGCATTACATAAATCCAGTTCAACTGCCTGTAGAGCAGTACTATTCTTGTGAAAATGTTGCAGTATGTTGTTCCACAAGTTACACAGAATGGCATTCTCTAGTTTTTCCATTTTCACATAGAGCGTCCTGGTTTCATCCCCAGCAGTAAGACTTTGGTTTGAGTCATCACCTAACTTTTGCAGTGACTCTTGAATTCTGGCATAATTCTGGTGCACTGCTTTTGTTGCTTGCGCGTGTGCTGACCACCTAGTGTCTGAAAGACTTTTTAAGGTCTCTATTCTGTGGTTGTCATTAGGCTCTAAACCTGCTTTAATTGTCTGCCACCGGATGTGGATTTGGAGGAAAAATTAAAAAGTGTCTGTACAAAGTTGAAAAATTCCTCCGTCTCAAGGCATCAGTTAACACTGTTCAGCCCCACTAAATTGAGTGTGCGCGCAGCGCTCGGTACCCACTCAACCAAAGGGTTAATCCGTTTAATGCGCGTTTGCAGGCCACTGTAAATCCCAGACATGTTGGCTGCATTATCGTAACACTGGCCTCTGCAGTTAATGATATCGATGCTCATGTCTTGTAAAACGCCAAGAACAGACTGGCAAAGTGACTCTCCTGAATGACTCTCAATTGGAAAAAACTTCACAAAAACGCTACGTGATTCTGCCATCAGGTGACACATATCGCATTATGAATGTAAGCTGGTCTGTGTGTGTAACATCTGCAGTGGAATTGACACTGATTGAAAAGTACTTTGCCACTTTTATCTGACTTATTATCTCTGTGAGGACCCGCTCTGCCATCAGTTCAATAAACTCCAAACATGTTGTTGATGAGAGGTTATGATGGTGTTTCCCTGCCAGCATTGCCATACTTTCCAATATGCGCTTTCAATAATGGATCAAACTCGCTGATAACTTAGCACACCCATAAAGTTCCCATTATCAGGTTGGCCAAATATATCACCGTGTCCCCTGAAAGGTAGTGCTCGCTCTGCTAAGAACTTCACTACCCCAACCACCCTCTTTAAAACCTCAGTCATTATTCACATTCATTGTCAAATTGTTTTTTTAGTTCTGAATTTATACACCCAGCTTCAGCACAGCGCATTACATAGGCGACCATAGCCTTTTTGTGACTCTCTGATCCTTCGTGTTCAGCCAAACGCGTGGCTGCATTTTTCCAGTCACTGTAGCCTGCTGTGAGTGCAGACTTCTGATCACTGCCCCCAAATAATGTACATGCAAAACAAAACACAGTGCCCTTTGAAGGGGAATAAAGCAACCATTCTCTTGGCACAGTTTCGCCATTCGCCATCTTCCTTTTAAACAGGGTTTTGGAAAAGTACCTCTTTTGGTGTTTATGTTGTCTTTCTGAGGCAGAGACATCTGCGTCTTTGTTCTGACAAGTTTCAGGTCCTATTTTAGCCCAGTGTGTCCTCATATGTTCATCAATTTTATCCCAGCATGCAGGATCTGAGCTACAAGTAGCGGGATCTGTAGACTCTTGCTCCCTCTCCGCAGCAACAGGCGAGGAGGGATTTGTGGCGGCTGGGATGACACGGCTAATTCCCGGGATGTTGGTGGTGGTAACACAGCAGCACACCGGTGTTTCGGGTTGAAGTATTGGAACCTCTGTCTCCTTATCTGAGTCCAGGTGACCTGGTTGTGAGGCATGGTCGTGGTCTGCTTGGAGTTGGGAAGTGTCTTTGCCATAAGTAGAGCTAGCCGCGGCTCCTGAGGATGCAGTTGTTTTAACCACGACAATGTTAGCCGTTAGCTGGCAGTCCTCCTGTGCCTGTGGATATTTACCTGGTCGACTAGATGAAGATTCGGCAGCTTTGAAATAACCAGTCAATTTTGGGATTTAGAAGATCTTGGTAACGATGTTCTTTCGCCGTTGGCCTTTCCGTTTTTGTGCTCCACTATCATATTTTCTAGCGGACATTTTGCCGCTTTGCTGTCCTGTAGCACCCAGTGATGTATTTAGTTTTTTATTTTTACTTCCTTCCACGTAAAAGATTTCAGTTTATTGTACAACTGAGTTGTACAGTTTATAGGTCACATTAAGCCTAGGTTCACACTATAGCGATGCAGGAACCAGCGCGATTGCAGCACCGGTTCCCACATTGCTTCTCTCCCGCATGCAGTTTACACTGCCCTCTGCAAACCGCTGCGGGTGTCAATACAATGTTAATGACACCCCCAGATCAGTTCACAGATCGCAGTGCGAACTGTGAAACTCGCATAGGTATCGGATCGCATAGGTGAGAACACCCATGCAATCCGATTTCAGTGCGGAGGGGGGAAAAAAAAGTCCCTGCACCTTTTTTGTGCGTATTCAATGTGAGTTTAGCCGTACAACAGTATGGCCGAACTCACATTGCACAGACATCGCATGCAATCCGCCCCGCAGTGCAGGTGCGAATCACATGCGATGTCTGTGTTCGCACAAATGTGAACCTGGTAAAAAGGTGGAAAAACTTCTGAAACAATTTATCTTTGTCTCATTTTTCTACGTCACAGAAACCTGACATTTTAACAGGGGTGTGTAGACTTTTATTATCCACTGTACATGAGTCAATCAGAGAAGAATACAATGGAAGGGTTTCCCTATCACAGCATCCCTACTTCACAAGGCTGTGGAGTGATTGTTTTGAATTTAATATGCAGAGCCACTGCTGGGAAAACCAAAAATCTCTAAAAGGCTGTTCTGCTATAATTATGGATTATGAAGCCAATTATATTTCTAATCTGCTGGCAAACGTAAATGTTATTATGTGGATTTAATACAGGAGAGCTTCTGCGGGAAGAAGCACGCTTACAACTCGTGAGCACCCATTAATTTACAGCCCTCTATGATAGATTACATTCTTTCAGGATTTTTAGGAGCAGCATGTCAGAATGCATCATTGCCTGTATGTAGGACATAAATTGGATATTTTCTCATGCCACCCACAGGGGGCACTATCTGACGCAAGACTCTCATGCTAACATCTTTCCTTCCTATACTGTATAATGAAAAATATTAAATTAAGAGTCCATTCAAACGTGTGTGACTTGTCATGCGACTTTGGGCCCCAAAGTTGCATGACAAGTCGCACTCCATGTTTCCCAATGATAATCGTTCATATCTGTGCGACTTCAAGTCTCAGTGACTTCAAAGTAGTTCCTGCACTACTTATGTCTGACTTACATGTGACTTGAGGTCCATAGACGTAGTTATATAGTTATTCAGGTTGAAAAAAGACACAAGTCCATCCAGTTCAACCTTAAAACAATAAATAAAATAAAAAATATCGTACAATCCAATATACCCAATTTTATACCCTCAGTTAATCCAGAGGAAGGCAAAAAACCCCAGCAGAGCATGCTCCAATTTGCTACAGCAGGGGAAAAAATTCCTTCCTGATCCCCTAAGAGGCAATCGGATTTTCGCTGGATCAACTTTACCTATAAATGTTAGTACCCAGTTATATTATGTACATTAAGGAAAGTATCCAGGCCTTTCTTAAAGCAATCTACTGAGCTGGCCAGAACCACCTCTGGCGGGAGTCTATTCCACATTTTCACAGCTTACCGTGAAGAAACCTTTGCGTATTTGGAGATGAAATCTCTTTTCCTCTAGACGTAAAGAGTGCCCCAGTGTCCTCTGGGTTGACCGTAAAGAGAATAACTCAACACCAAGTTCACTATATGGACCCCTTATATATTTGAACATGTTGATCATATCCCCCCTTATTCTCTTCTTCTCAAGAGTGAATAAATTCAGTTCCTCTAATCTTTCCTCATAGCTGAGCTCCTCCATGCCTCTTATCAGTTTGGTTGCCCTTCTCTGCACTTTCTCCAGTTCCCCAACATCCTTTTTGAGAACTGGTGCCCAAAACTGAACTGCATATTCCAGATGAGGTCTTACTAATGATTTGAACAGGGGCAAAATTATATCTCTCTCGAGTCCATACCTCTTTTAATACAAGAAAGGACTTTGCTCGCTTTGGAAACCGCAGCTTGGCATTGCATGCTATTATTGAGCTTATGATCTACCAGAACCCCCAGATCCTTCTCCACCATGGATTCCCCCAGTTGTACTCCCCCCTAGCATGCATGATGCATGCATATTCTTAGCCCCCAAGTGCATAACTTTACATTTCTCAACATTAAACCTCATCTGCCACATAGTCGCCCAATTAGACAGTGCATTGAGGTTGGCTTGTAAATTGGAGACATCCTGTAAGGACGTTATTCCACTGCATAGCTTGGTGTCATCTGCAAAGACAGAATGTTACTTTCGATCCCAGACCCAATATCATTTATAAAGATATTAAAAAGTAAGGGTCCCAGCACTGAACCTTGGGGTACACCACTGATAACCTTAGACCATTCAGAGTAAGAATCATTAACCACTACTCTCTGAATTCTGTCTTTTAGCCAGTTTTCTATCCATTTACAAACTGATATTTCCAAGCCTGTAGACTTTACCTTACACATGAGCCGTGTGTGGGGAACTGTGTTGAACGCTTTTGCAAAATCCAAGTATACAACGTCCACAGCCACCCCTCTGTCCAAGATTTTACTTACCTCTTCATAAAAAGAAATTAGGTTTGTCTGACAACTTCTGTCTTTCATGAATACATGCTGTCTGTTGCTTAAAATGTTTTTTTCCAGCAAGAACTCGTCTGTGTGGTCTTTTATTAAACGCTCCAGTATCTTCCCGACTATAGAAGTTAAACTAACAGGTCTATAGTTACTTGGTAAAGACTTTGATCCCTTTTTAAATATAGACCTCAATGTAAACCCTCAAAAGTCACATCAAAGTTGCACCACATGATAGAGATGCGATTTAGGTGTGACTTGTGTGCGACCAGGCCACTTGCCCATACCAAACCACATGCCCTCAACATGTTGATGGAGACAAGGGCCTCTTCCCCACAACCCTGGTCGCTGATTGTGGGGGTCTGCGGGTGGGGGGTTATCGGAATATGGAAGCCTCCTTTAACAAGGGGGCACCCAGATCCCGCCCTCTTCCCCATGTGAATGATTATGGGGTACATAGTACCCCTTTTCATTCACCAAAAAAAAGTGTACTGTAAAAAATGACAGTAGGCAGTTTTTGGACAACTCCTAAATTAAAAAAAAAAAAAAAGTAAATTTTAGCATGGGGTTTCCCTTAAAATCCATACCAGCCCCGGAGGGTGTGGTATGCATTGGGGGCGGGGGGGGGGGACCCTACGCCATTTTTTAATTTTATTTTTCATTGGTGACATTCTCTTTTTTACATACAGCTGTCAGTGGGGAAACCAGTCATCTGTTAAGGATCTGGCGGCTGGCTTCCCTGCCCACTCACTGTTGTAGTTGGCGCTGCTACAGTAATCGTTGCAATCTTCTGGGTCCCACTGAATTTCTGTGCGAGTGGTTTCTCCTCTGCACACAGGCCATAAGGATTTGCTTACTCACTCAGCACTGTTCCCATTCATGGAATGCCTCGTCTTTTTTAAAATGATTGGATGAGGTGTAGAGGAGGGGACAGTAATCTCCACCTGGTCCAATCAGAGAATCTGTGACACAAGTGATCTTTGACCTTCCTTGGTTTATACTCAGGGGGTCAATTACTATTGGTGAGTTTGGTCCAAAGGGGACACTAGTGAACTGTTTGGAGGATACACATTAATGGAGTCCTTATTTGAGAAGAAATTTCAGCACTTTTTGAATTGCACTTTTATATTGAACTGCACTTTATGGATACAGACACCTTATTCGTTTTCGATTTATGATACCATACATATGTGAAAGATTTTTTAGGTATTTCTTAAAGCAGAGTGTTTATATTTTTTTAGGGCAAGCGCAGCTTACACACATATACACCAAACAGGGAATGCCATTGAGTTGTGAAAGGTGTCAGTAGTGAGTGATCGACCCACTCTGGCCAGTGTTCAGTGGAGAAGCCGCATGTACAGGACCTGGAAAATCACAGTTCTTACTGGAATAGCACCCATCAGGGTAAGTTGGACCAATGTAAGTATGCAATAAAGTTCATATCTGGAGTTCCGCTCTCAAGCTTCATCAAAATATAGATCATTTATGTATCCTTTGGAAGAACCAAAGAATAATGTGCGTTGAAAAAAAACAAAAAAAAAACTTGTGGACTCACAGATAAGTATATCCAATTTAATAAGGGTTTGTACATCATTACAGATCATGGAAGACTCGTTCCAAAATGTCCACATTCTATCAACATTAGATAGGGGCATTTTTCTATTTTACATGGAGGTGAAAAGGATAACCATATTTTAACTTTTTACAAACTTTTTTTTAATCTTGAAGAAAGCAGGGAAGGAGGTTTAAAACTCCCATTGCTTTTTTCTTTTCTTTTTTGCTGTCTTTGTCCTACTAGGGAGATCTCTCTCTTCAGTTTTTTTCCAGTAATCACAAGAGGAAATGAAAATAAATCTCTCTAAAGTGAAGGAAATTCTTAATCTTAAAACAGCAAGTGGTGTAGTTTAAACACACAGATTGTCAGAAATGTATGTCTAGATACTTTTTTTTTACAGGGTGTGTCATTTCCAGCCACAATTTGTGTATTAATGCCTTCCGGCACTGTGCCCCATGCTGAGAGATCATTAATTTACACTCCATTTTAGAACGAGCATGTTTCCCAATTGTGTGATCACCATGACAGCCAATCCTGTCGATTACAGGCGGCGGAGAGAGAGAGAGAGAGAGAGAGAGAGAGAGACACACACACAGTGGTGAAGCTATAAAGCCGGAGCTGTCACTGTATTTTACTGTGTGTAAGGAAAAAAAAATCAAGTTCTTAAAATTGGTGAAAAATTACAAAAACTGCATTTTTAAAACATGTTTTTCCATTTATCAGCTTATTAAAATAAAAAACACAAGTAGATTATTTATTTAAAAAAATGCATCATACTGAAGCTTTACTTGTCTTTAAAAACCAAATTCTAATTATTTAGGTAGTCAATTAGCCATAACGATATTGCCATGCTAACTAGCGCATACCGATACAGTATTTAGTAATTTAGTCCAGGCATCTATAAGTCAATAACCTCTGGGGTTAAAGATCCCACATTTTTAAAGCATGCATATTACATCTTAGGGGACCTGGTAGAGATGCTGCAAAGGAAATCCTGGAGGGCAAATTAAAACATATTGGTTGCCTCAGATCAGGGCCGATGGTGAAGATAAAAAAAGTCTGAACTGCCAGATAATACAAATCATAATTTGGTACGGCAAGACTGCCAACTTGGATGTCAAGATTTGCAGACAAAAAAAAAAATACATAATGCCATTTATTTTGTGTTTTAGCTGCGGACTTAAGGTGGAACCCCATGCGACATAGCATTAAAATGCCTTTAATTATGCTTGGTCCTCCTTTGGTGTTCAGCGGTAGTTTAGACTATGACTGAATGTCAATTTTTACATGGAACAAATTCATGAAAGTGGGAAAACTATTGGGGATATCTATATATTAGGATAACAAGATTTCCAGCTGTTTTGGACCACTTAAAGGGTAGGGAGCTTTGAGCAGCTGATGTGGTTAAACCTAAATTTAACAAAATCACCAAGCCACCTTCGATTAATTCAGAAACATTTGCTCCACAGCTGGAAGTTTCAGTCATTTAGCATGTCACCAAGCAACATAATCAGAGAAATACTGCCAACATGCTCTGAGAAGTACATTTTTCATTGTGTTCAATAGCACTTGCTAGCTGCCCGAGCAATGTGAAGATAGATACTTTCAAAGGGATTTCACAGTATTCACGAACCACATATTGAAGTATCAATTTAGTCTTTTGCTCTTCAAATGTAAAAAAAAAAGACATCTTGCTTTTCTTAAAGTGGAATCATAGAGAATGAAAAAATGTCATATGATGCAGTCTGTGAACAGCAATCATGCAGCAATATTTGATTTTTAGAGCTTTCTCTTTGACATGGTTTTATTACCAGTTTACCCTGCCTGTAAGTTCTTTTTCAACCTTCTTAAAAAGAATAAACTGTCCAGCGAAAGTGATGGTTAGGGGGTTGAGACAAACCATTTACCACTGTCAGGAGTGCTTACAATGATCAGCGTTTATTCTTAGTTAAAACACTTATCTTAAAAAGGAAAAAAAAAGTTTTTGTAACTGCTTAGTATCAGCTTGAGGTTTTATTTGTTAACCACTAATGTAAAGTTCATCTAAATCTGCTAGTCGATCTAAAACTACCCCTTCTGCAGGTTGACAATACTACTTTCCAAGAGTGGCTACACTACTTTTATATTCATACAGTGGAAGACAACGTGTAGAAGCCATAAAGTAGGGTGTTAATGTCCAGAAGATAAGGTGAAAATAAACAAAAAAGATCTAAAAAAAAAAAATAAGAAAATTAATCTAGGGATCAGTAAGCTGTAACATATAACATTTTTCTTTTGGGGTTTACGTATGCTTTAATTGTGTCAGACTGTCTCAAAAAGACAGTTATGATGCACCCCAATTTTTCCTTAGCATCAATTTTCATCAGTGTGCAACATCTTAATCTTCTGCTAACAGAGAACATCAACAGATTAAACCCAAAGCGGGAATTCATTTATATTTGTGCATTTGACTTTGGTAAAATTACTTAAACTGAGCTGTAAGATTAGCACTGCGTGCCAATGCAGTTTATTCAAAACATTTAAATTCAGAAAGAAAAAGGAATTTTAAGGTTTGTATGAGCAGCAACGATAATATCTGTGGTACATAACATGTATTCTGTAAAATCACATTACATCACTTGAACTCAGGAAAGTGGGGGGGGGGGAGGGTAAGTGAGGGGGGGGGGGAAAGAGCAGGAACCAGTGCAGCTAGACTAATCGTAACTGGTGGATACAGATTAGTAGCAAAAAACAAAAATTGTCAAGCGCTCTGGGTGTCACAATGACAATAGCAGCAGTCCAAGGTGAAACTTAATTAAAAAGTTTTAATAGATCCAGAATATACAAAATTAGTGAATAGTAAGACAATTGTCAAAATTAATACCATGATAACAAAGCATTGTACACTTGAATGAGGAATGTAAAAATATAAAACAGACAGAAAAGTCCAATCAGTAGCAGATAGCCCGAACCGGAGATCCATCCAACTGATCTAACCCCAGGCTGTGAGTGAAAGGGGATGAAGGGGAGGAAAAAGCCCAAAGCTTACAGCCTCTGGAGACTCACATACTCCCCACTGGCTGTGGGATACAGGGGGGATGGCTCACCAGTTCCTGCAGGCGGCTTCGTGCATGTAACCTGAGAACAGGCAGTGATTCCACAGTTAGGAGCTCCGTGCCGAGGAGCGATGACGTCAGCCCAGCTGGAGGGGGAGGGCGTGGCTGCACACGAGGGAGTCGCCGGAGAGACAGCTATTGGTGCTGGGCTGCTGACTAAACGGTCTGTGTCCCCACTGGGTGAAAACAGACTCAGTGGGAAATGGTGTCACTCGGGGAAGCCAGTATTAACATGGATAAAATCAGCCAAAAGTGGAATGATGTATAGAAGACTGCCATAGAGTCAGCTGATGACAATAAGCTGAAACCTCACATGTCTGTGCCTTCTCTGGAAAAGCCTCAATAAAAAGTGATGACATTCAGGGAATCCGATAGTAAGGGCATAAATAGCCAACCAGGAGGGGAAGGATAGAGTCAGCCGTATGAATGGAAAGTCTTGCTGTGGGCAAATTAAAACTCCCAAAAATGGATGGATGGATGTTCATTGTGGCTTGATTCTGAATGGGACCTCTGTCATAAGGTTGCCTTGACGCCGCGTTTCGCGCATAAGCGCTTTTTCATAGTCAAGGAAAGAAGGCAACTTCCAAAGTTTAAATACAAGAACGTTAAATGGAAAAAAAGGGGGGAGGGGAAAAAAAAAACAAAAAAAAAAAACGGAAAAAGGAGCAATGGAAGGGAAGGGGAAAGAGATTAAAATGCGGGCGGGAGTGATTGGCCCATTGCGAGAACAAGAAGGGGGGAGCAAGAAGGATATGGTCTCCAGTTCAAAATCCCCGCTGCTCAATGGACTCGCAATGGAAAACATAAATAACACAATAAAACATATGTGAGTATTTACATCAGTTACATGAAATAGAATAACGGCCATTCTTTATACACCAGAGTTTACACAAAGCTACATGTCTCCAACTCCTCATTTAACCCTTTGGGGGCAAGTGAGTCAAACATGTATATCCAAAAAACCTCACGTTTGCAAAGCAGAGAAAATCTCTCGTTGCTGGTCAGTGTGCCTTTGGGAATGGTTTCAATCACATAAACTTCTAAACATCTAAAGTCCTTATTATGAAAGCGTAGAAAATGTCGAGGGACACCATGTTCATTGCTCCCCTTAGAAATGAGTCTACGATGGTCACCCACCCTTGCCTGTAGGGCCCTGATGGTTTGACTGACGTAGAAAAGCCCACAGGGGCACCGCAAAACATAAATTACGAAGTCTGTCGAGCAAGTAATAAATTGCCTGATCTCGTAAATTTTGCCTTGATTGGTCGTAATAGTTTTGGTGCCATGGGCAATAAATTGGCACGTGAGGCATCCCCTTTTCTTGCACTTAATAATCCCCTTTCTGTCGTTAAAATAAGACCTGATGTCAAATGGAGATTTAGATGATTTATTGGTTATTTTACTGGGTGCTAATAGGTTCTCAATAGTACGAGCTTTGCGGAATGTCACGTGTGGAGCCTCAGGTAAAACCGGAGCTAGACGTTGATCCAATAACAGAATATTGTAATGTTTCCTAATAATTCCGGATATAGAAGTAAAATTCTCATTAAAAGTAGAAATAAATCTAACTGTCTGATTGGTTCCTACGTCTTCTTTTAGGGACTTATCCTTGGGAAGGGGGTTCATGTGGGACAAAAAGGCGTCATTAATAAGATCACATGGGTAGCCCTTCTCTTGGAATTTCCTTTTCATCGTAGCCCCCTGTTCGACGTAATCCTCCATTCTGGAGCAATTGTGTCTTAATCTATTGAATTGGCCACTTGGGATGTTACGCTTCCATGAAGGATGGTGGCAGCTTCTAAAATGAAGGTAAGAATTGCCACTGGTTGGTTTGACATGGTTTCTTGTAAAAATCCTATGTTGATCATGAGCCAATACCAGATCAAGGAATACAAGCTCATGAGGGTCTAGTACGTGAGTAAAGGACAACCCAAAAGGATTAGAATTGCAATGGGTCACAAAGGAGGAGAACAGATCCGGGCCCCCACTCCAGATGAGCACAATGTCATCGATGTACCGCCCAAAAAAGACAATGTGCTCAGCAAAAGGGTTATTGGCCCAGATGCTGTGTTCCTCCCAGTAGCCCATGGTGAGATTGGCATATATTGGAGCAAAATTGGCTCCCATAGCGGTTCCCCTGCGTTGCAAATAAAAGTGATCACAGAAACTAAAATAGTTGTGTTTGAGACAAAATTCTGTTGCCTGAACCAAAAATTGTGACTGCAGAGAATTAAAGTCTCCGCTTTTCATCAAAAAAATGTTGTACAGCTCTCAAGCCTACCTCACGAGGTATAGAGGTATAAAGGGAAGACACATCAAGGGATGCCCACCAATAACCCTCTTTCCATTTGTAATTTTGTAGGGCTTTAATGACTTCATTGGAATCCTTAATATATGACGGTAGTTGGCATACCAAGGGCTGTAGACAGAAATCAATGTAAATGGACAAACCATTGGTAAAACTATTAGTACTTGCCACTATGGGTCTACCGGGGGGGTCAGTGATTTATGGACCTTCGGGAGATGGTAAAAATATGGAGTACTACACTCAGGTGGTAATAGAAATTGTCTCTCTTTGTTAGTGAGCACTCCATTATGCCATGCCTCCTGTACCAAAGACCTCAGTTCCAGTTGAAAAGCTGGTAAAGGGTCAGACTGTAATTTCAAATACGTGTCTGTATCTGCTAACAGCCGACTTGCCTCTTTGATGTAATCAGTTCGGTTTGTATCACTAAGCTACCTCCCTTATCCGCCTGCCTAATGGTGATGTTGGTATTGGCTATCAGCTCTTTCAGGGCTAGGTTTTCACATTTACTCATATTGTGATCTTTCCACGTCTTGGAGCTGTCACAAAGTCGCAGAAAGTCTTTGTATACCGCTTGGTAGTAGGTTTCTATATAAGGACCCTTTGAGTTAGATGGAAAAAAGGTAGATTTGGGTTGGAAGGGGGTATGTGTCACTGGTGGGTCTAAGCCAGCAGTGGGAACATAACCTTCTATGTGGCCCTCGGAGTCCATTGAGCAGCGGGGATTTTGAACTGGAGACCATATCCTTCTTGCTTCCCCCCCCACCCCTCCCCCCTTTCCGTTCTCGCAATGGGCCAATCACTCCCGTCTGCATTTTAATCTCTTTCCCCTTCCCTTCCATTGCTCCTTTTTCCATTTTTTTCCCCTCCCCCCTTTTTTTCCATTTAACATTCTTGTATTTAAACTTTGGAAGTTGCCTTCTTTCCTTGACTATGAAAAAGCACTTACGCACGAAACGCGTCGTCAAGGTAATCTTATGACAGAGGTCCCATTCAGAATCATGCCACAATGAACATCCATCCATCCATTTTTGGGAGTTTTAATTTGCCCACAGCAAGACTTTCCATTCATACGGCTGACTCTATCCTTCCCCTCCTGGCTGGCAATTTATGCCTTTACTATCGAATTCCCTGAGTGTCATCACTTTTTATTGAGGCTTTTCCAGAGAAGGTACAGACATGTGAGGTTTCAGCTTATTGTCATCAGCTGACTCTATGGCAGTCTTCTATACATCATTCCACTTTTGGCTGATTTTATCCATGTTAATACTGGCTTCCCCGAGTGACACCATTTCCCACTGAGTTTGTTTTCACTCAGTGGAGACACAGACCGGTGAGTCAGCAGCCCAGCACCATCAGCTGTCTCTCCGGCGACTCCCTCGTGTGCAGCCACACCCTCCCCCTCCAGCTGGGCTGACATCATCGTTCCTCGGCACGGAGCTCCGGCCGGACTTCCCTCCTCACTGTGGTATCACTGCCTGTTCTCAGGTTACATGCACGAAGCTGCCTTCAGGAACTGGTGAGCCATCCCCTCTGTATCCCACAGCCAGTGGCGAGTATGTGAGTCTCCAGAGGCTGTAAGCTTTGGGGTTTTTCCTCCCCTTCATCCCCTTTCACTCACAACCTGGAGTTAGTTGGATGGATCTCCGGTTCGGGCTATCTGCTACTGATTGGACTTTTCTGTCTGTTTTATATTTTTACATTCCTCATTCAAGTGTACAATGCTTTGTTATCATGGTATTAATTTTGACAATTGTCTTACTATTCACTAATTTTGTATATACAATTTTTGTTTTAAGGTTTGTATGAGGACATCTTTCCTTTTATTAGATTTTATTGTAGAGGGCACAAAAAGAGTGACATACAATATTTTTAAAGCAATGTTCACTGATGTAGTGGTGAGAGCAACAAGATTAGGAGCCATGTTTTTCTTTAACACGGTAGTAAAATCATGTAAGGAAAAAAAGTGTTTCTTTCTGCAAGGCAATATCATAATGTGCTAGTATGCACTGTATACTAGCACATTATGAGAAACTTGCCTTAAGGCTGGGTTCACACTATCTTCGCATGCGGCTCACGGCAGAGGTCCGGTGCATCTCCATTCAACGTTTCAGGTCCGATTTCAGCCTGAATTTTTGGCTGAATTCGGACCTAAAACGGACAAAATTATGCACAGGGCTCCTGTGCAAATTCGCACCAGAGCCGCAGCGGAGATATGTGAACCAGCTCCATAGAGAGCCGGTCAAAATCTCCTGTGAGAAACACGCATCCAATTCGCAAAAGCGTGAACCCAGCCTTAAATGAAGCTCTCCAGCAGCACGCTGTCACCTATGCAGAGGCTTTAAGCTTCACCCGATCTTCCTTCCGGGTTCACGGGCTGCGACTTAAATGGCTAAGCCGTGATGATATCACTCCTGCACATGCATGCTGGGGTCTTGGGTACGGAACACAGCTCTGAAGGAACAGCACAGGTATGCCTATCCTTTGGAGCGCATGCGCCGGTGACGTCACTGGCTTCTGTTCACTAGAATATCTCCTAAATGTGCACGTTTTGGAGATATTCATATTACCTACAGATAAGCTTTATTATAAAACAAAAATAAAGAGTTTACTACCACTTTAAAACTGGATTCACACTAGTGCAAACTTGATGCGAGGAAATTCGCATGACAGGAGATTCATATATCTCCATTGTGGCTGCGAACCGGCTTGCACAGGAGTCCTGTGCGTCTTTGGGTCCGTTTCAGGGCCAAATTCAGACAAAAAATTTGACCCCGATTCGTTCCTGAAACAGAGAACCGGGACGCACCGGACCCCTGTTGCGTGCTGCATCTGGCAGCAGTGTGAACCCAGACTGAAGGTTACAAAACCATTTGCAGAACTGAGCTGCCACTATTTTCCTTGACTTCAGCTTTAATCATAAGGAAAGCTACATTTATTAGTTGCCCTGTTGAATGTAATATGAATTTGCAACATTAGGCCATTCTTAAAGTGAAACTCCACTTCTGTTGAAAAAAATTCACCTCTGGGTGATCTATGTACATGCAGGGATTTTAACAAACTTTGTTGCAGATTCCTACCTTTTGTTATTCTGAAGAAATCACTGTTTGTTCCTCTGTGTCTCTGTGCTCAGTGAGTCTAATGGGAGTGGTTTCATAATTCTCAATCAGCTGCTGCAGAATCAGAGCTCTAATGAGGAAAACTGCAGATCTGCATCCCCTTAGATGTGATTTCCTATCGGGAGCATCTTACCAAAAATTACATTTTTGTTGCTGAGGATGCCAAAATGCTGACTTCTATGTTAGTGCAGACTTCTGGGAAAATCAGTGAGCCAATCACACAAGCAGGAAATGTTTGTGGGGGGCATTCTGTACACACTATGTACAGAACACCTTCAAGTAGCCACATTGCATTTTACAGAAATCGACAGCGGCTGCAGATTGAAAAGAAAAGGTAACTTTTAACATCATTCAATTACAATATGACTAGTGTCCCAATTGTATATGCTATATTTTTTTTTTCCATGAAAGTGGAGTTACCCTTTAAGTAGCTAAAGTATTTACATTGCACTAAGCTTTTCATTCACCTGCCAATGCACTTAATTTGCATTGTGCAGGTGCTAATATAAAGGAGAAGTAGTGATGAGTTAAGCACCAGTGGTTTTCCTTAAAACGGAGTTACGGCCACATTTTTTTTTCAGGTATCCGAGCATAATGCATTATATCATAAATAACGATTTTATGTTTGCTAGTGGATGTGGCTAATATATTTATTTTAGACTCACAACTTTTTAAATACTCTTCTGGCCATTGCCATGATGATTGTGGGCATGTGAAGCCCAATCGATACCTCTTCCGGGATTAGTGATGGTGAGGTGCATGCTGGGTAACCAGCATGCACCTCTCGATATCGCGCATGCGCGATTCTCTGGCAGCCGTAGCATCAATTGTTTCGAAAGTTGCCATAATGGGCGGCGACAGAAGCAAGGTCCTGCCCCGTTGTTATGGCAACCGCCATAAATCGCGTAATTTCCTGTCAGGAAATAATGTGATTTTTGATCACAGTACTGCCCACAGACTCCTGGGAAATGATGAAATTTCTCAGAAGCACAGGTGAGGGAGGAAGTGACAAGGAACGCAGCAGACCAGGAAGTGGCAGATTAGGAGCACTACATAGCAACAGGGCCTTTCTGGTAAGTATAAAAAAAAATACCCAAAATGTTTCTTTATAGGATTAAAAGGTCTGTGATTATGTAAAAACGTTTTTCAGGGTGGAACTCTGCTTTAACCACTTTTTAGACACATACATTTTTCAAGGTCTGTGCGACTGAAGTATAGCAAAGGTATGTCCTTTGCCCAAATATGATGCACTAAACCATGTTCCTCTAAAGCCAAGTTCACATATTCACGGTTCTGGGCGCAGAGATACTTAAACAGTATGGTGCTAAGGGCTCATTCACACCAGCTTTGGTCTCTAAAGAGTTATTCGCATTCAGGTTGCTCTTCAGAGAGCATTTGAAAATAAGTGAGGAGCCATTGTATCGCCTGCTCACCATCCGATTTAACCCCTTGAAGCCAGCATTAGTGCGCTGCAACTGTGTGCACTGGGGCACTTGCCATGACATGTGTACACCCCTGGGCACTGCCTCTGCAGCTAAAAAGGGAGCAGTTCAGGGGGCTATAAAAATGAAGCTCAACTGTGGAGTTTACCACCCCTCAACTGCCAGCGTGCACGAGTTCTTAAAGCGACTGTCTTTCATTGTTCTAAGGGTGTTCATAAATGGACTGAAAAGGAGTACTGATTGCAGTTTTTGACATGGCTATTGACAATCAGGTCATTTCTGACATTCAGCGGACTATCAAAAATGCCTCCACTGTATAAAAATAGTCATCATCCTTCACTCTTTCACACAGAAGAATAAATGAACAAACTATAGCGTGTGCATCACTTTCACTGTCAGGAACAAACAGATGGGTCCAACAGCTTCTTAGAAGATTATGAAATATAAGAGCAATAGGTAGGGCGACATCTGCCTCTCCAAGCCACCCTAAAAAATTACTTTTTTGTAATAAAAATTTTCACATCAAATTTGACTATTCATTCCCTGTAAAATCTAAGCTATATTCCATGATCACACCTACTTTGATTCTAGTCGTGTCACTTTCTTGGTGAAAAATTCATCCACACCTTCATCTACTCTAAGCATCAGGCCATTATGTTCTCCGTCTGCAGGTACCTCAGCCCCAGGTTGCTGGAAAATAAAAAAAGTTTTAACGGACATGAAAAGAAATCCTTTATAACTAACATTGATACAACCCCAATTTCACAAAAGTTGGGTCACTATGAAAAAAATACATAACAGAACGCATGTACCATTTTAGGATAAAAAGAAAGTAATTTTGAAACAGACGACAGCAACACATCTCAAATATGTTAGGACAGGGCCCTCTTTTACCATGGTGTAGCATTCCCTCTTCTAACAACACTCCGTAATCATCTGGGAACGGAAGAGACTAGTTGCTGGAATTTCGGGAGAGGAATGCTGTCCCATTCTTGCCAGATATATTATTCTAACTGCTCAACAGTCCTGGGTCTTCTGTCTTGCATTTTTCATTTCAAGATGCGCCAAATATTTTCAATTGGTGAAAGGTCTGGACTGCAGGCAGGCCAGTTAAGCACCTGGACACTTCTACTAGTAAGCCATGCTGTTGTCATAGATGCAATATGCAGTTTAGCATTGTCCTGCTGAAATATGCAAGGCCTTCTCTGAAAAAGATGTCATCTGAATATGAGCTTATGCTGCTCCAAAAACTAGATATATCTTTCCGCATTGATAATACCTTTCCAGATGTGCAAACACCTTCATACCATCAGAGGTACCAGCATTTAAACTGAGTGCTGATAACAAGCCAGAAGGTCCATCTCAAGTTCAGGGACGTGATGCCAACGATTGCCAAAAAATATTACATTTCAATTTTCAGTTTGACCACAGAACAGTTTTCCACTTTGCAACAGATCATTTTAAATGAGATTTGGCCTAAAGAAGATGGAGGTGTTTTTGGATCATGTTCAGATACGGCTTCTTCTTTGCATAGAGCATTAGCATTTTTGGATGGCATCGTGTACTCATTTTTGGAAGTACCCCTGAGTAGTAATGGGTGAACGGTGGTTGTTCTGCGAACACTGAATATGCGGTGTTCGGGGCAAATTCGAAAGCCGCCGGAACACTGTTAAAGTCTATGGGACCTTAACATGAAAAATCAAAAGTGCTCATTTTAAAGGCTTATATGCAAGTTATGGTCATAAAAAGTGTTTGGGGTCCCGGGTCCTGCCCCAGGGGACATGTATCAAGGCAAATTTTTTTTTAAAAACTGCCGTTTTTTTTTCGGGAGCAGTGATTTTTTTAATGCTTAAAGTGAAACAATAAAATGAAATATTCTTTTAAATATTGTGCCTGGGGGTGTCTATAGTATGCCTGTAAAGTAGCGCATTTTTCCCGTGTTTAAAACAGTACCACAGAAAAATGACATTTCTAAAGGAAAAATTGTCATTTAAAACTGATCTCGGCTGTAATGAATTGTAGGGTCTCGGTAATATAGATAAAACTCATTGAAAAAAAAAAAAAAAGAGCATGGGATCCCCTTCCCAGTCCATTACCAGGCCCTTTGGGTCTGGTATGAATATTAAGGGGAACCCCAAACCAAAATTAACAAAAAAAAAAAAAAATGTGAAGGGGTCCCCCTAAAATCCATACCAGACCCTTATCCCAGCACGCAATATGATATGGAAATTAAGAGGAACCCTGCGCCAAATTTTAAAAAAACATGGCGTAGGGGTCCCCCCCAAAATCCATAATCAGACCCTTATCCCAGCACGCAACCTGGCAGGCCGCAGGAAAAGAGGGGGGGACGAGAGAGCGTCCCCCCCCCCTGAACCATACCAGGCCACATGCCCTTAACATGGGGAGGGTGCATTGGGGTAGCCCCCCAAAGCACCTTGTCCACATGTTGATGGGGACAAGGGCCTCATCCCCACAACCTTTGCCCGGTGATTGTGAGGGTTTGCGGGCGGGGGGCTTATCGGAATCTGGAAGCCCCCTTTAACAAGGGGAGCCCTAGATCCTGGTCTTCCTTCTGTGTGACATGGTAACAGGGTACATATATCCCCCTACCATTTAAAAACAAGTGTCAAAATGTTAAAAATGACAAGACACAGCTTGGGGACAAGTCCTTTATTAAAAAATAAAAATGTCCCACGATGTCCATTCATCTTCTTCATGCCGTGATGGACCGAAAAAGGAAAAAAAATCCGCCACGATCCTCCTGTATGGAAGGCTCCCACCGCGTGACGCTTCTTCGCTGATGACAGTTCTTATATAACTCAGAGCGGGGCCATCGGTGATGTACCCGGGTGACCCCGCCCCCTCTGACGCCACGGGGACTTTCCCACGGCTTCCACGTGGTGTCAGAGGGGGGGCGGGGTAACCCATTTACATAACCGGGTGGCCCCCGCCCCCTCTGATGCCACCGGGAAGCCGTGGGACGATCCCCATGGCGTCAGAGGGGGCGGGGTCAACTGTCATCAGCGAAGAAGCATCACATGGCGGGAGCCTTCCATAGAGGAGGATCGGTGGCAATTTTTTTTTCTTTTTCGGTCCGTCACAGCGTGAAGAAGATGAATGGACATTGTGGGAGGTTTTTTTTCTATTTTTTAATAAAGGACTTGTCCCCAAGCTGTGTCTTGTCGTTTTTAACATTTTGACACTTTTTTTGTGTAATGGTAGAGGTACATTTGTACCCCGTTACCATTTCAAACAGGGGGGAGGCTGGGATCTGGGGGTCCCCTTGTTAAAGGGGTCTTCCAGATTCCGATAAGCCCCTCCGCCTGCAGACTCCAACAACCACCGGGCAAGGGTTGTGGAGATGAGGCCCTTGTCCCCATCAACATGGGGACAAGGTGCTTTGGGGGGCTACCCCAAAGCACCCTCCCCATGTTGAGGGCATGTGACCTGGTATGGTTCAGGAGGGGGGGCGCTCTCTCTTCCCCCTCTTTTCCTGCGGCCTGCCAGGTTGCGTGCTCGGATAAGGGTCTGGTATGGATTTTGGGGGGGACCCCTACGCCATTTAAAAAAAAAATTTGGCGCAGGGTTCCCCTTAAAATACCCCCCCAAAAAATTGGTGCAGACCCGAAGGGCCTGGTATGGATTTTAAGGGGATCCCTACACAATTTTTTTTTTATTTTGGTTCGGGGTTCCCCTTAATATTTATACCAGACCCAAAGGGCCTGGTAATGGACTGGGGGGGGGGATCCCATGCTCTTTTTTCAATGGGTTTTATCTATATTGCCGAGACCCGACAATTCATTACAGCTGTGATCAGTTTTAAATGACAATTTTTCCTTTAGAAATGTCATTTTGCTGTGGTAATGTTCTAAAACACAGGAAAAATGCGCCACTTTACAGGCATAATATAGACACCCCCATATTTGAAGGAATATTTTATTTTTATTGTTTCACTTCAAGCATTAAAAAAAAAAAAAAATCACTGCTCCCGAAAAAAACGTCAGTTTTTAATTTTTTTTTTTGCATTGATACATGTCCCCTGGGGCAGGACCCGGGTCCCCAAACACTTTTTATGACAATAACTTGCATATAAGCCTTTAAAATGAGGACTTCTGATTATTCATGTTCGTGTCCGATAAACATTAACGGTGTTCGTGTGTTCTGCAGAATTTTTTGCCTGTTCGTATGTTCTGGTGTGAACCGAACCGGGGGGGGGGGGGGGGGATGGGGTTCGGCTCATCCCCACCCCGAGCCCAGTGATGTCCATCATAGAATCATGCCTGTTTTTAATGCAGTGCTGTCTGAGGGCTGGAAGATCACAGGCATCCAATATTGGCCTTGTTGCTTTTGCACAGTGTTTTCTCCAGATTCTCTGTCCATCTTTACTCTGGTGAACCTCTGCCCATCTTAACTTCTGACACAATGATTCTTTAAGATGCTCTTTTTATATCCAATAATGTTAATGTTACTGACCTGTTGCCAATTAATCTAATTCGTTGCAAAATGTTCTTCCAGCTCCTCCTTGTTAGTACCATTTACTTTTTCTGTTTGTTGCACTGTTCCAACATTTTTTGGGACGCATTGCTGTTATCATTTTAAAAATTACTTTACTTTTTTTCCTTAAAATGGTACATTGTCTCAGTTTATATTTTCTATTGAGGTGTGTGTGTGTGTGTATGTATGTATGTGTATATATATATATATATATATATATATATATATATATACATATATACATATATACATACACACACATACACACACACACATACATGCACTGTATATATTCTGCAGAATCAGCTATCATAGAACCAGCATATATAGCAAATAGATGGACTCGGATCAATAAATATTTATGTAATGCACATGAACCATGTATTCATTTAGTTGCAGGCACTGGAGTATTTTCACTGCTAGTGAAGTAAAGCGCTCTTGTTCAGCACCATAATGTAAATCCATGTAAGCTAATGGCTAAAACATAAATGTCTGTAAAATGCCAACCTAAACAAAACAGGAAATTGCACTGCTTTTAAAATGAAACATGTTTTATATATAGTAACTGCACAGGATCAAGGGAAGAGAATACACAAGCTAAGTAATACAAAGTACAAGTGTAGCGATAGCTCCCCCAACCAGGCTGATAGTTGTCATCTTAAGATTCTTAATGGTTTCTTTGTCCAATGTTAATTTTTTTTGGGACTCACAAATTAGTTAAATCAAACGTATGTATTAAATGCTATACAACAACATGACTAGCTAATATATTCTACACTCACTAAGTGGTGGACAATTAGATTTTCTGCACCAAAATGACACTTTATTTGGAAATCTAAGAGCATCATGGTAATAACAAGCAAAGCATGCTGTAGGGCAATTCTTAAATCCTATTTTTTAAGTTGTCTCTAGGTAATGACTGTGTTAAAGTATGTCTAAAGATCTGAATCCCAAGCACTCTTTTTGGAATCATCTAGCCCCTGAAGCTGGAAGATATGTAATACAGATTTTACCAGGCCTGCCAATACATAGTTAGGATCTTTTGATTGGTAGCCACCCTTTACTTTTGAAGAGTACATAAAGCACACATGCTCATGTACTTAGTGACAGATCCATTATAATGCTAAGAGCATTTTCTTCCACAAAGGAAGACATGCATATCAGCCTTACGGGGGATGATCAACTTCACTGAAGCATAACTCAGCTTGTCTGGCAGTCTCTGAAACTGTACAACAGGATTAACTAAGCAACAGGGAAAACTAGGCAACAGGTTTCAGTAATGGATATTTTGTTTTTAGCCAATGAGCCATTTCAAATTTTTGGTGCCGACTGCCAGAGGATAAATTCCAGTCATTTTATAGGTGCTAGCCTGAACTGACCCACCAAAACATAACACAACACACACATTGACCTTTGGAATTTGAAATATAGCCACATTTCTGAGGCCTGCTTCCTGCCTAGAAATTCTATCTTCATGCCAAACCACGCCTACATCCAGCGCCAGACCGCTTGGGTAACAAAGTACAGGCTCTAGAGTGCTAGTCTTTCTCTGACTGCCTACAAATGCACTTGCGGATTAAAGAGTTACTTCAGACTAGGCTTCTATTGCGATAGTACACCTCAAAAGAAAGCCAATGACTACTGCAGGAGTTCTCAACCTTGCTCATGTTGAGGTCCATGTACCATTTTATGAGACTGCACAGTGGATCTAAAACATACAATAGAACAATAGCAAATCGAGGAGACCCAAACATGTCACCAAATATTTAAAATTAGCATGTCCCTGTAACTTAGAAAAGACTATGGGGCAGCCTGTTTCTGCCATTTTCTGGGAGTGTCACATGCCTGTGTCCCACCTTGTGCTGGTTCCATCCTCTGATCCCTACATCACTGTGGGGTATTGCAGGAATGTAGGTGTTGGAGAAAGGAACCAGCACACAGTGGAGAACAACAGGCTTCTGACACTCCTGGAAGTGTTGAATGCAGAAGGTGCTTTCGAAGGCTGCAGCACTGTAATGGAAGAGGAGGAAGGAGAAATGGCCCACTTAAGAGATATATGCTTTTAAATCTTCAGAGTCCAGACTGGGCCTCTTTAATGTAATTTCTTACAGTCTACAGACGCCAAAAATGTAACACATAACTGTGTACATGTATTAACACACTAATATGCTTGACATGCATTCTTATATATGTACACAATATAAAAAAGGAACAATATTGAATTGCTGATACAATCAATCCAGGAAGTAAAGTACACATGATAAAGTTACTTTTCAAAAAATGTGATTGCTATAGTGTACATGTTTGTTTTTAAGTTCTGAACATGACAATGCGCATAAGCTGCAATACTTTAGCAAGTTTTACATAATTTATGTGATTGCGTTGAATATTCCAATATATATGTCATATTCTGAAAAAAAATCATAAATAATTAGGTCTCATCTATAAAAAACAAAGCTGGAGCATTGATAATATGAACAATGGGCATGACCAGCTGTATAAACATAATCATCAGTGATTACGGTTATAAAATTTGGCAAAAAAGGAATGTTCCGCCATATGCCATCACTTTCTTCCTATTTACGCCTCTAGATTTTGATTCCCTGTTTGTGGCTATGACTCCTGTGCTGTCAGCAGGAAGATTCATTTATGCTGTGTTCTACCATTGAGGTTGAGAGCTGTTTGGATGCTCAGGCTGGGAAGAACTTAAATGTAATAGTTGAAGTGGCCAGCGAATTCTCAGCCAGCAACAAATACAAGGTGAACACAACTGGGCACAAAACTCCTTGTCAGCTCTCTGCAAAATCCTAATGACAAATCCTCCTGAGAGGTTAGTTTAGGAGAGGTAGACATCACATTTTACAGAAATATTATAGCAAACACATATCTTTAATCTGATTACTATATATTATACCATAAAGAAAAATTCAGTGAAATGTAAGTAACCTATAAAATACATTTTTGGACTGTAGGATGAATGACAGGAGAACACCCTAACCTGGGGTGTTGGAAGAAATATGCTTTTGCAACTGTGAGTGTTCATTCTTCATGACCAACAATTCTAGTAAAATATAAATAAAATAGTAAAACTGAAATAATTAAAATGTAGAGGTCCAAAGTTTGCCATAATGCCACAGGAAGGGAGCTGTACACCTGGCCAGGCTATCCACTTAGACAAGCCTTCTTCCCATGCACTGGATTTTTAAAGACCAACACCTTGTTTATATAGTATGTAATTGCTTTGATATGTTTTTCACATAAATACTTACAGTGGCTTTGCTGGGTTGCTGCTTCTTCATTCTTTTTGGTCGTAATTTGGTAAAGTGTTCAAGCTTTTTTGCTTCTTCTGATGGCAGTTCCGCAATGACACTGGAAGTTCTCTTCTCATGTTTAATGGAGGGGTATGGAGGGTCCTCAAAATGTATTGGGACATCCTCAAGTGCTTTGTCTAGATCAAACTCCATTTCTTACAAAAGAAAAAAATGACAACACACAGTCAATGCCAATTCTGTCTGCCATAATTTAAAAGCAAATCAGGTTATCTGCAATTGCAGTTCTTACAGGTCATATTTTGCAACAGACAGCGCTTGCAGTGTCTTTTTAGCAAGTACTACCATAGAGATTATTCTACTGAATAATAAAGTAGTCACTCAATTTACTCACCAAATGCTTTGGACACCGGACGCAGCATTCTGCTGTGTATACTCTTTCGCTTGGACTTGGGAGTCATCTGTAATTGTATAAAAATTTTCCCTTAAAACGAATACATGTGGTTAACACCAATATCAAGCATACATTACTCAAATACAAAATAAAATCAATAAAGACAAATGTTTTTTTTCCAAGATATACTGTACTTAACACTTACAAAGTGTCTTCAACCACTCAATAAAAAAAAAAAAAAAAAAAAATGTATGTATATATATATATATATATATATATATCAATCATACATATACACACGCAAATATATGTACAACATACAGTATCTTACAACAGTGAGTACACCCCTCACATTTTTGTAAATATTTTATTATATGTATATATTTATTTCATGTGACAACACTGAAGAAATGACACTTTGCAGTAGTGAGTGTGCAGCGTGTACAGTATAACAGTGTAAATTTGCTGTCCCCTCAAAATAACTTAACACACAGCCATTAATGTCTAAGCCGCTGGCAACAAAGGTCAGTGCACCCATAAAAGAAAATGTCCAAATTGGCTCCAAAGTGTCAATATTTTGTGTGGCCACCATTTTCCAGCACTGCCTTAATCCTCTTGGGCATGGAATTCACCAGAGCTTCACAGGTTGCCACTAGAGTCCTCCTCCACTCCTCCATGATGACATCACAGAGCTGGTGGATATTACAGACCTTGAGCTCCTCCACCTTCCATTTGAGGATGCCCTACAGATGCAAGGGGGCAATTTTCCCATATCCTCTAATGTAAGGGGTCATTCTACACAGACAACTAATGTTAATAGGATGCCTCAATTTTTACCTTACGCTTCTTTTTTCAGCAGTTATTATTCATTACAAGAATGTTATGGAAAATTTTGTAGGTGGTTGGTAACAAGGTTGTCTGCCCTGACTGTAACATACACAATGCAGTGCTTTTTTTTAATTAAAATAGGTCTTCATTGTATTGATTACATTAAATGTATCATGAGCTGTAAAGTATAATGCTTTATAGCAGGGGTTGTCTAAGACCTGGGAATGATTTCAAGGGTTCCTCAGGTAAAAAAAAAAAAAAGGTTGATAAAGGCTGGCCTGGCGTCAAACTTTGCATTCTCATGAGATGCAAATGGTAGATACCTTAATCCTCTGCTAATAGGTCCCTTTTAAAATATACTTGCCAGAGCTCAGAGATAGGTTGGAACCATAGCAGACCTAAGAGGTCTGTGTTGCTGCACAATACAGTGAGTTACAGATTGCTGAATTAACTTCTTTCAAAGGTTTGACAGCAAAAATAACAGCACAGTTACTTATCACACAAGTAGGATTTATTTTTTATTACTGTTTAGTCTGCTTAAACCATTTTCTCCAAACATGAAGCTTTTGTCATACTCAAAGTGTGGCCTCCTCAGAAAAAACTACAGGTATATAACTGGATTTGTTTTTGTTTTGATGATAAAGTCTCTTTGGACTGACTCTGTTATTTCTGCCTACCATCTAATTGTGAATTCCCGCTATAAATAGGAATACTGCTTTAAAATTTAAATCCTTGGAAAGCCCCAGAAATCATGTTCCACAAAATAGATCCATTATCTGTTTATGGAAGCAAAACAGGGATAAAATGGAGAACACTTTAGGCTGCATTCACATGCATATATCCTACGTGCTGCAATATTGGTGTAGTCTCCAGGAAAACACACCTTTATTATGGCAAGCATGTATAAGAGATTGGGAATCCTACATTGATCCTATATCCAGCCATTTTTCCCAAAATATGGAGTTCCAATCATAATTATCATGTGCTGCACAAACCTAGTGCATGTTTGTAAAATTAAGAATTTTGGTTTCATGTCTGCCCACAATACCCTGCAGGTTTTTTGCATTACTATTACAATCGAATGAAACGCTATTGGTCAGACATCATTTTGGCCCTGAGTGAGTTAAGTAAATAGAAAAATTAGCAATGTATTGTTTATTTCACCTTTATATTTACAACTTTTTTAAAATAATGCAGAAAGTGTAGCACTGATAATTATTAAGTGTAAGCAAAGGTGCTAGCTAACCCCTAATTCAGAGAACTGTAGAAGGACTTTGCAATCACCGATGAGTCAGATATTTAGGGAGAGATAAATAAAGCATGAAAGTAAAAGGACATAGAAAAAGGAAGAGAAAAGAAAGGTACTTACACTTCTACAGCAGAGAGTCTCCAAGCAGCAAAAAGAAAGAGGACAGAGTATGAATAAAAAAAGAAAACGAGAAAAAAAAGCTAACACATTTCTAAGAAATGAAAGTTGGTAAAAATAGGTTACAGCAAAGTAAACAGAAGAACTGGTCAAGTTAGAGAAAGAAGAGGAAAGACAGTAATAGACTCTTCTGCTCATCGCAATTTAATTAGCAAATTCCTCTAGCCATAACAAGTAAAAATACCTGCTCTAACCCAGTTGTCTAGCCATTACAATTTGGCCCTTGTCAAAGTTGCTCAAATCCTTAGGCTTGCCCATTTTTTTCAGCTTTCAGCACATCAACTTTAGGGACAATATGTCACTTGCTGCCGAATATACCCACTTTCAGATGCCATTGTAATGAGCTAATCATTGTTAATCATTTTACCGGTAAGTGGTCATGATGCTGTGGCCGATAATAAATATATATATGTTGCAGTTCAGTGAGTAAAATATGTATTTGATCCCCAAGCAAAACATGACTTCATACTTGGTGGAAAAACCCTTGTTGGCAAGCACAGAGGCAAGACGTTTCTTGTAGTTGGTTCCGCCCTCACAGCTGGGCCTCTTCAATGTCGGAGGTGCGGCGGCGGGGAGCAGAGATGACATCTCTCACCGCCCGCCCTGCATCACTGCTCTTCTGCCCTCAACGTGCCTGCCTCTGTGTTAAATGGACCCGTGCTGCACCAATACAGTGACAAGCCATATCTGGCGGCCCTGGCAGGCGACATGGCAAGTGACAAGATGCATCTGATGGCAGGCGACGTGGCAAGTGAAAAGCTGCATCTGGTGGCAGGCTACCTGGCAAGTGACAAGCTGCATCTGGTGGCAGGTGACAAATCACATTTGGTGGCAGGAGGGGTGAAGACAAGCTGCATCTGGTGGCAGGTGACACACTCAGGGCTCCCACTGATTCTGCATTATGGTTTAACTATTTTATATTCCAATGTAATAATAGAAATAATGTGCTTCAATCAGCCTGACACCACATAAGCCAAGGTGCCATGATGATTGAAGCGCCAGCACCAGCCATTGCCCCAACAAATCGCTACATCCCCCCCCCCCCCCCGGCCTTGGCACAATTTTCTTCCACACAGCCGGTCCACAGTGTCAAAGGTTGGGGACCACTATTCTATAGGATTAAGGTCTGGAGACTGGGCCACTCTATGACCTTGATGTGCTTATTCTTGAGCCACTCCTTTGTTGCCTTGGCATTATGTTTGCTGGAAGACCCATCCACGACCCATCTTCAGTTTTCTGGCTGATGGAAGAAGGTTCTCATCCAAGATTTTACAATACATGGCCCCGTCCATTGGCCCCTCAATGCGAAAAAAAGTTGGCCTGTACCTTTAGCAGAGAAACAGCCCCAAAGCATCATGTTTCCACCTCCGTGCTTGACTGTAAGGATTGTGTGCTTAGAGTCATAGGCAGCATTTTTCTTCCTCCAGACACGGCGAGTCGAGTTAATGCCAAAGAGCTCAATTTTGATCTCATCTGCCCAAAACACTTTCTCCCAGTCAGTCTCTGAATCATTTATATGTTCATTGGCATGACTGTTCATGTGCCTTCTTGAAGAGGGGGACTCTCCGTGTTTGGATGAAGAAAAATGCTAACAAGTGTGAAAAATAGGCTTGGTCCTTTAAGTGGTTAAATCCAATTAAATGTCTCTATCTTGGTATGATTTAATTGCATTACTAAATTGTAAGTTTGGTAAAATGTACTGAAAATGTATTACCGTATATACTCGAGTATAAGTCGTTCCGAGTATAAGTCGAGGCCCTAATTTACCACAAAAAAATGGGAAAAACTTATTGACCCGAGTATAAGACTGTAAGTGGAAAAGAGGGTCAACAATGCCCTTTTGCAGCCTCACTGTGCCCATTTGCAGCCATAGGTCCCCCGAACTTCAAACTCGGTAGTTAAGGGTTCCTAGATGCCCCCTAGCTGCAGCCAAAATTTGGGGTCTCTGAACCCAAAGGGTCCCAAAATGACATTGCTGCAGATGGACACAGTTGACCAAATTTGGGGCCCCGTATCTTGGGGCCACTTAGTGCTAAGAACCCCAAATTTGGTGTCCAAACCCAGTGGAACTAGCACCATAAAATATCAAAAGCTGGGTTTTCTAGCACCAAGTGGCCCAGAGATACAGAGCCCCAAAAATTGGTTAAGAAAATGTCAAGCACTTTTCTGTAGCAGAGAATGACATTTTCCGAACCGGGTTTGGGGCCCCGTATCTCAGGGCCACTTGATGCTAGGAACTCCATCTTTGGATATGTTGTGGTACCAGTTCCACTAGGTTTGCACACCAAATTTGGGGTTCCTTGCACTAAGTGGCCCTGAGATACTGGACCACAAAGTTGGTTCAGAAAATGTCAAGCAGTTTTCTGCAGCAGAGAATGACATTTTCCAAATCGATTTTGGGGCCCCATATCTTGGGGTCACTTAGTGCTAGGAACTCCATCTTTGGATATGTTGTGGGACCAGTTTCTCTGGGTTTGCACACCAAATTTGGCATTCCTAGCACTAAGTGGCCCTGAGATACTGGACCACAAAGTCGGTTCAGAAAATGTCAAGCACTTTTCTGCAGCAGAGGAACTCCATCTTTGGATATGTTGTGGTACCAGTTCCATTGGGTTTGCACACCAAATTTGGGGTTCTTAGCACTAAGGGCCCCAAAGTCGGTTTGGAAAATGAAATTTTTTTCTGCAGAAAAGTGCTTGACTCGAGTATAAGTCGAGGGGGGCACTTTCAGCACAAAAAAATGTGCTGAAAAACTCGACATATACTCGAGTATATATGGTAATAATTCTAGATGATTAAAATGAAATTACAAAAATTTGGAACAAATCACCCAAAAATTACCTAAAAAATGAAAAAAAATGGCCTAATAAAATAGAATATGAAACAACTGCAAGCAAGTTACACTTTCCAAAGACAGTGATAAGATGCCTATTAAAATTTGTTGGCAGTTCCATAATGCATTTTTTTCAAATTTTCTTTTATTTTTACAATATTGATGCTTTACTACTGATTAAAGTCTGAATGAAGCTTCTTTTCTAACATTGCATAAAGACAAGCTCAGCTTTACTATGCTTACATGGGTCCACTGAGGATTCAGAATATCCTTTGTATTATACACCAGTGTCTAGGAAATATACATACTACCAGTAGTCATTGACTGGGAACAAGGGCACAGACTGTATATATTTTCAATAAAAATGGAGATCGTACAATAAGTTTTCCACCTTCCACAAGACATGCATTTGTATTTACCAGTGGAAAACAAGTAATAAAATATTTAGAATATATTGTGGCTATTGAGAACTTGTACTCCATTGCAACTGCAGTTTACAATTTTCCGTGGAAGCAAAAGAGAATGCTAAATGCATGCTCCATTGGATGTATGTAGTCCCTAAGCTGACGACATGTATAAAATACCCCAAGTTAGGGATAAGCAAAATATTATGCAATAGGTTTCACAGGCAAAACAATACATATTATTCTGACATTTGGCCTATGCATGGGTGAGCTTAATTTACCATAACAATTTAGGAATAGTAAGATTTTGTTATGACAAAAACAGTATACAGATCTGTTAGTACTAGTTCATACAAAACAGTGGCATTTTTTATGGTGCATAACTCCCATTAGATCAGAAAGGGTTACCTTTTGTTCTCCTGTCCATGTACATTTAACCAAGGTTTGTTGTCCACAAGGATTAGGTGAAAGTGATGCATTTATTATGTGCCGTCTTCTCAATGGCATGTGTAACAAGGGAGCTGCTGATCTAAGGGCTTAATGAAGTGAAAAAGTTCATGAGCCCCGAGGCTGTGCCACTGGCGCTATGATAGCCTTTCATGAATCTAGATGGCTAGAGGACAGGCCCCTCAGATTCACTTATAATAAGCTAAGCATGACAATAGTATGCTGCCTGGAATGTGGGGATGCAAGATCAAATCCAAATCAAATTTCTTTAAAAAAACCCAAAACAAAAGGGATTTTTGTAAGAGAGAAACACAAAATGTAGTTTTATAAAAACAGGTTGGTCTTGCACCTGAATTGTAGGATTTGTAAAACTATAATGTTAAACTTTAAAAGCATGCACCGCCCATTCATGACACATTTAATGAAGATCTTTGGCAAAACCAGGACTGCAATTTAAAGATGTACAGTGGCAGAATCCAATGCTGATATTCATGAACCAATTCATTAACCAATTTACTTGCTGGAAGAAAAGTAATCACCCTGTTTATGCATTTAGAGCATAAAATGTACGGCTCTCTGCGGACTTGATATTCTTGATGCAAGAAAGTACTAGTGCATTACAGTACTTTACTTACACAGTTCAAAACCTTCACAGATAGTAATGACTTTATCTGATTATTTTATGAAACTGGAAAGATAGTGCTGGACCTGTAGGGTTATCATGCTGGTACTGTTATTGGTATTGATGTTGGTGTAAACTATCTGGTTCCCGGGCAGGCAACATCTACATCTCAGAAGATCTCCAGATTCTCCTTGACTGGTAGTGCAGCATTTTATCTGATTGTCTGGTCTGGAGTATCAGTATTGTTTATCAGATCATCATAAAATTAATTTGTAAGTCCTTTAGGCAGCCCATACATTATTCATTTTTTTTCATTCAATGACCCAATTTCCCCATCCCCAGCTTAGTACACCTCTATCCGCGTTTGCCATTGCTGAGATACTTGTGTGAAACAGTGGGGGCCCACTACCCACCCTATCAGTCCAATCCAGGGCATAGGGTGCTCTCTCATTACGCGGCTGCTGTCGTTGACCACACAGTGGGACTGTCCTGCTGACTGTGATCTTGGTAGGCGAGTCTCACTACACCTGCCATTCCCTTGTTGTCACAAATGATATTTTGTGCTGTATATATCCCTTATCACATGCTATGACGAATATGTCTTCTTTCTAGAATACTGTGATCCATTTGTAACAGTGCCCCTGATGAAGGGACGCACTTTGTCATGAAACCATGGAAGGGAATCTAGCACAGTCATTTATACCTCCTTTTAACTTCTATTGGTGATGTTATACACCTTTTTTTATGTTTTCTTAATAAAATTTATATTTTCTTATTAAATAAATTAATAAAAGTCCCAATAGTACCGGGGGGTACGCTTTGTTCAATTTCCCCATCCACACACTTGATGTGGATGGGGAAATTCTTCACGCTGCGTTATTGTATTCTGACAGTCGAGCGACATCAGATTACTCTGATCAGCGTTGCTCACTATAGCCGGCAGCATTGATTGATCAGGAAAAACCTGACAGGGTGGCTGCACAGAAGTCAATCGGTAGATTGAACATTGATCAAAATTTTTCTGGTCCCTGTTGAACCAGCCGAATTTCGATACATGCATGGCTGGCTTTACAACTAATTTATCTTATTTGCTCCCTTTTGGACTGTTAAATATACCCACTGAAAGTTCCTTGTTAGAAGTACGGTAAGTGAAAAAATCACCTCTTGATTCTGCCAGAAATCGTCTGAAATAATAACTTTCTGTGCTCTCTGCTAACAGTTAGCATTGTTGCCAGCTATCTCTGCAGACTATGGAACACCCCCCATGTTATGGAAAAGAGAAGAGGTTAGAGGTTTTGTTTTCCTGTCCCAGAGTGAGAACACTGCTCCTCCATAAATATGGGGATAAATATGGAAACACTACATGATTTGCAGGTGTGAAAGTGATGGTATATTTTGCGTTGAAAGGGGAAGTGATATAACATTCTTTTGCTGCTGTGTGATGAGACAGCTGACTAATAGGTGGGAAGCCTCACTTTCGTCATTCACTGCATGTGCTGCTAGTGACACGGAGCAATGTCAGAGCTTACTGAGTTTCAGAGAGGGCAAATTGTTGGTGCCCGCTTAGCTTGTGCCTCTGTGACTGATGTTACCAATTTATTTACGGTGTCGCGAGGTACGGTATCAAAGGCAATTATGGCATAAACAGTTTGCTGGAAAACGTCATCTGATAAGCATAAGTGTGGTCGACATGGTCAGCTGACCAAAAGAGACAAAAGGACATTGTGCAGGATTGTGACCGGGAATAAGAAAACAACTGCTGCAAAAGTGACCGCAGAGCTCAATCTCAGTCTTCCAAAGCCCATGTCCACAAAAACTGTGTGGAGGGAAATTCATAAGCAAAATATTATGGGCGAGCTGCAATAGCCAAACCACTAGTGACCGATATTAATGCTCAGAAGAGGAGAGTGTGGTGCAACACTCATAAATCTTGGACTATCGATCAAAGCTTACGACCAGGACTGTCTTGTGCCAATGATAAAACATGGTGGTGGTGCAATCATGGTTTCTGCAGGCCCCATCATCACCTTGAAGGGTAGAGTCACTGCCAGCGACTATGCAAAATTTCTGGCTAGCCATGTGTACCCCATGGTGCAGACAATGTTTCCCCAAAGATAGCGCCATTTACCAATTCACACAGCTGGTATTGTTATTTCATTGTTAGAAAAGCATGGAGACAAAGTCTGGCATATTTCCTGAGTGCCACAGTCGCTGGACCTCAATATCAGAGCCACCATTATCAATTTTGGAGAACAAGGTTCTCTGCGAGAACCAGAATGATTTTTGCATCAAGAGTGGTATCAGATTCCATTAATATGGGTTATGCAGCAGATCGTTATTGGATGGTAACCAACTAAAGATTACTTCGCATTGCCCAGAGCTCCTCACTCCAATACTAGACTCAGAATTGCGATAGAGGCCGATAGCCAAAATGACGTCAGGGACGAGCGACGCATCGGAGAGGACGGAGGAGCTGTGGCCATCTCAGTGGTAGGAAGCGCTGGTCGCTTTCCTCATTCGCTTTTAACTTATTGCTCATGTGTGAGTTTTTATTTGTGAGTTGGTGCTTAATAAATTTACTGCTATTTTGGAATGTCTGCGTAATGAGTTTATCTTTTCTCATTCACATGTATATCCAATATCTTGCTGCAACTCTGGAGTATATCCTTTGGTTTAACCATCTTGGCTATAAGCCTCTATCGCAATTCTGAGTCTAGTATTGGAGTGAGGAGCTCTGGGCAATGACAAGTACTCTTTCGTTGGTTACCATCCAATAACGTTATGCTGTATAACCCACTTTCTGACGGTAAGGGTCAATGTGTTTGGGTGATGGTGATGGGCTCTTTCTCATCTACAGAGATTCACTATGAACTGATTTTGATTGCCTTAAAACTTGGAATCTTTTTGGTTTATGGACTTTTTGAATATTTTTTTATAGCGCTACACCTATATCCCACATATCTTGTATTGTACCCAACTATATTGTGTAAGTTGCTTATCTTTATTGTTTTTATTGTAGCGCAACAAATCAAATCTATATATATTTAATCCAAGACTTATATTTATCAATTCTCAGGGGAATTCAGGCCGTCTTGAATGTCAAAAGTGGTCCAGGAGGAGGAGGACTGTCACTGGCCACTGCTAAAGCCAATTGCAGTCCTGCTAGCCCCATCCACCATCTGGAGGAAGATTACTCACTTGGTTGCCACTACCAATCTCAGAAAGAAGGGATTTCACTGTGATTGAGAAAACCACAATCAGGTGACAGTTTGTGGAACTTGTTGAAATTATTCCTGAACCTTTGCGTCACTTATTACTGAACCCCTGCCCTGGTGGAGCAGATGTGCAGGGGGTTACAGTGGTGGGGCAGATGTGCAGGGGGTTACAGTGGTGGGGCAGAAGTGCAGGGGGTTACAGTGGTGGGGCAGAAGTGAAGAGGGTTACGGTGCTGGGGCAGATGCGCAGGGGGGTACAATGGTGAAACAGATTTGCAGAAGGGACAGTGATCTGAGGTGTGGAGTTGAATGAATTGGGACTGATCTGAGGCGTGAGTGCAGGATGTTAATTTCTCACTACTACTCAAGTAGTTTACAGCATTTACTTTAAAAAATCAAAAATCCCTTTTGTGACAGAGTGTGAAGTTGGCATTTTTTTTTGTTATAAAATCGGCACGCTCAATTTCTTTAAAAACATTTTTCGCCACACTGTGCTCAAAAGGTTGCCTACCCCTGCTCTATAGACTAAATATTTTTTTCTATCCATTGGAATTAAAGATGTTCTTCATGAAAAAAGTATGTAAAACACAGTACAGTTCAGCTTATTGTACTATGATGGCTTTGTTAGTTTTCACACTTTGTACTGCCTTCAGTAATGCACTTGTTCACTGGAGAATTTTGCTGCAAAACCAGACGGCATGCTATTTTCCCACTGGATTTGCACAGAAAGTCTACTAGGTAAGGCGTCTTTTACCCTTTCATCATTTAAAAAACAGAGGCATATTTTTTATTTGTCTCTCTTTATATTGTTATTTTGAAGCACATAGATCAAATCTCAACATGGGCACACTTTATTTGCTGGGGTTATCAACACAAATAGCAGAAATAACCTCTACTGTATTTTCTTTTTTTTTTTTCAAATATAAATGTTATTGTTTTTAGAGAAAAGTTTATTGCACGGTGCAGAAAGGTAGCTGGAGTGTATACGGTGGCCAGTGTCACCCTTAATAAACACATAGCGGCCTTCAGTGTCCAGAGTATCGTTACATGTCCAAGGTACTTTACCAAAAGGAGTATAGACACTCCTTTGGATTTAGCTGCTACATTGGTGGCATGGTAAGACAAGGGGAAGTATTGATTTCTAAGGCATGGAGGATTTCCCGTTCTGAAGTGTGTTTCCTATATAAATGCCACATCAGCGTGGGCTCTTTTAAGATCATTCGATAGCATACGTTTTTTCCGGTACATTTCTACTGTATTTTCTGAGTTCAGTTGACAAGGAAAGCTCATACATAATACATCATTTATCCTGTTCTGTCTGAATAATCCATTAGGTTTGGCCATTCCCCTCCTCTCATCTTATTCTTCTGTTATGGCTCTTTTACATGTTAAGACATATAAAACTTTAGGCACCAATGCTTGCCATCATGCCAATATTTTATAAAAGACAAGAAAATACGAATTTAATGTAAATCAGTGCTTACAATAATATGGGGCTACCATTACTGATCATAACTATAAAACGCTAGTTGTCCAGCAGTCATGTTAATCCACTGATTTTAATAATTAGGACTCTATCAATGTTTTCATCCAAGATTCACACATTATTGAACTGGATTAAATTGGAAAAAATGTTTGAATCTTGGGTGAAAGTTGTGTGAAAACAATAATAAATAGACCCCTTCTACATGGAATATAGTTACATAGTTGGTAAGGTTGAATAAAGACACCAGTTTATCCAGTTCAAACTGTGAGCATGGGTGCGTTCGTGAATTTAAATCCTCTTGATACCCTGACCTAGAACATGCATGCAGTAAGAGAAGTCAGAACTCCAAAACTGTATAATTATTCTGGGTCATTGACTTTGAAAGCGTTGAGGTAATCTAGATGAGCATTCAACCAGGCAACTAGCAATTTCTGAAACTGGTCAGCAATGGAAGCCTATTTTTTTTTTTTTATTACAGGCTTGCTTTCAAGCATTTAAAATGTTCCCTACAAAACCAGCCACTTATACAAACAAAAGTGGTCACTAGTGTCAGAAAATATCACTCACCATGCAAGTGTCTAAATCCTCCAGGCGCTCTATTTCTGTGAGGTCCTCAATAGTAATGGTAGAACGCTTGGTGGGTTTCTCCTCCAAAGTCTCGATCTCGAGAGACTCTTGATGTGGAAGAGGCTTTCCACGCTGAGTGAGATGTTCAGCCTGAAAGTGAGTTGAAATTACTTAATACTCTGCATACGCAGTAAATTAGGCTGAACTACAAAACATACTAATGACAGCAAACAGAACATCTACAGTGGGGACAGAAAGTATTCAGACCTCCTTAAATTTTTCACTGTTTGTTATATTGCAGCCATTTGCTAAAATCATTTAAGTTCATTTTTTTTTCTCATTAATGTACACACAGCAACCCATATTGACCGAAAAACAGAATTGTTGACATTTGTGCAGATTTATTAAAAAAGAAAAAAACTGAAAAATAACACATGGTCCTAAGTATTCAGACCCTTTGCTGTGACACTCATATATTCAAGGTGCTGTCCATTTCTTCTGATCATCCTTGAGATGGTTCTACACCTTCATTTGAGTCCAGCTGTGTTTGATTATACTGATTGGACTTGATTAGGAAAGCCACACACCTGTCCATATAAGACCTTACAGCTCACAGTGCATGTCAGAGCAAATGAGAATGAGGTCAAAGGAACTGCCCGAGGAGCTCAGAGACAGAAAAGTGGCAAGGCACAGATCTGGTTACAAAAAAAATTCTGCTGCACTTGAGTTCCTAAGAGCACAGTGGCCTCCATAATCCTTAAATGGAAGACGTTTGGGACGACCAGAACCCATCCTAGAGCTGGCCGTCTGGCCAAACTGAGCTATCGGGGGAGAAGAGCCTTGGTGAGAGAGGTAAAGAAGAACCCAAAGATCACTGTGGCTGAGCTCTAGAGATGCAGTCGGGAGATGGGATAAAGTTGTAGAAAGTCAACCATCACTGCAGCCCTCCACCAGTCCGGGCTTTATGGCAGAGTGGCCTGACGGAAGCCTCTCCTCAGTGCAAGATACATGAAAGCATGCATGGAGTTTGCTAAATACATGAAGGACTCCAAGATGGTGGGAAATAAGATTCTTTGGTCTGATGAGACCAAGATAGAACTTTTGGCCTTATTTCTAAGTGGTATGTGTGGAGAAAACCAGGCACTGTTCATCACCTGTCCAATACAGTCCCAACAGTGAAGCATGGTGGTGGCAGCATCATGCTGTGGGGGTGTTTTTCAGCTGCAGGGACAGGACGACTGGTTGCAATCAAGGGAAAGAGGAATGCGGCCAAGTACAGGGAAATCCTGGACGAAAACTTTCTCCAGAGTGCTCAGGACCTCAGAATGGGCCGAAGGTTTACCTTCCAACAAGACAATGACCCTAAGCACACAGCTAAAATAACGAAGGAGTGGCTTCACAACAACTCTGTGACTGTTCTTAAATGGCCCAGCCAGAGCCCTGACTTATACCCAATTGAGCATCTCTGGAGAGACCTAAAAATGGCTGTCCACCAACGTTTACCATCAAACCTGACAGAACTGGAGAGGATCTGCAAGGAGGAATGGCAGAGGATCTCCAAATCCTGGTGTGAAAAACTTGTTGCATCTTTCCCAAAAAGACTCATGGCTGTATTAGATCAAAAGGGTGCTTCTACTAAATACTGAGCAAAGAGTCTGAATACTTAGGACCATGTGATATTTCAGTTTTTCCTTTTTAATAAATCTGCAAAAATGTCAACAATTCTGTGTTTTTCTGTCAATATGGGGTGCTGTGTGTACATCAATGAGGAAAAAAATGAACTTAAATGATTTTAGCAAAATGGCTGCAATATAAGAAAGAGTGAAAAATTTAAGGTGGTCTGAATACTTTCCGTCCCCACTGTATTATAAATAAAAAGTTCTAAGATCGAATTAAAACTTTGCTTTTACATAAACAAAATAGACTAACACCGGGAGGGTAAGTTTAGAGCAGAATTTACACACACATCTCACCTTTGCCTGGCCCAAGTCTTTTACTGGACTTGTTTGCCTACATCTCCACACCCTGAAGCAAAAGGGCTAATATGAATCTAACATATAGTACCAACGGGTTGAATAGGTACCAATAGATTGAAAATTAAAGAGAACCTGGGGGTAGATCCAAAGATTCCAGTAAGGGGCTATTTATCTGTAGGAGTGAAGGCCTTTGCACCCTTTAAAAAAGTCCCTTATTAAGGAGTCATGTTATTTAATTATGGAGTGTTAATCCCTTCACCAAATTTGTATATGAACATTTCCCTGTATGACACGTTGTGCAGAGTACAATTTCATATGCGTTCTCCCCTTTGAGGTCCAGCAGCTGACACTTCGCATTTCTGCTTGTACTTAATCCTGACTGACAGCCGGGTCTCAACTGATGAGTAACCAGAGTGGATCTCAATTTTGTGATCGCTATGTCAGCTCTGACATAGTGATCACATGAAGGCTCTATTGACAAACATGAAAGCCTTCGACGTGCAGATAAACACTGCCGTTTTCTGTTTGCAGTGTTTATCTGAAGTGCCCTGCATTTATATTGTAATACAGAATCAATTTAAATAATAAAAAGTAATGAAACACATAAAATATGTATTGGATTACCAGTTGCTGACAGCCTACTGCATATTTTCTGCGTCAGGTCGGCACTCTTGCAATAGCCACTGGGGGGGCACGATCGCGCGCTGATTGGCCACAGGGGGAGCCAATCAGCTGGTCTGGCGAATGCGAAATCTGCCGGCCACCGCGAGCGCTCCCCACAGAGATAGAGCTGTTCTGTCAGGCATGGACACTGGTCTTGTGTTCCTGCTAATCAGGAACATGGATCAATGTGTCCATGCAGTAAGCCCACCCCCCTCCCCCCCACAGTAAGAAAGCACAAACAGGGAACATACTTAAACCTTTGATCGCCCCTGATGTTAACCCCTTCCTTGCTTATTTTTAGCACTGATCACTGTAATGATGTCACTGGTTCCCAAAAGTGTCAGTTAGGCATCTGATCTGTCCACCAAAATGTGGCAGTCCCTACTAAAAATTGCTGATCACCGCCATTACAAGTACAAAAAAAAAGTGTCATAAATATGTCTCCTATTTTGTAGACCCTATCATTTTTGCTCAAAACAATCAATATACGCTTATTGGGATTTTTGTTACCAAAAATATGTAGCAGAATACATATTGGCCTAAAGAAATTAGATTTTTTCAATTTTTTTTTTATTGGATATGTTTTATAGCAGAAAGTAAAAAATTTCTCAAAGGACAATTTTATTTGGGTACAATGTCGCACAAACGTGCAATTGTCAGTTAAAGCAACGCAGTGCCGTTCGCAAACAATGGCCTCGTCAGGAAGGGGGTAAAACCTTCCGGAGCTAAAGTGGTTAAAAAAATAGTTCAATGCATTTTTACCTACAGGTCATAACAATAACCAATATTGATCTTCTATAATCATTAGCACAGCGGCACATAGGCTGGGAGAGAAACACTTGGAGCCAACCAGACTCCACTACACTGCGTTTTGCTTATCCATCTTGCTAAGATCACACTTAAGCTGGCCATACATTATATAATTTTCTTATTCGATTTCCTTTAGGTTAACCTTCAACTATGTAGTGCAAGGGGCCTGTCTGAATGCACTCAAATTTAAAGTGTTAAGGTGTTAAAGTGTTAAGGTTTGACCTCATATTATATGGTTTTGGTAAATCTAAAAGAAAATTGTACAAGAAAATTGTATAAAATATGGCCAGCCTTAGATTGTCCTGACAGGAGAAGAAAGCAGAGGGAGGTCTTTATCAATGTACTGTTGCTTTTTCTTTGTTCAATATCTGGATGTATAGTGTGCAGAATGGCTAGATTGCCTGGTGGGGTATCTTTATCAGAAGACTGGTTAAACTAAATTGCAGATCCTTTTCACAGGACAATTCACGATATTTAGCCATTTTCTGTAGTTAAGCCTTAAATTAATCCTCTCACCAGTTGAGTCTTCATCTCACATTTTTGAATGATAATTGCCCAGTGCAATAATCCATTACGGACAACCTGTTACACGTCAAGGAAAATTAAATAAATCCGTAGCAAAAAATAACCATTTGTCTTCAGACTCTTACCTTGAGCAATTGTGCAGCAACTTAATGAACAACTGACTCAATTATTAAATCCAGCACATAAGAGAGCTGATTAATGCTAAACTGAGTTTAGCACAATCGCACAATATAGCACAATCATGCAATATAAATTGTCTCCTCTAACAACGAATGCATAGCTGATCAAATACATACAATGCATAAGAGACCTACTAAAAAAAATATGCTAAAGAGAATCAGTGTGAATATTTATGCCACAATGTAGTCATTGTGCCAGCCTGTGCCTTTCTGTACCTTGTTCCAATCTAATAAGAGCCAATTGTATGGTGCCATACTTTAAAATTTCTTTTTCTCACTACACCCAGCTATGACAGGCGTTTACCTTACTATGGTGTTAAATCTGTACATACAATTGGAATGTCTGGCAGGAACAAAAAAAAAAAAAAAAAAAGCTTCTATTTTTCAAAATCAATTCATTTTAAAATGTGTTTATAAGGTATCCATTCAATTCATTAGTGTGATAAATTAGTCTTAATCGCTCTAGCAACAATGTTGAGCCGACTACCCAACCAGTGGCTCGTAGGCCATATGTGGCTTGAATCTGCCCCTTGTAATGCTTCTGGCAGCTTCCCAAGCGGGTGCTCAGCATGGAATTACCTGTGTTGAGTGCAAAAAGTATTTATTGTGCTATGACATTTACATCTATCAAACACGTGCATTCAGGCTATAGATGACTAGTATTCTGTGTTGATTCAGAAATTCCCCAATCTATTACTGCCTTGAGAAACCCACATAGATGATGGCCAAAAATCCCAGCGTACCAATAGTATTTCATAGGTGTATACAAAGAGGCAGTAGGTGCGGTTGCTCCCACGATGCATGCAAGAATTAACCAGATGACTCTGGAAACTTCAGCTAAGGCTGAGTTTTTCTATATATCCAGGCCAGTGGATAGGAGAAGAGTGCATATCTGATGTGTCTTAGTACTCACCCTATACTAATGCAGCATTATTTATATTCAACTGCAGATTCTGCTTAAATGACTATTATGTATTAACATCTAATAAATGTATACAGCAGATATATTAGTCATGCCCCCTGATACAAGACTATGGACACAAATCCATAAATTCATTCACTGACGCTTGGGCTTTGCGGTTCTTAAAACTCCTGGGGTCCTGTTGCTGGGGCCTTTTACTCCTTGGTCTGCAAGTAGAGCTTTGCTTTTTCTCTGGAAAGGGCCTCACTCCCCCACTGTGAAGAGGTTTCTGAAATTGGTTGATGAAGTCTTTCCTACGTACACACTTATTTATAATGCCAGAGCCTGCCCTGCTAAATTCACAATGATTTTGGTACCTTTGAGTAAATTGTTTTCTGGCTCTACGTGGACTAAAGCCTAGTACGCACGTCGGACGACATCGGCTGGTTCAATAAAAAATCAGCCAACATTCGGCTCGTGTTCCTTTGGCTTCTGTCGGACGAGCATGCTGGAAAACCAGCAGCAGACCGACTCACGATCAGCGCTCCCAGCCAATAAAAGAATCAGCTGAGAGCACTGACTGGACTCTTCTGGTGGTGGTGGTGGTGGGGGGGGGGCAGAACACAATAGCACAGCAGGGGAGATCACTGTGCCAACATCGGATTGTTGGTACAGTGGCACCAACCAGGGCTTGCAGTTTTGATTCATTCAACCCACTGGGTTGAATGAAAAAGAAAACTATAATGCCCCGTACACACGGTCGGATTTTCCAAAGCAAAATGTTCGATGGGAGCTTGTTGTCGGAAATTTCGACCGTGTGAAGGCTACATCGGACATTTTCCATCGGAATTTCCGTCGCAGCTGACGATCCTAGACGCCCTGCACTCTCCATACGAATTAGCTCACAAGCTGTGTGACTGTCTTGGTTTTTAAACTTTTTATTTGGTTCTCTTGTATATTGTGATAAATAAAATACCTTAAAAGTATCACACTATGGAGCCCTGTTTCTTCTCTATGAGGACGTACTGAAGGATACCTTACAGCTGGAGCGGTGTACCCTGAGGACCCATACACATCTGATTGCAGCCTAATACTACATGCCTACTACCCCTGCAGGGGTGTAGGGAGCTGGTGAGTGGGGATCTTTGAGGGGGAGCACCGCAAGTCACTGGATCTGATCAGCTGTGTCCACGAAAGTCACCTATTACAGACGCTTTTTCACTTGTTGCTATTGGATTTTGTTATTAATTTTACACCATTTTTTCATCATTTTTTGATCTAATTTTTATCAACTCTTTACAAAGTTGATCACCAATTTTCACCAGCCTTATATTACCTAATGTGGAACTCTGCACTATATGTTTAAAGCTGGGACTATTTAAATTCACTTTTATGCTTACAAGCATACTGGCACACATGGGGATTGATATAATCTTGTACTGTGGTTTATTTTATTTTTATTTTTATTTATATGAGGTTTGGTCTACCACTGTTGACTTGTTGTCAATTAATATATTTTTTGTTGATTAAATCACACGGTGTACACCTGCATATAGGCATGACTAAGACCTGTTAGCACATTATATTCAGTTAACGCTGGATATCTAGACCCATCACTTAAAGAGGGATTACATAAGTAGGGGGTACAGTTACTATTACATCTTTCCTGATCCCTTTTGAGGCTCATTATATTGCAAATCAAGGTACCCTCACAAGGTAGCGCCACCCACCCCCTGTCAATTTCTCTGCATCTCAGATCTATACTTTAAACTTCACGAGTCAAATATTGATAACTCCTGTCCCTCTTGAATGAAACAGCAGCAGTGAACTTCTAGCTTTGAATGTATATTATTAAATCAAATTATTAAGTTTCACTGTAATATTAGAACCTGTGTATCTTGAAGCACTGACAGCATATATTTTAATGAGAGATCATGAGCTGTTTTTCAGGCAGAAGCATCACGTCCTGAGCTGCTTCTCCCACTGGACCTTCTGTCTAAAAGCATCGGATCTGCTGTAAGAATTACTTAAGAGCAGCCACTGAAGGATACCAATTTTCCATATCCCAGTGGTCTTATGTTCATTGTCTCACCTACTACCTCATAAACACTTAACTCCATAGCTGCTACACAGAAGGTGCATTACTATACTGAAGCATTCACGCTTGTTTATTACAAATATAGTTATAAACAAGTGGGGTTCATTTATAAGACCTGATGGAAAGGCATCTAGTCATCACATTTATTTGCTTGATTCCATTTTCTCACACCCCGCCTGTTCCCTTTGTTTCCTATATATTTAAAATGTTACTTAAAATGAGTAGTAACACAAAGCCAAAATTAGATTTATGCATATGATAGGTAGAAACTTGTTATGCCCCATACACACGGTTGGATTTTCCGACGGAAAATGTGCGATCGGAGCATGTTGTCGGAAATTCTGACCATGTGTGGGCTCCATCGGACTTTTTCCATCAGATTTTCCGACACACAAAGTTTGAGAGCAGGCTATAAAATTTTCTGACAACAAAATCCGATCGGTTAAATTCCGATCGAGTGTACACAAATCCGACGCACAAAGTGCCACGCATGTTCAGAATAAATTAAGAGACGAAAGCTATTGGCTACTGCCCCGTTTATAGTCCCGACGTACGTGTTTTACGTCACCGCGTTCAAAATGATCGGATTTTCTGACAACTTTGTGCAGCCGTGTGTATGCAGAACAAGTTTGAGCCAACATCCGTTGGAAAAAATCCATGGATTTTGTTGTCGGAATGTCCGATCAATGTCCGACCGTGTATATGAGGCATTAGTCATACCAGTTTTGTAGGTAATCTGTCAGCTGCTGGCAAGTTGAATTGTTAGATAGTTTATTATATCTTTTGGGGATTTCAGTAATGAGATGAGATATTTCCAGATTACCCAGTTTCCCCTAAGTGCAATGTACTTTGCAGGGTTAAACAATGTCATGCACTGCTGCAGAGTGATACCTTCACTTTGGCCTTCATGGAAAGGTGTCACAAATATTAGCATTACCATACATATGATGGTATTGGGGAGATTATACTCATGTGGTAGGTGGTTATTCAATGAGATGCTCCAGTCCAAACTAAATTTGAGGGCACAGCAGCCCATTTTTAATAGATAAAGCAGAATGTTCATATAGACATCAGTTGCCCACGTAGGAGTCCTTCCACATCAATATGTACACGAAAATACTGAGCTACCTGGCTTCTTTGAGACAGCACAGCTGCTCTTCTTACCAGTCCGTCTGACTGTGTTGTGCAGCCCTAATGCCTCTCTTAGCATTTAGTTACAGTGTCCTGCTGCACAGCCCAATCCTGGACTCTGGATATGGGGTTCTCCTGACAACCCTATAGGAGCCAACCTGACTTCAGGAACGAGACCTTCTGTCTCCTGGCTAGGGCACCGCTGACCCCTGGGCAAGACCTCCAATCTCCTAACTGCTGGCTGGGGCACCTCTGATCCCTGGGTTAGACCTCCTGTCTCTTGAATCCTGGCTGTGGCTTCTCTGACCCCCGGGTGAGACCTTCTGTCTCCTACATGGGGAGCTGTCTCCAAACTGAGACCTCCGAGGTATCCTCAGGCCCGAGTATATAATGACCCTGCACACTTGTGTACTCAGACAAGCTGCAGGCAATTTGGAACCTCGCAATAACCCTTAATGCGAATCCTGTGTCATATTCTCCTCCATTTTCACAGTGGCAGGGTCTCCGTCTGTCACAATACATATAAAAATGAAGGTGCATCCATCAAACACCATTGGATAACTCTGTGGTCCTGTTGTGTCTTTATTGAACAGTACAATTTTCTGATGCGGCTAATCAAACCTGTAGTAGGGTTTCTGTTGGGCTTGAACTATCTTGCAATAACATATCAATGAACATCCATGTGTCAAATCAATATGAGTAAACCACCGGTCACTCATTTCAGAAAGCTTATGATAGGATTTAGGATAGGAATAATACACATGCAAGTTCAAATAAGACATTATATTAGTATATGCATTGTTAGATTAATGGAACACAGATAGGGCCAATTTCTATTCTTTGCATCCAAGGTATAGCATTGGTGTGTGTAAGGCTGGCCATGCCCCCCCCCCCCCCCTCTTTTTTACTTAAGCAGCCCATACATGAAGCAAATCCACCCCCCACCCCCATTTCCCACTGGGAGCATACAATGGCTTGGCGGGAGGGATTCCCTTGTCAACACTGACTGACTGACTGACTGACCCATGGTTGCAGGAAGAAAATTTGCTCCGTGTATGGGCTGCTTAAGTGAAAAAGAAAAATCTGCACTATAGCACTATGAACTGTTTTTTTTTCCTCATTAATTTATGGACATTGAATTGTCTTAATACACAGACAGTGCTAATATAAGACATGGGAATACAGCAACAAGTCCTAAGTTTTTATCTAATGTTTTAACTGGGCCCTGTGGTAGTTTAATTGCTTTTAATGTTTACATGTTTTAACTAATGCATTTGATACTATTTTACTATAGGGTTGTTTTTATTAGACTTCAGTGGATCTAACCCTTCACTTTATTAAACCCTTAAAACACTTACATATATCCAGAGAGAAAGGATTGTGCAAGAATATAGCCTAAATCCCTAAAAATTATTAGTGCACAATATAAACAAGAATATAGAAGAAAAAAGAAGAAAATAAAAAAAAAGATTTTTAATTATTAAAGAAGCCTTTAATTCAATGTTAAAACTGTAAGCAGCCACACTCACTTTCCATCTCTTTTTAATTTGAGTAAAATGAAAACATTAATTTTCTGATAAATTAATCAGCCCTCTAAGTATCTTTGGAGCTATATCAAGTAGCTCTTGCTACACAAGTACCACAGGTGAAGAAGTCTTCATGTATAATCAGCATTACATTCCATAAAACTTGAAATCATCTCCAGCAGCACAGTGACTGAGCAGTTAACACTCGGGAAGGAGTAGACTCCCTGCCAGGTTTTACTGCTATCCATGGCGGGTTAGAGAGACTTCCTCTCACTTCCTGATCTGCTAAGAATGTGCAACCAGGGCAGGAAGAGATGAATTTCTCAAACAGAGCCACAAATCGCAGAAAAACTCTTCCCCATTCTATCCCAATGTATAGGAAAAAACGTTTTGGATATAGATACACTTTAAATGAGGTACATGAATAATATGGTCATGTTTTCACTGTAAATAAACAGCTGAACACAGAAGGAACATGCTTACCAGTTTGTGATGGCTGCTTGAAAGTGCATCTAAGATTTCATCAACTATTCGGTCAGACAGGAAAGATGCTACAGTAAGTTTAACTTCACTGCAAGAAGAAAAAAAAAAAAAAGACATAGCTTAAGCTTATTCCAGGTGTTACAACTAATTTCTACACACATTTGGAGTAGAAATTAATAATATTTTAATCTGCAAAAAATGTGCACACCTATATTGAAACAACCTTCTGTGCATCAGCAAAATCCAAGTTGGCAACTAGAATTAAAGCGGCCTGATGGCCAAAAAAAACATATGCTGCAGTCTATCAATAGCGGTAACACAGCAGTTGTTGCTTTTCCAAGTTCCCCCTGTAAGATAGTTGTATTACCTGCCGATCCTGCCAGTAGATTCATTATTTTTCCCCACTTCCTTTAACAAGCCTATAAAATGCTGAGGTGAGGCTCTGCTAATTTCCATCATCCAATCATATGCAAGCAAAAATGGTTTTACAATTTGCCTTGCACTTGATTATTCTTTACAAAGTGAAATGTCACTTTATTCGCTTAGATCTGGAGAAAATTTACTTGCAAAGTGCAACTTCCCTTGCAAAGTGAGCAGTCTACAGCCCTGGCCAAAAGTTTTGAGAATTACACAAATATTAAATTTTCGCAAAGTCTGCTGCCTCAGTTTTTATGATGGCAATTTGCATATAATCCAGAATGTTATTAGGAGTGAGCAAATGAATTACAATTAATTGAAAAGTCCCTTTTTGCCATGAAAATGAACTTAATCCAAAAAAAACAAAAAAACAAAACCAAAAACATTCCTACTGCATTTCAGCCCTGCCACAAAAGGACCAGCTGACATCAGGTCAGTGATTCTCCCCTTAACACAGGTGTCAGTGTTTATGAGGACAAGGCTGGAAATCACTCTATAATGATGACTGAATTAGAATAACAGACTGGAAGCTTTAAAAGGAGGGTGGTGCTTGAAATTATTGTTCTAACCATGTTAACCACTTGTGGCTAGTCATCAAGAAGCAGGTGAACACAAAAAAAAACACAAATTCTAAAAAACTCCAAGCATTGATTATGCAAGAATGGGCTGCCATCAGTCAGTATGTGGCCCAGAAGTTGATTGACAGCATGCCAGGGCGAATGGCAGAGGTCTTGAAAAAGAAGGGTCAACACTGCAAATATTGACTCTTTGCATAAACTGTATTGGTCAATAAATGCCTTTGACACTTATGGAATGCTTGTAATTATACTTCAGTATACCATAGAAACATCTAACAAAATGATCTAAAAATACTGAAGCAGCAGACTGTGAACATTAATATTTGTGTCATTATCAAAACTTTTGGCCAGGGCTGTATTTGTTCTTAGTAAATCCCCATTAACTAGATTTACATGATTTTATAAGTGTCCTTTTACAGGTAGATTTATAGGAACAGGATGCTTTAACATTATTTTGACACTTGTGAGCTATTTAATTTATATTGGACACTTGCATTAAAATTAAATCACTGCTAAGGTATAGGAAAGCAAACAGCACAGCAATCTTGAGTGAAGGGTCTTTAGGAAAGCTGGGCTACTAAAGCCTCAATTTTCAGGTCAGCTGTTCTGGATTGAACCTTTAATCAGCATCAAAGCACCCATAAGCTCCATGTTATCATTGGAGGCAGCAATGAAAAAGGCAAAGAAAAAGCCTCACATCTTATCTTATTATTTCTGATGTGACACTTTAAGAATCATGAAATATTCATATCCTTTGTGAGTGCACTCACTGGAAAAAACTGCCTAATGCTGCCACTGAAAAATATCTGGCCCATTTTTTTTTTTTTATACATTGTGGTTTAAATTTACTGATGAATACTTAAGAGAATGGATAACAAATGCACATAACTGGCTCCAAGCGTTAACTTATTAGAGTAAAAAAATATATAACCTGAGAGAATATTCTATAAATTCTCATCATATTTAAAGATCTTAAAGACAGGAGTTATCCATAGAGGCAATTAATGATCAGATGCAAAGAACAAGCATAAGCTAAAAAGTACCCCTTTTCATGAGATGATTTTTGAAGGACTGGGCAACAATTGCTATGTCAACAGGCACCTTCACATTTGAGCAAACCACTCCAGCTGTTCTCAGGAATATTCCCACTACTGGACCACAATTACATTACAGTTCAAGATGTCTGCTCAGTGATTATACAATTGATTTAGGTCCCTCTCACATAGGAATTGAAAATAGGTGGTTGAGTCATGTTTTTACTGCTTCCTGACTGCTTATCAACACCAGGGAATGGATGTTCACACAACATTAGCTTTGCCTTGCATCGTGTCGAGGCAAAATTAACGCTGCCTGCAGAGTCAGGCAAGCATCGATGCTTTGCAATCTGCTCCATTCACCTCTATTGAAACGCACCATAAGCGCACTGTAAATGCACTTTAATTGCACCTATGGCATTTTCAGTGTGCCTATGCCACACAACTAAAATATTCATTAACACTAGGTGTGTTATTGTGTGATAAGGTTGCTGTAGAATTCAATGCCTGTGTGAAAGAGCCCTAACAGTGTGATCATGTTGATTTATTGTCTAATAAGCAGGGAGGTGACAATGAAAAAAAAAACAAAAAAAAGAGAAAACTGAATGTAAAGGCTTTGGCCTCATTCACATGGGTGTACTATAGCATAAGTCCATGTGAGGGTTGTGTTTGCCTGCATGGGGCTTCATTCCAGTACAGGCAGTCCCATTCATTTAAATTGGTATGCAGAGGCTGCAGGGGCACAGCCGCTGCTCCCAATTTGACAGCTGTGCAAGTGTAGTTGCACGGCCCCTATAGGAGACACATTTGGGGCTGCACAGGGCTGCCAAATTGGGAACAGATTCAGATGGTTCAAAGGAAATCAGAAACCAACCTGGATGAAATTGGTTTCCAATATGCAAAATGAATGAATGAATGAAAAATGTATAAAGTGCTGCAAATGCGAACTGAATCGCCTCAAGGCGCTAAATGCGTTTGGTGTTGTCAGCTTCTAGAAGAGGAAGGTCTTGAGTTTTTTTCTGAAAGCCAGGTGGTTTTCTTCCACGCGGATGTGGGTCGGAAGTGCGTTCCATAGCCGAGGTCCTTGGACTGCAAATCTTCATTCTCCCTTTGCTTTGTAGCGGTATTTGGGAATGAGAAGGAGGTTTTGGTTAGATGATCGAAGATTGCGATTGGGTGTGTAGTGTTTTATTTTCTCTCGAAGGTATTGAGGCGCGTTTCCTTGTGTGCATTTGTGGGTGAGGCAGAGGGTCTTGAATGTGATCCGATTTTTTACAGTTAGCCAATGTAGGTTCCTTAGGGATGGGGAAATTGACTCCCAGGGTTTTTTTCCTGTTAACAGTCTTGCCGCCGCGTTTTGGATGACCTGTAGGCGTGCAAGCTGATATTGGGGTAATCCTATGTAGAGCGAGTTAGCGTAATCGAGTCGGGAATTGATGATTGTTCCAACTACTGATGCTTTGTCTTCTTCTGGGATGAAGGGGATAAGTCTACGTAACAGGCGGAGGAGATGGTGGGATCCGCTAACTACCGATCCTATTTGTGCATCCATTGTCATTTTTGAGTCAAAGATGACTCTGAGGCTTTTGGCTTTGGTGCTCGGAGAGATGGTTTGTCCTAAGATGGTAGGAGGTGTCCACGGAGTCTTGTTTTTGGCATTTTGGTTAGCGTGTAGGAGAAGAAGTTCTGTTTTTGAACCATTGAGTTTGAGGGAGCTAATGGTCATCCAGTCATCTATCAGAGTGAGGCATTTCTCTAATTGCTGATGGTGTTCTTTTTGTCCAGTGATGCGAAGGTACAGTTGGGTGTCATCAGCGTATGAGTGGAAGCAGAGGTCAGATTTTCTGATGATTTTGAGGAGTGGGTGGATGTAGATGTTGAATAGGACTGGTGACAAGGGTGAACCCTGCAGGACTCCACAGGAGATTGTGCAGGTTTCAGAGGTGAATGCTCCCAGTCTCACTGTCTGAGAGCGATTCTCTAAGAAGGATGCAAACCATTTTAGACCAGAATCTGTGACTCCTGCTACTTCTGTGAGGTATACGAGTAGAGTATTGTGGTCCACTGTATCAAATGCTGCACTGAGGTCTAATAGTACCACGAGACATGATTCTCCATCATCTGCTCCTTCCAGGGCATCGTCCCATATTTTGAGAAGTGCTGTTTCTGTGCTATGCCCTGGGCGAAAGCCTGATTGCAGAGGATCCAGGAGTTGGTGTGTGTCCAGGTGGCGCTGTAGCTGTTGTACTACTGCTTTCTCCATAATCTTGGAGATTGTGGCTTGTTATCGGTTGCGGTAGTTAGGGTCGAGATTGCTCTTGCATTTACCTATAGTTATCAAAGAAACGGTTATCGAACTACATATTGGATGGTATCTTACTCCAGTCAAGATTCATGCCATTTTTTCAACAGTTTCCAAGTCCTGCTTTAGGGGCTGTTCCAATAGGGGCATGTTCCTCCATACCTTTTGGAGCTGTAAGGCCTTAAAACCTTTTTGGCAGGAGACCACTATCAAAACACTCAAATCACTGGGTTACAACCCACTTACTGTGCCTTTTTTCTGCAATCTCATCTGATATTTCACCCCATTGCCAAAGATTAACCCACACCCTTTTTTAGGGCAAAAGCTTTGAATTGGTGCACCCCCACTGTTTCCAGGTCTCAAGGTCTACAACAGATGGAAGCCATAAAAATTTACGAGAATTTACCATACCATTATGGATACCATGCCAATATTTGTACGTAAATGGGAAAACTGGTCCTCTTATTGAGTTGTCTTCCAGTCTGAGTCGATTGATAACATGGTTGAATGTAGTTTTTCAGGATCAGTAAAGGCCACCTTCTCAGATAGGTCTGTATGAAGATTTGGGCTGGGAATATACTTTAGATAGGCAGAAGTGTGTGCACTATTACAGTGTGTTTTTTCCTTAAAAGTTTTTTCTTTTTCGTTTTATCAATTTGGGAGAGTTACTGTTCATTTGTATAAACAAAAGGTAAATGCAAGAGCTGTGATATATATTCCCTAAATATAGTCTATATACTTTCTGCAGTATTTTTGGATTCTGCATGTATCATGAGTTTTAATAAAAATTGTTAGTAAACTAAAACAGAACTGAGACAATTAGCTGCTGTCCCAGTGCTGTAATATATCAGCATCTGGGACTCAAATTGATTTAAACAAAAAATTAAATGAAGCTAGTTAGGTAGCCAAAGTATTTGCAGAAGCCCCCTGTAACGCGCTACATAAAAGTACCATATTAGGAAAAGCAGGGCTTGCACTAGGAGCCAATTCGGCTCTGCATCAGCGCAGATTTGTAGGATGTTAACATGCAAACAGGAAGAGAGAGCAGAGTGAACAGAGGGATGAACCCAAATACCACGAGTCCCATTCACTTTCCAATTGAAAGAAGACGTGTCTGAGTCCTACTGCAGTGATCCCTGGTCTGGCAATGTCCAGATCATGAGCCTAGCCATAGAGATTCACAAATCTTTCACTAGGCACCCATACCTATTTACATATTTCAGCTGCGTATTTAGCTGTTCTTCTGAAGTACAGCTTTAATGATGATTTCATAAACCAATTTCAAATATTCCTCCATTACAGCCCATGCCCATTCATTAAAAGTAAATGAGCTTCATTTGACCCAAGCATTTAAAAGCAGCATGTGCAATAAAAATTTGTCACTGTGAGTTGTGCATACAAGTGTTTACTCAAGAACAGATGGCTGAAGCGTATTATTGGATTACATTGTAGATTCAAGCAAAAGCCTTTTCTGCTGCATGGGAAAATTCAGGTTCATCCATGGGTACAATTATGTAAAATGTATACATGTATAACTTTAACCACATGCTTTGATCGCACATCCCTGTGTGTTATATTAGAGACTGCTTATATTTTGTGGAGGTGAGGTATTCAAGATCTGTGATGAACATGGGAAAGCTGCAAATGCTGGGTAAGCAACCATGCAGAGTAGAAATGTTTATTCACTCACAGTCTTGTCACACGGGTTGATTTACTAAAACTGGAGAGTGCTAAATATGGTGCAGCTCTGCATAGAAACCAATCAGTTTCCAGGTTTTTTTTTTGTCAAAGCTTAATTAACAGGCTGAAGTTAAAAGCTGACTGGCTACCTTGCACAGCAACATCAGATTTTGCACTCTCCAGTTTTAGTAAACCAATTTCAAAATCAATTCTGTAGCACCATGGCTACTAATGCCATGTATTATTTTCATAGAGACTTGTTGCTGGCTCCAAAGCTGCTGTTGTAACTGGTTATAACACATGTCAATGCAATCACAAATCACATTCTAACGAATCTGGAAACCCTCTGACATGCCGTCGATGGCATTTTTTTTTCAGCAACAAGAACCACTTGTGCAAACGTTTTTCTAAACAATGCAAAAAGCTGCTACAAAACTGCTTAAAAATGATAAAAAAGAATTGCAATCTGCAGTCTGTTTTCATCAGAACTACTTATACTACTATAGTGTTTTTTTATTTATATTCTTATAATAGGTAAAAGTATAGTATAAAATATCAAACAATGGTTTTAAAGGATAAGTTCAACTTTAGAAAATGTTACACCCATATGACATGTACATGTTCTAGTTACATGTCACCCCCCCCCCCCCCCCCCCATGATAGCTGTTCCTCTCTCTTGCAGTTCATGTCAAATATAAAATCTGCACGGCTGTGCAGGGTTCTACCCACACAGCTGAATCATTCATTTACAAGGGATCTATGAATAAATAAACTACATGCGTAGCAGATAGCTTGTAGTTTCAATGGACTACAAATGTGCTTATCAGTGCACTCATAGTCCATTGACACTTCCTCAGCCTTGTAACAAAGTTCACACAGAGGTATGGGCAGAAAGCTGAAGAACATGGCTGCAGAAGCCTGACATTGCACCTGTGATCCACTGAATGCAAGTACAATGCTTTGCAGATAATACATTTTTTTCCTGCAAAAAATGTGCATATATGTATGATGTGTGTGCAAAGGACCATCATGAGTGATTGTTACATATGCAAGGTTTTGCTACAATGATTCAATAGGGGGGTCAGGCTGGTGGCCAATAAGCAGCAAATGATTGGTGAAAGTATTGCTGTTTTTTAAAATAGGATTAGGGTTATGTTACGTGGTCAGAAGAAATGCAATTAAGGCTTAACAGAGTTCTTTCACATGAAATATAAACATTCTTTTATTCCACTGTGTTTAAACCATATTTACCTTATTTTGTTCAGAATATCTATTCCAGATTGCTCAAGTAAGACATTCTTTACAAAGTTGCGAGGAATTGAGATCTTCTCAGTGCTGGCTTGAATGAGGTCCTCACGAATGTTGGCTTTCTTCATCACATTTGGACAGAGGTTCTCTGCTGCATCAACCATTGATTCCAGTAGATGCTATGGATGGAAGAAAGACTATAAGTGCTTAAATTATATCAGACTGCCCGCACCAGGGGATACAAATAAATTTTGAACTCCTAAGATAACATCGATAAATCAGGATTAGTTATGTAAAGCCCATTTGGGTGCATTAAGTTTTACCTAGCATCATATATTTTTTTGTTAACGCAAGTGTAATGCTTACAGATATTTACTACTTTTCACAGAGATTACAGTGCATCCCCTCCATCCATTTATAATGCACTTATGGTTTTTTTTTTTTTTATTTCTTCCAGAAGAATCAAGAGTCATCTTTGTTCAGGTATCATCCAGGGTTCACATGTACTATGTGGACTGGGACTTTTTATGTCACCACAACTAAAAGCACTGCAGTGCATGGGAGGTGGAACCTTCTAAGGACAGCAATGCTCTTCAGCGTTTGTTCCATCTCCCAAAAGGCATGGCACAGATAGACAGGAAACTAAGCTGTTGGTGTGTTTTGCAGAGCCAATCTCCCAGTGTCATGTGACTCGATCACATTATTAATCAAAACCAATGTGCAATCCCTTATCCTAGGCTCCATCTTTGAAAGTATAAATTAGACCAGTATAATTTGACCCAAGTTTAGAAAACAATTCTATGGTACTTCACAATATTTGTAAAATAGCATTACTTGAAGTGCATATGGCAGAATTTGTGCAGAAGTGATTTAGCCAATATTTTAGGTATAATAAATTCAAGCTCTAATTGCAAAGAAGTCATTTTATTCTGAATGCAGTATAATATGGGTATCTTTTTTCCAAAGCAGTTCCTCCATAAATCTCTTCAGCTTGCTAGATTCCATCACAGAACAGTTGCTAGATTCTAACAAGGTGCAGTAATAAAGGGAAAAAAATTGCTAGAGGAATTTCACAAACAAGGTTTAGTTTCTTTTTTACACTTCTCTAGTTAAATTCTGCAGTGGTAAGCTTCGGTGTGCATTTAGTAATTGACATTGTGCTCTAGCTGGGCATGCAATTTGTCCCTGTGCCTTTAAGGAGGAATGAGCTCCCTCCAGGCAAATCTGCCCTTAATTTATCCACTGCTATATGTGCTCCAACTTGGAGACTCAAATTTATAGAGTTAGGACCGCAGTACACAGAGGAGCCTTGACGTAGGCACTGCAGCCTCCACACATATATGCAAATGTGTGCAACTAAAAACTGTTTTTAACATGAATTATTAGATAGGGTCAAGGTTTGTATTTTTTGTTTTTTGCAGGCTAGCTGGTAGGTGCGCAGGGAAATTTTTGTCCGTTTGGAAAATCTATGACTAAATGTACAACACAAAGACTTTGTATGACCATCTCTGTAAATAACTGCTAACGTGTCCATCTGTGCTCAAGGGCTCCATTAAATACACTATATTACCAAAAGTATTGGGGCACCTGCCTTTTTGCACACATGAACTTTAAATGGCATCTTAGTCCGTAGGGTTAATATTGAGATGGCCCACTCTTCGCAGCTATAATAGCTTCAACTCTTCTGGGAAGGCTGTCCACAAGGTTTAGGAGTGTGTCTATGGTAATGTTTGACCATTCTTCCAGAAGTGCATTTATGAGGTCAGGCACTGATGTGGATGAGAAGGCCTGGCTCGCAATCTCCGCTCTAATTCATCCCAAAGGTGTTTCTATCGGGTTGAGGTTAGGACTCTGTGCAGGCCAGTCAAGTTCCTCCACCCAAAACCCGCTCATCCATGTCTTTATGGACCTTGCTTTGTGCACTGGACCAAATCATTTGGTGGAGGGGGGGATTATGGTGTGGGGTTGTTTTTCAGGGGTTGGGCTTGGCCCCTTAGATCCAGTGAAGGGAACAATTAAGGCGTCAGCATTCGAAGACATTTTGGACCATTTCATGCTCCCAACCTTGTGGGAACAGTTTGAGGATGGCTTCTTCCTGTTTCAACATGACTGTGCACCAGTGCACAAAGCAAGGTCCATAAACATGGATGAGCAAGTTTGGGATGGAGGAACTCAACTGACCTGCACAGAGACCCAACTTTAACTCTATAGAACACCTTTGGGATAAATCAGAGCTGAGACTGCAAGCCAGGCCTTCTCATCCGAACATCAGTGCCTGACCTCACAAATGCGCTTCTGGAAGAATGGTCAAACACTCCCATAGACACACTCCTAAAAATTTGAGGACAGCCTTCCCAGAAGAGTTGAAGCTGTTATGCCCTGTACACACGATTGGACATTGATCAGACATTCCGACAACAAAATCCATGGATTTTCTCCGACGGATGTTGGCTCAAACTTGTTTTGCATACACAAGGTCACACAAAGTTGTCGGAAAATCGGTCTGAACGCGGTGACGTAAAACACGTACGTCGGGACTAGATACGGGGCAGTAGCCAAAAGCTTTCGACCGTTCATTTATTCTGAGAATGCATGGCACTTTGTGCGTCGGAATTGTCTACACAGGGTCGGAATTTACGCAAACGGATTTTGTTGTCGGAAAATTTTATAGCCTGCTCTCAAACTGTGTGTGTCAGAAATTCCGATGGAAAAAGTCTGATGGAGTCCACACACGGTTGTAATTTCCGACAACAAGCTCAGATCGCACAAATTCTGTCAGAAAGTCCGACCGTGTGTACAGGGCATTATGGTTGCAAAGAGTGGGCCAATTCAATATTGAACCCTACGGACTAGGACTGCAATGCCATTAAAGTTCATGTGCGTGTAAAGGCAGGAGTCCCAATGCTTTTGGTAATATAGTGTATAGCACCATAGGGGTGGGCAGGGGTTAGCCCGAAGTCCCAGCCCGACACCAGGGGGGGGGCGGGGCGGTCTTTTGTGGTGGGGGGTAAGCTTACCTGCTGCTGCCTGGCTTACCAGTGCCCATCAATGCTGACCACTAAAAACTGACCTGCCTGACACACACTGACCATTACACTGACCTACCTGACCCACACTGACCTACCTAACCCACACTGACCATTACACTAACCTATGTGACGCACACTGACCTACCTGATGCACACTGACCTACATGACATACACCGACCTACCTGGCAACATACACCGACCTACCTGACATCATACACTGACCATTGCACCCACCCAGACCTACCTGACCCATTACACCTCACCTCAGACGTCAGGTGACTGTGACTTCCGGCTCCTCCTGCAGCTCAGCCGTAGTGTGCGGCGCCGGCGTGCCCATCCCAGAAGACAACAGGCAGCCCGAGACAGGAGAGGAGAGCCATCCGCCCGAGTGCCGAGTGGGGATCTTCTCATACTGACAAGGCTGCATTGTAATTCCCGCCTTCTGGAGCCTGCAGTGCCTATGATGGATGTCACACGTCCCGGCATTGGACCAGTGGGACGTCCATCATAGACGCTGCAGGCTCCAGAAGGCGGGACCTGCTATGTCACTCGGCCACGCTACGAGTCAGATCGGTCCCCGCTCAGGATTGCGAATGCCTGAGCCCCGTGGCTTTTTGGGGGCCTACTCGGGGCTCCAGCCTCCCTTAGCCTGCCCCCCCCCCCGATGCCACTGGGGGTGGCGTATGTTCCTTAGCCCTGTGCAAGGTTTGACAGACTGGAAAAATTGATTAAAAGGGACTTTTACTTGGTGTTGTGGCAGGGGAGCACAGGAAAGAAATGGATCAGAAGCAGAAAAGACACGTTATAATTAGAACCGGTTATTTTTTCCTAAATGGGTGAAAGGGTTAGCAGTCAGGGTTAAGAATAAAGGGTGCACACTTAGGCTTTAGGTTGATTGTTAGGAGCAGGGTGAAGAAATAATAGCTTATTTTAAGGGTTAGGGCTCAGGTAGCAGGTAGATTATGGGGGTTTACTTTTAAAAACACCTAGAAGAACCTGATGATTTCTATTTCTTATTATTGTTGAAAGCTTTAGAAAGCAAACTAATTCTAGGTGCTGAAACCAAACAAATTGTCCTATACAGGAGCATAAAAAACAGTTGGATACAGAAAATTCTTCCTACTAGCTGTGTCATTATTAGTTGAGCAGCTAAATAAATATATATATATATATATATATATATATATATATATATATATATATATATATATATATATATATATCTATCTCGAGTTCATTATCAGACATATAAGATATGTACTTAGAACATCTTTCACTGAAAGGCACACACTGAGATAGAATGAGCAAAGAGACAAATAAAAAGATTTTTCTTTGACATCTTATACTTTATGCTCATGATTGACATTGAAAATTACAAACTGTCATTCTCCAGTACTGACTAATAGGGAGCCATTTTTAATCACAAAACTGGCACCTTCTACTGTTCACCCCTTCTAGAAACCCCTTATGACACAGAATTGGTCACATTCTCGAATATGAATGTGTAAAACGTGTTCTTTTTAGTGTCAGGATGGAGATTTAGAGAAAGAAGAAAGAAATAGGTGAACAGTAGATAACGCTTGTATATTTCACTACATATCCCATAACACTTGAATAAAATAATCATCTTACAACATAGATTAGATATACATTAGAAATTATTGTACACTAAAAAAAGGCTGAAAGAAATCTAAAGCAGCTGGTTTACATTCATGTCATGTCTCCTGTAGGTAAAACAATGACAATATCTCACTTATTATGCCTGTTCGTAGAAAGAAAAAAAAAAAAACACGGGTCTGAGATTATTATTTTTTCAGCTATGAGAGATATTGAAATCTTCTATTTTCTTTGATATGAAGACTAGTCTATTTGCATAGCTTTGAAGCAAGAATGCCTGGGACAGTTGTAGGGGTCAGATTCTAAGAGTCATGAATGTGTAATTTTCCAAATAGCAGTATCCCTTGGGGATTAATGAGGTTAGGGGAGATGTATAGTCACATGAATAATTTCTCATGCAAGTCAGTTTTTTTGGCGTCACAAATTATACATTAAAAAAAAAAAAAACATTATGTATGTATTCATTCTCTACACACACACACACACACACACACCATCTTATGTCAATTGAGTATACGGCAAGCTTCATAAATACCATTCACTATGTTATTCTGAGGTTGTGTTTTAAGGTGTTCTTTAATTTAAAGCTGAACCTTAGGTTAAACAAATATTGTCTAAATACAAAAGTCATGTATTCTTACTTAAAGCGGAGTTCCACCCAAAAGTGGAAGCTTATCTCACTACTCCCACCCCCCTCCGGTGCCACATTTGGCACCTTTAGGAGGGGAGGGGGGGGGGGGAGCGGGTACCTGTTTTTGACAACTATCCATCCCCATTTCTGGGAGATTGCGTTGCGATAACTTGGAAGTTCGGCCACCCTCCTTCCCCTGCTGCCGGGCCATTCAGAAAGCGCAGCATGCTTTGCGCATGCGCAGTAGGGAATCAGCTGTGAAGCCGAAAGGCTTCACTGCGGGGTTCCCTTACTACAAATAGCGGCAGCAGCACCCGAGAGCCAATGGAAACATCGGCTGGGGTGCAGACATCGCTGGATTCCACGACAGGTAAGTGTCCTAATATTAAAAGTCAGCTACAGTATGTGTAGCTGCAACTTAAAATTTTTGCTGGGGGGCTAAAGTACCGCTTTAAATCTTTATGTCTTTTGTATTGCTTCCAGCTATGTGTAGTAACCAACTATGGATTAGCTACTGCGCTTTGGACATTTTTCTAAATCGGGAATACTCCGACTACTAGCAATAGATGGGATGTCAAACTGACTGCTTCAACTTCTGAAGTCTTATAGGGGTGGGGTATTGCCCATCCCTTCTTTCAGAAAGCCGAGAATACCTTTCTAAAAAAGTTTGTAGGGTTCAATATTGAGTTGGCCCACCTTTTGCAGCTATAACAGCTTCAACTCTTCTGGGAAGGCTGTCCGTAAGGTTTAGGAGTGTGTCTATGGGAATGTTAGACCATTCCTCCAGAAGGGCATTTGTGAGGTCAGGCGCTGATGTTGGACGAGAAGGCCTGGCTTGCAGTCTCCGCTCTAATCCATCCCAAAGGTGTTCTATCCGGTTGAGGTCAGGACTCTGTGCATGCCAGTAAAGTTCCTCCACTCTAAACTCACTCATCCATATCTTTATGGACCTTGCTTTGTGCACTGGTGCGCAGTCATGTTGAAACAGAAAAGGGCCATCCCCAAACTGGTCCCACAAAGTTTGGAGCATGAAATTGTTCAAAATGTCTTGGTATGGCGACGCCTTAGGAGTTCCTTTCACTGGAAAGCCAAGCCCAACCCCTGAAAAAAACCCCACACCATAATTCACCCTCCAAAATTTACACTTGGTACAATGCAGTCAGGCAAGTACTGTGCTGGCAACCGCCAAACCCAGACACATCCATCAGACAGAGAAGCGTGATTCGTCACTCCAGAGAACACGTCTTCATTGCTCTAGAATCCAATGGCAGCGTGCTTTATACCACTGCATCCGACACTTTGCATTGCACTTGATGATGTAAGGCTTGGATGTAGCTGCCCGGCCATGAAAACCCATTTCTTGAAGCTCTCTACGCACTACTGTTGTGCTAATCTGAAGGCCACACAACGAAGTTTTGAGGTCTGCAGCTAGTGACTCTGCAGACAGTTGGCGACTTCTGCGCACTGTGAGCTTCAGCATGTGCTGACCCAGCGCCGTCATTTTACATGGCTTACCACTTTGGGGCTGATTGCTGCTGTTCCCAGTTGCTATCACTTTGATATAATAACACTAACAGTTGACAATGGAATATTTAGTAGCTAGGAAATTACGCAGATGGACTTATTGCACAGGTGGCAACCTATCACGGTACCACCCTTGAATTCACTGAGCTCCTGAGAGCGACCCATTCTTTCATAAAGGTTTATTGAAGTGGTCTGATTTTACCTGTGGCCATGGAGGTGATTGGAACACCTGAATACAATATTTGGAGGGGTGTCGCAATACTTTAGGCAATATAGAATATATGAGCAATTGAAAATGTGATGGGTTTTGAGTGCTCAATGCCTGACACTTATGCTATAAAAATAATAAGGTTACTTTCACACTAAAGGCAATTTTTTAGGCATTTTAGCGCTAGAAATAGCGCCTGAAAACTGCCCCCCCAGTGTGAAAGCCTGAGTTCTTTCACACTGGGGCGTTGCGCTTGCAGGACATTAGAAAAAGTCCTGCAGGCAGCATCTTTGGGGCAGTTTGGGAGCGCTGTATACAGCGCTCCCAAAACACCCCGCCCATTGAAATGAATGGGCAGCGCTTCCAAAGTGCCACAACACGGGCAGTTTTAACCTCTTCTTCGGCCAATAGCAGGGGTTAAAAGTGCCCCGCTAATGGCTGAAAAGCACAGCTTAAACATCGCTAAAGCGCAGCTAAAACGAGTGGTGCTTTAGCGATAACGCCGCGCGGCTACAGTATGAAAGTAGCCTTAAAGAATAGATTTAAAAAATAAAAAAAAAAGCGGTAGCAAACCACATCCAAGAAAACTAAAAAAAATTATATATTATAATAAATATATATATATATATATATATATATATATATATATATATATATATATATAAAAATCAGGCCCGTGCAGTTTAACCAGTTGCCGACCAGCCGCCGGAGTTATAATGCAGCAAATTGGCTTGGCTGCACAAAACGACGTACTGGTACGTCGCTTCGTACACTGGCTTTTGCGGGCGCATCGCTCCATTAAAATGAATGGGCAGCACTTCCAAAGAACGAGCGGCGCTTTAGCACTAATAAAACGGCGGCCCATTGTGAAAGGGGTCTTGGAAAACGCCTCCCTAGGGAACACTTAACCCTTTGATCACCACTAGTGTTAACCCCTTCCCTGCCAGTTCCATTTATACAGTGATCAGTGCATTTTTATAGCACTGACCACCAAAAAGTGTCAGGGTCAGATTTGGAGGTAATTCTGTAGGAAGAATTGTCTTTTGAAGTGTGGCAAATCATTTGGTCCCAGGCAGCAAAAAGTTTGATTTGTACTGTCTATAAAGAAAACCTATACAAGATACTTTATCACTGGTATCAAACCCCAGGATTTCTCTACTCCATACACTCAACAGCCAGTGATCATTGTTGGAGATGTAAAAAAAGACAGGCTTTCTTTTCCACATAATTTTGACAGCGCCCGCTTATTAAGCCCTATTGTGAATTGGTTCATGCCCTTATTCACTGCATCTTTGATTCAAGAATTTCCTTTATTCCTAAATTTTTCATTGTAGGCTTGCCTCCACCAGCCTTTCCAAAAAATGCTAGATTAACTACACAGATCCTTACTGCAACTAGATGCCTGGTGGCATTCAACCGAAAACAAAAAACAAAAACACAACCCCCATCGCTTCAAGCAGTACATGTTGAACTGATGGAGAACCTAACAGTATGCTTACATGACACTCTTGACGTTTGGGAGTTATGGCATTACAAGGAGGACTTGCCTTAGGGTAGATCGTCATGCATTGCACTTACTGAGAGACTAGTGCTGAGCTTCACTTTTTTCTCCCTTAATTTCCTTACCTTTCTAACTGCCTTATTTACTTTAGATTGTGTTATTTAGATTTCATATTATGTTAAAGGCTCAGTACAGGCTTTGTACATGATTATATATTTGTATTGAGCCTCAGAAGATTTTTATTATCTAATGTTTTTCTGATCCAGAATAACTCTCTCCCATGGATGCTACATGGCTATGCTATATGAAGTGTGTGCAATTGCTGGGACAGTAATCCTACAATGTGACGTTACTACTGGGTACCAAAACCTATTTTTTTTTCAATTTTAAATGAACTCATACACATATTATATATATGGTTTTATAGAGGAGGATGTTGTACTTCCAGGAGAGGCTTGAGGGAGGGTCAGACAGTAGGCTGTATATGCAGAAGAGGAGTGTGAAATGTATGACAGCAGGTAGTATGTACTGAGCAGGTAGCTATGGCCAAAATGTAGGCGAAAAATAAATTGGCAGTGAAGAGGAGTCGGTTAACAATCTGCCTCTTTATGGCATATATATATATATGCACACACACACATACATATACACACTATATATATATATATATATATATATATATATCTCAGCAGTTGTAAATAGCTACTAGAAGTCACTGCACTAAGCCAGGGGTCTCCAAACTTTAACAAAAGGACCAGTGTACAGTTCTTCAGATTTTAGGGGGGCGCCTGTGGCCAGTGGGAGAAGAAAATGTCCCAGGCATTAGGGGAGTAAACAATACCTCAGGCATGGTGGTCATTGGGAGTAAAAATTACATAGTGCCTGTGGTCAGTAGGATTGATAGTGGCCCATCATTGGTATCACTGGGAGGAAAAATGCCCCATCACTGGTATCATTGGAAGGAATAGTGACCCATCAGTGGGAAGAATCAGGCCCAATCATTGGTATCAGTAAGAGGAATATTGCCCTATCAGTGGGAGGGATAGTGCTCTGTCATTGGTATCAGTGGGAGGAATAGTGCCCCATCATTGGTATCAGTGGGAAGAATAGTGCCCCAAAGGGGCGCGACTTGCAATACATTCAAGTGCGCATGCCCAGGAAACGCGTCCATTACTGATGACGTCACCCCCTGCAGCCAGCTGTCTCTCGTGTTTCAAGCTTCGTTCTGAGGCCGCTCTTCCGTCGTTCGAAGCCGGCTCTACAACACCCGGAAGAGCATTGATTACATCCATAACACAGACTGTCCATGGCACAGGACTGGGAGCGCCATCCATGACTTCTGTTACCATGCTCGTTTTTATCTGCAACAATGTGAGTTTATCTATATTTCATTAAAGTATTTTTATATAAAAATGACTGCACCCAGAGATGCCTCTCTACTTGTTGTAGAATAGTGCCCCATCACTGGTATCAGTAAAATGAATATTGCCCCATCATTAGTATCAGTGGAAGGATTGGTGCTTCATCATTGATATCAGTGGGAAGAATATTGTCCCATAACTGGCATCAGTGAGAGTAATAATGCCCCATCATTGGTATCAGTGGGAGTAATAATGCCCCATCATTGGTATCAGTGGGAGTAAATATGCCCCATCACTGGTATCAGTCGGAGTAATAGCACCCAATCATTGGCGTCACTGGGAGGAATAGTGTTCCATCATTGGTATCAGTAGAATGAATAGTGCCTCATCATCTGTATTAGTGGGAACAAAAAAATTAAATAGTGCCCCATGGGCAGAAGGAGGAAAAATAGTGCCCCATCATTGGTATCACTAGGAGGAATAGTGCTCCATCATTGGTATCACTGGTAGGAATAGTGCACCAATCATTGACATCAGTGTGAAAAATATTGCCCCATCTTTGTTATCAGTGGGATGAATAATGCCTCATTTTGGTATCATTTGAAGGAATAGTGCCCTATCATTGGTATAAGTGACAGAAATTATGCCCCACTATTTGTCAGTGGGAGGAATAGTACCCTAGAGCCAGAAAAAAGGCTAGCAAAGGTCTGCAGTTTGGAGACCACTGCACTAAGCCAATAAGAGCCAATTCCTAATCTTTACATTTGGTACAAATAATATGTAATAAGCACAAGCATGTAAATACGGTATGTGAAAGTCACCTAAAAATAATTTCTATCCCTTTTGATATAAATGGTTCATATAATAAGAGATTTGTACATTGTAATTTGTCTAATTAAGTTTAAAAGTAGAATGTTCAATTTTAAGCAATTACAACTATTAATTTTGCACGTCAATTTATTTGGTAATAATTAAGGGGAAAAAAACACCACATTGAAATGAAAAAAAAAAACAGTTGCAAAGTAAGTTTGACATATGTAAAGATGAATTAGCAGCCTCTTCAGACACAAGGAATGATGTATACTGTACACCTTTGAATGTTTCATGCTTGAGAGCATGAGCAAGTAGGTCCTGGGTAGGCTATTCTTCTAACTTATCCTCTAAGCCAGACTCACTGTGAGTCCAACCTTTTTAGCATTCAGGATGGCACTTGGCACTGACACTGCAGAACTGGGCATTAACATAACCCAGCATGTGTAAAATATGCTGGTTACATCAGTGAAAATCCATTTACAAGAAATAGGAGTACATATTAAAAAAACCCTCTTCTAACATATCAACCAACAGAACCTAGAACCTACAGAGAGGGTCAGGAGCTCACAGAGGGAGTTACAAGGAGGCAGAAAAACACAGTAAGAAACAATTTCATGAAAAATAAATCACAGGGCCTCCAAGAATGGATGTGTAGTATATTGATTATTATTGGAGAGTAAGAGAATAAGAGTAAGTTGACCGTGTTGTAATCAAAAAGTCAGAATAGTGTTAATATATCCCTCCCCAAGGTTTTAATTTACGTATTCATACTGTACATATGGAAATTTCATAGGAAACTAAGAACATACTTAAAGATTTTCCTTTTGGAACAGTAACATGTTTGTTTTCTTAAAGGCTGGACAAATTAAATTTTAATGTAGCACCTAATTTGCATTACCATTGTTTGATTTAATTATAATGCACAATTCTTCATGTGGGAAAGAAGCAAGGCGGCTTCAGTGAACCAACATAATTATGAATGTCGTTCACTTAACTGAGATATGCTTTGTGACATTTCAAAAGTAAATGCTGATTACCCAAGGTCATTGTGGAGCATCCTAGTATTTAAAATAATCTAAATGAGTTTTACGTTTGTTGACATCCTACTAGTCCATATTTTGTATGTATATACACACTACTAGGGTTGCACCAATACATTTTTTTATCAGGGAGTATTAGTAACGATACTCTTGGTCAAGTACTCGCCGATACAGAGTACCGATACTTTGTGGTGTGATTTGCGTCAATAAAAAAAGAAATAAATTGCCGCAAATCGCACTGCAAAGAATTGCATGCAACTTGAACAGGAATGTGGTGCGATTCCTGTCCGAATCGCATACAATTTCCCCCTCTGCTCCTGTGTGTATAGAAAGAAAAAAGCGCTATCTAGCGGGCAGTTTATTAAAAATGTTAGAACTCACAGTACATATCCGGCCAAATGCAAAATCTTCATAGGTGTCTCGGTCTCGCCGATGATAGCAAATCATGGACACTTGAGGTGCTCACAGGACTGGTGGAGAAGTTTCCGGATCCCGTGGGTACAGAGTGGAAGTGATGTCAGCATGGGGGTGGACCGTCTATACATCTCCAGCCCTGTGAGGAACTGCAATGGCTCACACCGCATTTCTGTTCATATCACATGCGATTCTTTGCAGTGCGATTTGCGCTAATTGATTTTGTATTGACGTAAATCGCACAACAAAGTATTGGTTTCCATATCGGGAGCATTTGTGCGAGTACCGATACTCGCGCAAATGCCCGGTGTCGGCACCAATAACGGTACTGGTATCGGTGCATCCCTACACACTACACGTTGTACATTCAAGTCCCTACAGCAACCAGTTGGATCATAGT